>VWZP01007022.1:1310629-1345680 GCA_013396995.1 Dicaeum eximium
AAAAAAAGGGAGATATTTTGGTCAATGTTTCATTCTGATATAAATTTAAAACCCCAGTGCAGTCTTCCATTTTTTATCTCTGCTTGCCATCTTGGTCATATGAAGGATTGATGATATTTGGGATTTACTGAGGTGACCAAAGGAAGAATAAAATGTTTGGACCTTGAAGGGAATGGCTATTGTGGAGAAATCTTTGAGGCCTGAACTGAAAGAGCATACTCTCTGAATTTTATATGTAGGGGAGAGATGAAGGGGACTATTTCTTATATATCTCGCTCCAAAACTCTGGTTTAATATTTACTGTTTACTGTTTTGTTTGTTTTAAAGGTGATGGGAGAAAGTGTAGAGAAGAAGCCCAAAACATAATAAGATGCTTATGATAATCTGCATTAAATTATTATCCAAGTTGAAGAAATGAGTTAGTTCTGAATGAAAATAGTTTATTTTTCTGTTAATGTTAAAACTAAATACTGAAACCCAGATAAACCTAAAAAAAAAAAAAAGAAACAAAGCAAAGTTTTTTTAACAAACACATTTAAAAAGAGCACCTGAATAGTTTAGGGTATATTTTTTTGTTTTTCATATGAATTTGAAAGGTAGATGGGCATATCAGTTAAAAATGGATGTCAAACATCTGTAAAAAACTATTGTATAATAGAAACAAAAATGAAAGATAAGGATTAATGCCTTTACATTCTAAGCACCTCAAAAGAAGAGGAAGACAATTACAAGTTTACCTCACAAAATGAGGTTGTGATTTGTAATTTCAGACACATTTTAATACATTTTCTCCTTGGGCAGTAGGAGCATTGATTTAACAATTGAAATCAGTGTAGTCTTGGCTAGTAGCTCAGAATGGAACAGAAGTTCTTTCTCTGAGTTTTTGGGTACATGGATAGTGCAGCACATGGCTCAGGGATGAGAGATTTCTGAAAAACAGAATGAATAGGATGGAAACAGTGAGGCTGTATACATTTTTTGGGGACTCAGACTTTGTGTTCTGTGGTAACACAAATTCAAGCATGGTATCTTCTTTTAAAGTTGCTGTATGCAATGCAAGTGCACCTGAAAACATATTCCTGACAGGAATGGTAGTTAGAAATGGTTGAGTGAGGTTCTACCTCTAGGAGAACATATTTCTGCTGATCTCATTCTGTTCAGTTTATTCTAAGTAGTGGATCTGTTACTTAGCTTTTTAAAAAGCGGAAGAGCTTGTTTTACTTTGCCTTGTTCAGAGTATTTGTTCTTGCACAGAAACACAATACAGACTTGCCTGCATTTTTTTTTTCATGAATGCCTCTTGGAAAGTGCAGTTTTCATTAGTGAATTTTTCATGAGGTGAGTTTTCATGAGCTCCAAGCTCATCAGTGAGAAACATCAACATGGGAAAAGATTGGTTTGCATACATTTCCCAATGTACAAAGAGAATCTGGTCAAACTTGGCCCAATGTCACTGAAATGACAGCCCTGAAATGCCAGAGAACATCACATTGCTACTTGGTGTGTGTCAGTGCTGTCCTGTGATCAGAGCTCCGCATGTACAATTACAGGGGAGTTGGAGATAAAGAAGAACCATTGGAGATAAAGTTTTCAGCCTGTATTTGGTATTCTGAATGCTCTCTTGGTTCACATGGTAGAATACATTGAGAAATCAGCTGTGGAACTATAGAACCTTCCCAGTTGTGCTTGAAATAGGTATAAAGCAAACTATACTCATTATTTAACACACAAATGTTTAAGCTGGTTTTGAGTGTTCATTTCTGGGGAAGGAGGGAATTGTTTTATGCAGGGACCAGATGTAAACATGGAAAGATCGCTTCTTTTGTTTTGTTGTTTTGCTTTGATGGCTTTTCTATGCCTCCTTTTCCCACATATCTGCAGTGCTTACCCTTTCAGCTTTGACTGTACCCCTACAGCAAGATCAGTTCTAGGAGGACTCCTCAGGACACTGAATCCACTATTTGTTACTGATGAGAACCTGCTGTCAAAACACCTGCATGCAAATGTCTCTTAACTGGCTTCTTTTCTTACGTTTAGGTTTGGGATTTGGAGTTCTTTGTGGTTTTGCTCTTTGCCAAAAATGATTGTGAATCCTGTTGTGCTGGTGATATGAAGAGCACTGGTCAAAAATGGGTCAGCCCAGTCAAGTAAGTAGAGATACTTGATGTCCTTCCTTGCCTGTATGCTTGTGTTGAGCTTAATTTTTGCTGAAATTTTCTTTCTTTCAATTGTTCTCTGGCAGCTGGGGTGAATTTGTTCTTGTACTGGTTGGAGGATATTTCCTGTTTGGTTTTTATAAGTTCTCTAATCATCTGCCACTAGTCTCTGTTGAAGGTGAGTTACAAAGGCCTTAAATTCCTTTTCCTTTTTTTGCAAGGTGCTACCAGTCAAAAACTTGTACATGATCTATTAGACGTTGCAACAAAAAGGTGTCACAAAACACCTTTATCACAATCATTCCAGTTTTATATCATTTATGGCATATCACAGCCATTCCAGTTTTACTGTCATTATTTTCTCCTCTGGAGAAGAGAAGAGGAGCTGCTTTGGAGTTAGCTACAGGTCAGCTATCTAATAAACAATTTTTAAGATCTTGGTATCTCTGTGCCCTTTCTCTAAGAGGGGGATAGAAAGAGAAGCCACAATTTAAAACTGTAACTGTCAGTATTGATATTCAAGGAACTGAAAGAGAACTTTTTATTTTAAAAAAAAGCAAACTGCTGTGGGAAGTCCCAAGCATTTAACCAATCACTTCTGGTCTTATTTGCAGTATGAATGTCATAAGATGTAGATAGGTGTTTGCTGCAGATCACTGAATGGATGTTTTGGGTTTTTTTTAAGTTAAAAAAATAGTGATAGCAATTTGATAATTTAATACTACAGTTTCTCTTGCTGTACAGCAACCACAGAAGAGGCAAGGCAGATATCTACAGGAATTATTTCAGCTGTAATGATGATAAACTGTTTGACAGCTTAGTAGGTTTCAGATGGAAATTCAGGATATTTTACAGGTGTCATCATACAAGTTCTGTGAGGTGAATACAAATGTTAGCCACTTAACAGGAAAGGTACAAAAATCTTAAACACCTTAAACACCTTGGAAAAAACAACTTTCATCTGCTTATTGCAAACTCTTATAACTTCAGCTAATATGGGTTTGTTCAATAATTTATGCAACTGACCTAATTTGTCATACAAAGACTGCATTAATAAACAAGCTCAGCTGTGTAGGGCTCCAGGCAGGGTTCCTTTAGGAGTGGATATGTTTGGAAAGAAGGCAATAGTTTTATATATCAGTCATTCTCTCCCCTTCTGGGAAGTTTAAAATTTTGGCAGTGCATAATGTCTGCATATAAAAAAACACCTGCTTTTTTGAGGTCTGAACTCATCAGTTTTTCTTCTCTCACCTTGCAATGTCTAATCTTTGTGCTCAAAAATTGCTTCTTCAGATTTCTCACAGTAGTTTTAATGAACAATGAAATTATAAATAGGTGAGTGAGGCAGTGGCTGAGTTAATTCCAGATAGTGACTCCAGGTATTCACTTCAGAATTAGTCTAGATACTCATTTTACCACAAATTGGAAGAATATTTTCCAAAAAGTGACCTTAGTAAGTCTTTCTAAATAAAGATTAATCTGAAAGGAATTATTATTTGTGTATGGGTGGGAGCGAGTGTGTGTGGATGTTTTGTTTTGTTTTTCTTTTGTTTGGTTTTGGGGGCTTTTTTTTGTTAGTTTGGTTGTTTTGGTTTTTTTTTTATGTTGTTGTTTCTGAGTTTTTTGGTGGTGGTGGTGTGGAAATTTTTGATTTTTTTTGTTTTTAATGGCCAAATGTGGGTAATTCTTAGGTACTTATACAGCTAGAGGCAGAATTTTGCATTCTTCTGCTGAGGTACTTTATGTCCATTGTTTTGGTTCATATTTTCATCCTGAAAACATATCACAGTCCTATTGTGAAGGACAGTAAATCTCTCAATAAATCCTGAAAATAAATCTTTCCTGGTTTAAGAAGCTTGTAAGCCCAAGTGACTCCTTAATGTTGGATCCTTTGTCTGAAGTGAAAGATTTTAATGGATTCTGAGTACATATCTAAACAAACAAATTATTTTTGAAGGTTGCAGAGATGTGAAATCTTATTAGGAACAAATTCTAAAGGGATTGTGCATCACAAAATGAAAAAATTAAAAAAGAGAAAATTCACTGCTGTTAATGGAAGAGTGGCTATGCCACATGCAGTATTTCCTACTCCTCCACATCTACCACATTAAATATATCCATTTCAGGTATTTCTAAGAGGTCCACCACCAAAATATTAAAATGTCAAACTTTTCCCAAATACATGCCATGGAATATGAGTTATTAGAGTATTATTTCACACTGAAGTTGTTATTAAAAAAAAAAACAAACACCAAACTATTTTTAGGACTTTTATTTTACATATGTTTTATTTTAACTTATCCAGTTCTGTCCACATGTAATTTACTATTCCAGTGTTCAGAAAGAAGTTCTTAGTGAAGATATAAAACAAAACTCTTAATAGTCTTCAAATTATTGGGGGCTTTAGTAAATCTAAAAGGTTTTTATGAGAGTGACATTTGTGTGCACAGCAAACAGTGCAATGCACCTGATATTCAGTACAGGTGTGTAACAACATGCAATATTTAGCACGTTGGAAATTGGCAGGGGATTTCTATGCCAAATTTAGACCTAGAAAACTTACCCAAACTAGAGCAGCTTAAATTGTTAAGCATTGATCAAACACCTCCATAGTGACAGGTGTGTACTGAAGGTATTAATTAATAGAGGAAAATTAGCTATTGTTTCATGGGAGGAAGAATACATGGTAGAGGCAAGGAAGGCAAAATTCCTTTGCATTAGAAACCTTTTCCTTGGGGAGAGGGAAATAGAAAAACTGAGGAATGTTGGATCATGAATGTGATTTACAGTATTTTAGTGTTTGGCTGGCAACTATAATGGAAGAACTTCATAAGTGGATCTCTAATTACAAGAAAGAGTCCTGGAAATTTTGCTGCCCTTGGAGGGTTCAGAAGAACAAATGAGGGCAAACCATAACACCCACAGAGTGCAAAGTCCATGGATGGTCATATCCTTACCTGTCTGAAAGTAATGTTCATTTCTCCAAAGTCTGGATAATCTCAGAAAGAATAACCTAGAATAGCACATCGATATCTCGAAATAAAACCAGTCTGTTGTGTCTAAAAACTCCTTTTTGTTTTTATGTGTGGTATAAAGGTTGGTGTGCATGCCATAACCAGTTGCTTTTTCCTGCAGGGCTCATGTTCCACCATCTCCATTAGTTGTCTTCTCCATGGTTCTTCTACCAGCAGATGTCTGGGGAAGGAAGGCCTTGCTTTGCTTTCTCTCTACACTTGCTACCAGTCTTGGACTTCATTTTTCCAAAGTTTTCCATCTGTTCTGATTTGCTGCTAACATCAGGTCAGTTTGTGCCAATGTCTGTAGCTGTCAGCGAATAAGAATACAAATTTGGGTGTGCAGGTGTTATGACTGAATATATATACCTGATTCTAGTTCACCACATTGATGTATTTCCTCTTCATATATTTCTAGGTCTATAAAATGTAAAATTGCTCATTAAAAAAAAAAAAAGTCTCATGATCTACTACCAGCTGATTAATAATCCTCCTATCTTTAAGGGAAAAATGATCAATTTGAAAATGATCCATTTTAGACCAAATGTATTATTTAATGGGGAAAAAAAAAAAAAAAAGTAAGCGAAATAAGATGGATTTATCTGCTTGGTGAAGACAGAGTCTTCTCTTGGGCCAGAGATGGATGTTTTTGATAGATGATTCTGGAGTGACAAGTGTCATCTGAAGAGTTTGCATTTGAGACCGTTGCTTGATGAAAAGACTTTTTAACATGGAAATATTCCTCCTTTTGGCAGGATATTCAGTTTTATTTCAATAGACACTTGCATTTGGTAATTTACTGGTGTTTCATTGTCTTATTCCCTCCATAAATCCTGAGAAGTTACAGATCTGTGTGGTGCTAACAGCAGCTCAGCTATCAGGGATGTGTTAATAGTGTACAAGTTTGCAGATGAATGTCTAAAATCAAATTACTCGAAACAAAACAGCCATTTAAATTTTAAAATGTATGAACAAAGAATTGAGGTAACCTGCACAATGAGAAGGTGTTGGGTTTACTGGTCCTGGAGAGGAGACTTGGGAGTACCTCATCATGATTTTCTAGTACTTAAAGGGCAGACACAAAGCTGATGGAGTCTACATGGAGAAGACAAGGAGTGATGTGGACAAGTTGCACCCAGGAGAGGTTTTGTCTCAACAGAAGAAAAAAATGTTTGCAGTAAGAACTCATCCCCTGGAACAACCACATCAGGGTCATGGGTGAGTCCTCATTGCTGCAGGTGTCCAAGCTGCAGATGGACAGATAATCTCATTTACATTCATTTTCTCATGAGGTTGGACCAGATGACTTTTTGAGGTCACTGTCAACCTAGATTGGTTTATGGAATACAAGAGACAGAAAAGAGGAGTTAAGAAAGCTGATTCCCAAACTAGATGCTTTTTGGTTGTGTGCATGTGGAGGTAGTTTTCTTATTTAAAAGAAATAGTTGGATAGAAGTAAGACAGCTTAGTGCTCCTTCAGATGTTTTGGATATTCATTACAATTTGTGTAGTGAGCTCAAAAATTTGGATTTAGAGAGGAATTGCACCAACCAAAAATACCCCCCTCCACAAAAAAAACCCAACAAACAAAAAACAAACAAACAAACAAACAACAACAAAAACACCAAACCCCTTAAATTTTATGAAAAAAGTTCTAAAATTGGACGATCAAATATGAGAGTGAGAAGAAAATCCTTAATATTCAATTTAAGTAAAAGAAAGAATGAAGTATGGTTTAATTTTTAACTTGTCTTCTTTGTCTTTACTTTGAAACCAAAGGGCAATAACCAAAATGGGAATTAATGTAAAACACTGAATTTTATATCAATGTGCATAACTCATTGTCAAAGAAATTTCAGTCGGAAAGTTTTGTGATCTTGTTAAATCATTTCTGTATATAAGACACTCTAAAGTAGACTATTCTTAAGTTTTTCACTGAAAACATTTGATAACAGCACATCTTATATGGGTGTTCCCACAAGACTCTGAAAAAAGCTAATGGGAAGAACTGTAAAAAGTAGTAACCCTGTCAGCACAATTGATGGGCCATCTACTTTTCTGATCAACACATGCACAGGGAGTTTTATTGCAGAGGAAAAAAACCAACTAAACGAAATCAAACAAAAATCTTTGTGATTCTTAAAAAAAAATATTGTGTATTTTATGGCATACAGAAGTAGTAGGTACTCACCAACGTCTCTGCTTTCACATATCTCAAATGTAATATTTTTCTCACAGTCTGCCTGCTCTTTTATGTGGTATTAACCCGTGGCCCTGGTCTGTTTTCACCACTGAAATATCTTTTCATGTTTTCATCTTTTCATGGATGCTTTTCCATCCAACTGAAACACATTGAGAGTCCATAAATTCCAGAAGGGCTGGTGTATGCTCTTTACACAAACTTTATTTCTAGACCCAGTGGGGATATCTGAGAAAAAAAATATAGCTATTAAATATTTTTATTCAAGACATGGTTATGCCATCTTAGTGTTTTCTCTAAAGGGAAGAGAAAAAAAAAAAACACTTAAAGGTCACTTACTGACTGAAGAGTGTATGATGGTAAGTACAATTCTTAAAGCATAATTTTTCCTCTTATGCTAAATTGAGTTCTAGGTAATTTTCTCTCTCTGCTGTGCAAAACTGAATATGGTACAAGTATGCTACAAATATGTACATTAATCCAAAATATGTATATGCTCTCTGGGCTTGTTCTTAGCACTAGGCCAAATATTTTAACTAATTGATTTAGCATTTACATGTAAAGTCCTAGAACAAAAACCTTCAGGTTTTGAAGTCAAACACTAAAGTTAGAAAGAAGCCATAATTAAAGTCCCCATTCATTCCTCTTGTAATGTCATTTTTGTTATTCATTGCCGTGGCCATTAATTACATAATAATTTACTGTAAACCTCTCTATGAAACCTTAGCATTCACCACTGCACAGGGGAGAGAACATTTACTAAATGGGGAACTACTAAATGATTCTTCATTATGCTCCTCATTAAGTAGTGGTGCTGTATTTTTTTACACGCCATTGAATTGCTGCACTTTATACAGAATTATTAATTTCCCTCATGGGGTTTCTTTGGTGTTTATCATCACGATCTGAAGGATTCACAGTGGTTTATGAAATTAGCTAAACAATAGCATGTCAGGTTAAGCAACTCTTTTGCCTTTTGTCTTACAGAAGTGAGTTTAAACACAGAGAACTTATGGCTCGAGTAAGCCATCTTTTACTTTATGTTGTAATTTGAGGTGCCCAATATTTCCTTTTAAGGTGTCATTGCACCACTTCCCTATTCAGGTATCCAGTAAGATGAATTTCTTCAGATACACAGCACAATATGCACTGCCTGATATAGTACACAAGAATTTATGATTGTAGGCATCAGCTGCCAGAATTTATTTGCTATGTGGCCTCAGAGGTGTTTGCTGGTCATCAGGGGAGGGTTCTCTACAAAGACTTCTGTCTCCTCATTTACAGCTCTTCTCTTTTTTTTTCTAGTGTACCTCTTCAGCCTCTACAGTTCTTTCTTTCCACCATGGACTCTGCCTTTTTATTTCCTTCAAGGTTTATCACATTGTTCTAGAAACCCACAGCTTCCTCTCGTACAGCACTAGCAAGGAGAACTGGTGAGACTGACTTCCTCCCTCTGACCCTGTAAGAAATTTTGCTTCTGTTAAATATGGCTGTGAAACTAATTCTTGCTTATGTCCACTTGTGGGACCGCTAAAGGCAAGGGCTGTTGGAACATCACTGCCCAGCTGTAAAGGGCTGAGTAGTGCCTTTGTGACTTAGAGTGAATTTGAACTGCCTTTCACAGAGTCTGAGTGTCTGCAGTGATTGTGTTACTGAGGCAGGGAAAATCTTTCTGCTGGTTTTCAAAGTACCTACTACACAAAAAACATGCCCCTGAGAAAAATTTGCTCCCTCCTTAGGAAATAATAATGATCTAAGGAGAAATGAAATTCATAATGACTGTCATATGTATGGGCACAGCACAGGCACGTATTGTTACAGAATCACTGCAAGGGCAAGGTTGGAAGGGACCACAGTGGGTCAACTGGTCCAACCTCCCTCCTCAGGCAGGGCCATCCCAGAGCACATGGCACTGGATTGTGTCCAGACAGTTCTTGAACATTTCCAGAAGGGGAGATTCTCCACTCTCTCTGGGCAACCTGTTCCATGCACTGGTTAAGAAGTTCTTCCTCACGTTCAGGTGGAAAGGCAGAGGAGAGTTTTGCAGCATACCCCCCCTGACTACAGCAATGTAGAGATGCTGACATGAGTTTAGAAATATGGTTGTGGCAACTTTTGGCAAAGTTTTTTCATGAGTTTATTTAAGCAGTGTATATTTATCCCCAGCCCATAACACTTGGTTTTAAAATTTCAGTACAAATTCTGTTACAAATACTTTTGATTTAGAAAGCACTGCCATGAAAAAAGCCAGCTTGTTTCACCTGAGAAACAATGTTTACAAAGCTAATTCGCATTATTTTATGGCATCTATTTTATTCAGGGCACACCATTATAAGTTTTCTATTTATTGTATTTATCTGAAATTGAGTTTGCGACACATTATATATAATCAACATTTTTATTATTTTCATGCAGGGCAGTCTTATTATTTTGGAAAAATTTTAATAAGTAAATGAGAAAGTATTTAAATGATTACTAGTAAATCTTGCACTGCTGAGAACTGACAGAGTTCTGTTCTGGCATTTCATGTTTCTCTTAGTTACATCAATAAATTATTGGAGGGAAAAAAAAAGTGTAGCATATTCCCAGTGACCCTGGTAATCTTTGTAGTTATTGATGTTGTTTCTTCAGTTTCTCATAAAATTTGTAAAATCTCATTGATTGATGCTTGTTTCCTAAAAATGAAGATTTAGAATATATTTTGCTGTAACTGGTTTCAACTTTTCATCCAACATGATGAATGTACTGCTAAACCAAACAAATCCATGTCTGGGTTTCTTTAGGATGGCCAGATAAACTCAGATGAACCCTTAGGTGTCACAACATAAAGAGAGACAGAGCTATAATTGTTGTGAGTAAGCTGGTGACATTTTATGATCTTTCATCACTGTTTTCTTTCCTTTAAAGCTCAATTTTATTGAAATAAGTTCTAATAGGCAATGACTTAGAAATCTGCTTCTCTAGATGCTACCACATCCAGCAGGACAGACCAGCATAATTGTTGCTGGTTGCTTTGTCTCACAGTGGTGTAATCCTACTGATGCTCAAGTTTCAGGAGCCCAGCTGGGTCTTGTTCACCTCACTTTGGCTTCCCTGCCCTGTAGCCCACAGTGCCTTCTGCAGGAGTCATTGTCCTCCCTCATAGCTTGATTTCATGGCTTCTAGCATACCTGCATCTTTTGTTACTAACAGGCTTCTGCACACAGTGTGCTCTTCTAATGATGCTCTTAAGTAGAATTTTTTTCCTTTTTCATTTCCCCCCATCTCTCCAGGATGGTGGTTGTGTGATTGCCTGTTATTTACAGCTTGCATGCACCAAATACCAGCAGCAAGGACAAACCTCATTTTCTCATTCCTCGCTGTACACTAGTGAGCAAGTAAATGTGCTTAATTGTGTTTTTATCTGAGCTAATAAAGCTGTGCCAGGTTGTTAGACATGGAAGACTGCTTAAAGCCAACTTTGTCCCCACCAAGGGTCTCTGCAGACCCTGTTGCCTGGATACGCCGAGGCCAGGGTACCTCAGCGGGCACCAGCAGGGGCTGAATGTTTGCAGGGGAGCTCTCATGATCTGTAATTGCTCAGAGAAGTTGGTGATACTCTGAGTTTCCTTTATCATCAGTACCTTGTGAAATAAGGAGAAAGGCGGCTTTTCATTTTTCTTTAATTTCTTTCTTTTGTTCTTTGTTTCCGTTTAAAGTTCCTTTTCTTTCCTTTCTCCCTTATTCTTTTATATCCATACTGCACTTGTCACAGATGTGGCATTTTATGAATGCTCTTTCAGGACTGATTAATTTATTTCTTTTGTCTGTTAATGTATGCAGTGTATAAATTTAACATGCATCCTATTAATATCCCTTAAACTGAAATTCTTTAACTGTATCTTTGAACTTTATTTGATATGCCAAATACATTTTAAAAAATGCATGAATCTGAATGAATTCTTCCCGCTTGACCAAGTATGATTTCCTGCTGAAATTTGAATACTGTATACTGGAGCTGTCCACAGATTCTTTTGACAGCTTGAGTATATTTCCAGATGGTGTGCAATCACCATTTCTTTTTAAATCTGTTTTTATAATGGCGATAATTGAGAATTATTTTCTAGGACTGAATAGTCAGTACAGCAAAACTGAAAATGGTCAAGGAAGTAGTTGGCCACAAAGGGTTGAGCTAAATTTTATTTCAGGACCATGATTTATAATAGGACCATGATTATACCCTACTTTTAAATGAAATGCTGTTTTGCTAATTTTTGCACAGGGGTACAAAATAGTTCACCTTTGTATGTGTTCTGAGAAAGGGGGCAGAGGTAATATTGTTCTGTTTCAGTAGATTCTTGATCAGATCAAGCTCACTGCCTTTAAAATACTAATTTCAGCAGTAAAACCTCTTTATATATGCACTTCTATACATGGAAAAGCAGGTAAAATAACTAAGATTAGTAGTCAGATCTTCAGAAAACAAAATCCATGACTACAGGCTCAATCCATATGCAAGATGAGTGACTGAACTTGGTTTCTCTTTTGTTGTCTAAGTATTTACGCCAAACATCATATTTATCCAGAATCACAGTTATTAGTTATATAGCTGTAATTAGGCATTGTATTTAATTGCACACCATTATTTCCATGTACCCACCTAATTAAAGTAGTTAGCTTGTATGCATAAAAGTGTAATGAGAAATTATTATACTGTGGGATGGCTGTCTGCTCTTGTCTGAAATCACTGCCTTTGTTGGGTTCCAGTCCACAATAACTTATATCCTTGTTCTTGAGGAAGAAACTTCACTAATCTAAAATGCTTCACCTTAGTCCTAGGTAGTCCTGAGGTTGTGGCAGGAGGAGGAAAATTACTCAAAAACATCTGATTTTTAGTCTAGATAGTTTAATTTTTTTAATCCAGGAACTACTAATTTAACAGGTGGAACTCTGCCCTTGGGTATAGGATATTCCCAGTGATCCTTGTGATCCTTGTAGTTATTGAGGCTGTTTCTTCTGATTTTCATAAAATTTATAAAATCTCATTGATGGATATTTGCTTCCTAGGTGTGCAGTTTCAGAATTATCCACCTGAAATGGGGTTGGATGTATTGTAATATATCATGATGTTTCTCTTCTGAGATTAGACAAACATACAGGTAATACTGATTGTAATCTCCTGATCAAACCATTGCTGCTGCTGCAGTGTTCAAATACCCTGATAAACCCAGGGAAAAGTGAGTAAAATTCAGTCATGCAAAACCAAACATGATTGATATGTAACTCAGGTGAAGCAAGCACTTGGAAGGAAAAATAATGGTTTTTTTGGCCGTTTTGGTACTGCTAATTTAGTTCTGGTGTCAAAGAAATATCTCGGTAATTTGTAAATCCATTTTTAAATGCTTAGTTAACAAATATATGTATTAGCAATATATATAGCCCATTTCCTGGAAAAGTCACTGAGTTGCCACAGGAGTACTTTGCTAGTGTTGCAAAAGAAATATATCTGACAATTTTACTGGGAAATGGCTTATACATTGATCTGATATACACACGCTATTGATCTTTGAGACACCTTAATGGGATTAAACAGAAAATACATTTATTAGTTATAAGACTGAAAATTTTTACAGAGAGAGGAGGACCAGACTTGTTTTAAAAGAAAAAAGGCCTAAACTGACTTGAGGGAATGTGTTAATTAAGAGTCTGGAGGGCGAGGGATGAGCACAAAATCTTTGGCTGGGCATGTTTTAGAATAGTTTTATTTATTGCATCCTCTGCACAGTTAGAAAATTAGTAGGAGCCAATTCAGAGGGCAAAGTTAAAAAAGTCTTTGAGGCAGTAATGTTCACTAAGTGTGCTCATATTTTCTCTCACTAAATTAGAGCTGTATGCTTTGCCAATATATGTTCACAGTTATGGCAGTTTCTCCAGTAGGATCACAAATGGAATTGATGGGTTGCTCTTGCCTACAAAAATGTGTCTTCCAGGCTGAAACGTGGGCAAGTGTGAGAGGAGGAAGAAGGAAAAAAACCCCAAATACCAAGGGATAGAAAGGGTATCATCTTCAGCATGGGGTTTTCAGAAATGTTATGTCTACAGTTAATACTCAAGATCTGCTACAGTTTAGACAGCTGTTAAGGTGGGAAATCTGAATAATGTGAACAAGCTAAGAAAACTAATTTTGAACCAAACAGTGTTTTTAGCACAATATATCAAAATAAATTTATTAAGGAGTCTCTTTTCAGATATTTTTGTGCTTTCTCAGTTAACCTGGTGAAAGTTATTTTGCTCACTTTCTATGAAGTCTCAGATGGTGAAACTACTTGAACAAGCCTGATTTATTCTGCTGATGAGTGCATATACAGAATAACATAGTCTGTAGATTACAGTGTCACCCAGTCTCTTTTCCCTTTTTTCTGAATCAGTATAATATTCTATGCTACATCTATAAGTACTTGTGTTTACAAAGTGTTTTGTTTTCCTGGAAGTTCATGCGAGTTCAGGAGAGGTGGCCTGAGCCTAGTGCATGAGTGAGTTGTAGTGATAAAGCCCAAATTATTCTTGAACTCTGAAGCACTTTGCAACCAGAACTATCATGAGAAGATTTCTCTCCTGACATTCAGTTCCACTTTTTAATCATCTTGACCTTGGGCTTTTCAGATTAAGCATGTCTGGTGAATGGTACAAACCCTCATTTAGTCCTTTCCCCAGAAAGGAAAGCATTTATTTATTAGCAGTTTTTATATGTAAGCACATTTTCATTGTCATGCTTGGTGTGTGCTGCAGTGCCTCCAATCCACCAGTGACATTTTCTCCCATTAATAAGTAAATATTAATGATTGGATGGTTTTAATTAGGGCAAATGGTGTTTATTTCTCTTTTCAGAGCTGTGAGTAGAAGGTATATGTTGAAATCACATTAATTATGTATTGCACATAGACATGGAGTGTTTTGTATAATCAATTAAGGCATGGGAAAAATTATGTCATTTATGATTACATCTGAGGTGGAAGATATGTGTAAATAATGAATGTTATAGGAATGTTGTCAGTGATTTGCTCTATTTCTGAATAGTAGCACTCTGAAGATTAATTTTCAAGTATTTACTACTCCTTTAAAGGACATAAGAGAAAATGCTTCCAAAATAAGCTATCAAATATAAGAAACAAAACTGCAAACAAATCTTTGCACTGAAATATTGAGAAATGTATAAATTTGTGTGCAATCCTTATCTGATAATCTATAGCGTTTTACAGTACAAATGGCTTACTTGGAGTGCAAAATCAAATAGCATTTCAGTCCTTTATTAAAAACAAAATGCCTACTATATCATCAAGTCTGCCAGATTTGTATAAAAGCTCCCACAATTCAGCAGATTTTGTGTTAAAATTGAATTGGCAAAATGGAGCCTTGAATAAATTAATCTGCCTAACCTTGTCTCTGCCTTAGCTGTGTGTATGATCTATGACTGCTGCATTAAAAAGAAAAAAAATAACATTGTCATCTAAATATTCAGGCTCTGATCCTGAAAAGACCTATAACTATGTTTAATTTTAGCAACATGAGGGTCCCAATGGCCCTTTAGTTGCCTAATGAAGGGCTTAAAAATAAGCAAGCATGCGTATATAATCTTTGTTAGGAACTGGGCGTAAGGAAGTCATAAAAAAGGCAGTCATGTCCAAGAGAGTTAAACATCTTTTCAAATTGCTATAACAGAAAGGGTAAATTTAGCAGAAAAACAAATTACAGCCATGATTAGGGAATGGCTGCAGACTTAATTAGCTGGTTTTTAAAGTGTATATATACAATGTCAATGTCATATTACAAAAGAAAATGTGAATATGGGATGAAATTAGCTAGAAAATGTGCTCTTTTAGAGTGTTTTTAGGGTTTTAAATCAAGGAGAGACACGTTCCATAAATTTTAGGCATTTCTGCAAAGAGCACTTGTGTAACAAAAAATGCTACAATCTACTTGGAAAATGTATACTGGGTGCATGATGAATTTTATGGTGATTTATAAGTAAATATGTTAATTATTCTGTGTTGAAATTATTCTAAAAATGCAATTTTTATGAAACTCTAGCATGTGTATCAGTTTATCCTTTGTCATGTATGATTTTCCTAATGGATTAATAGACCCTTTGCACTTTCTATGTGGATGAAGTTAAAATCCTGTGACTAGACTGCAATGGAAAACATAAATTTCTAATCAAGGTGATTTATTTGCAATTGTACTTAATTGTGGAAGATTTATATAAGCTATGGAAAGGGTGAAAACAGTGCCTTTATTGCTTTTAGAGTGGCTCTTTTGTGACCTGCTCTGCCGTGTTTGTGTTTATACACAGAATTTACGTGCCCCAGCTGTGGTGGTGGCAGTGAGTCTGTGGGCAGCCAGCGTGTAACTGTGTTCCTGGGAGCTGTGGCAGGAAACTGCACAGCCTGCCCTTTCCTCATGTTTGTATGGATGCAAATATTCCTGGAAAAAGGGATGGAAATACCCTTTCTGTTTTGACCCTGCTGAATGCTGAAGCAAAGTGGGCGAGATCTTCAAGTGTCCTCCTGAAGGTTTTCTCATCTTGTATTTCTCTCTCTGCTCAGAACACCCCAGAACCAACCAACTTGTTCTGCTTGTAATCCTGCTGCAAATGAAGGGGCAGATGTGAACAGCACAGGTCCTGGTTTGACCTGTGGGTACCTGTGAGCAGCTGAGCACTGCCCCAGCTGAGCAGGGACAAAACCAAAGGACGGGGTTATCTCCTCTGCAGTCTGGGAGAGCAGCATCCTGAGCCTGCTTAAGAATGAACCATCTGTCTGGAAATGTCACCTTCTGGGAGAGTCCTGCTCATAGATGTTTTTAACTTCTACCCAGCTAATTAAGTGGCCAAACCCAAACTGCCTAAATTGGATTATTTTTAGCGCTTAAATACCACGATGATACAGCTATGCCACAGACAATCATTAGAACTAATCTGATATGTAAAGTAATTTTTAAAAAAAATCAACTTCTGTTATATGTAGAAGAGAGGATATTATAGCAATAGCAATTAAAGGAGAAATTATTTTAAATATAAATTAATGTAGTACAGGCTGAAAAACATTCAAACCACTAGGCTGTGTTTATTTGTGTCTAGCATGCAATAACTATAGGGAAAAGTTGGGTCAGAGAGGGGGGGAGAGAGAGAGAGGGAAAGGTTCCAGGTATCCACAGGGTGTGTACAAGCAGTTATTTTTTCTTTTCCACTGCTTGCCACGGTAAGAATATTTGTCCAGATGTGTTAACCAGGATGCATTAACCAAACCTCTGCTCTCACAGGCCTGGTTAGTGCCTTCCTGTCACAAATGCCTCTCTTTTGTACTTATCTCAAGTTCCCACTGTGATGGCTTATCTTATGGCAAGCTCCTTCTGTGGCCTTGGCAGTGTTTGAGATGGGCAACTCTGCTTTTTTATCTATTGTTATACCTTAACTTAAATTTTCCCTCAGTATTGTCCAAGTTTTGAATTTCTTAAAACCTTCTCCCGTGAAAAAGGGTAGAGCAATTGAACCATTGTTCTATAGTAAATTTAAGAGATGCCTTCTATTCAGAGCCAAACCCAACTGATGGTTATTTAAAGCAGCATTAATTCACAGTGCTTCATTTACTGTTCTAATTCAAAACTGTTTTCAGTGCTGAGTCTGCCTGATGAATGGAGGCAGGCAACTGTTTCTACCCTCACAATGTTCTTATGGTGTAAATGTAAACCAAATGCAGCCTATATATCCATCACTTAATGTTTCAGTTCACCTAGCAGTAAAACAGTAAATAATTTAATTTCTGTATGCGTTTACCTATTTTAGTTTCCTTTAAGTTTGTTCTCGGGTTCTTGTCTTCTACTTTCTAATTATCTATTCTGTGCAGATGCTCTGCAAGTCATGAACATGCTTGCCATCTGCGTAGGCCTTCATTTCCAAGAGCAAACTACTCCCAAGACTAGTTCTGATCAATTGATGGATTGATAATTGGTTTGCTGATCTGTGCCTTCTGAAACGTGTGCTGCCAGGGTTCTTTTTGCAGTAGCTGCTTTCTCTAATGAAGGGAAAGGTTACAGCGTAGACCATACACAAACATTGCTCCATTTTTCTGTAACATTCTTGCTACTGCTGCAGCTGTTCACCTTCCTGCTTGAACTTTAAAACAGCCTTAATGGTACCGATAAATCAGCCTTCATCACTTTTGAAGTCACTAACTTAGGAAAAGGAGTAATAGTGACTTATTTGGGTGACTTATCACAAGCGTCAGGTGATAGGACTAAGAAGGTAGCACTGGAGAATAATGGGAATTTAGCTACTATTGTGCAATTATACCTGTAATGGGAGTGGCTGCAAGGTTTTGTTGGGCTCCATTCTCATCCCTTCTGACTCCAATCACAGCAGTATCCTAGCCTAGAGTGTTTACCACAAGGCAGACATTGATGCTATTAATTCAAAGGTCAAAGAACTTGATAACAGGAGTCCCCTAATCAGAGTTGACGATAATAGTTAATTCTGAAAAGGAAAATTCTGCAAAGTGAGAAACATGACCCTTTCTTTTGCTAACTACAAAACAATAGAGGGAAATTGTGCTGTAACTTCTCAACACTGTTTTACTGGGGTGGGGAGAATATATGCACAGAAACACGTGTATTTTGAGTGAGGTTAAGGAAAAACTTGTCTGCATACATATTAATAATTTGATTAAGGTTCTCTCTAAACACAGAATAAAAATGTTTCTAGCATGAGGATTTTGCAAATTACTTTTGCATATGGAATTTTTCAGACAGCCTCTGATTAATTCTGTTGGCACCTGGGCTTTTGCATGTTTTTTGTGCCCTTTGCATGTTTTTGTTTGTTTACCTTAACACTTTCTAATTATTTTTTCCTTAGCATTTTGTGTATTTGTTTCACATTTATAATGTCTAATGACTAAAGTTAGGGAGCCAAAGAGGGAAAAAAAATAAACAACCTACTGTGGGTGTTTAGTGAGTTCTACAAAAAAATTTCCTTGGAGATATTTTTTTGGTGTTAGAATGATTTCTTTTGCCATCCTCGTGAAAACTTGTATGAACTTCACATTTTAGTGCAATGTTTGTTTCTTGAGTAATTACTACCAGTGGTTGCTTTTTTGTTGTTTTGGGGTTTTTTCTCTCCTCTTTTTGCTGCAGTCAGCAGACACTTTAAATTTTCATCTAGCATGTTAAGTGCTTGGGCTGATTAGTGTGAAATTTGGCTGCATTCATGAGCAAGATGAAAAAGGAATACAAAGTGAGTTTTATTTCTTATATTGAAGTTATAATCCTTTCCTACTGTAGATGTTCTGATGCTCTTTCACTTGAAAGAAATCAATAACCACTGGAATATGAATTTAACAGACAAATTCCATTTAATGAAAATCTTATTTTGAGTTAATGTTTTTGTTTTCAATAATAAAGCAAGAACTGTTGGTAGACATAGACTTGATATATGATGCTTTGAATCAAAACTTAGGCTTCTGCGTGTCCATTGAAAATTAGGGCACTAGTCTGAAATGTAGGAAGCAAAGATCTGAGTTGTGCTGAACTGATCCAAAGTAGTGGAGTGGATACAGATTCCTCTGAATTATTCATAGAACTGGATCTGAATCTCTTGCAGGCCAAGCCACATAGGTTAGACAAGTCTATCTTCTGATTCTCAGACCTTGTAATAAAGTACGTTGGTCTTAGTAAGTGCCAAAAGCTGGAATGTTTTGGACCAGGTAGAATGGCTGGTGACAAAATAGCACAAGTAGATATTTTCATAGGTTTCACAGTGCTTAAATGACCCTTATGTGAGGACACCTGAGCTTACAGCAACCATTTGAGCTGATTAGAAACCTCTGAGGGAAACACACAACTTTTCTAGAACTGGCTCATGTGCAGGTCAACCTGCAATTTCTGTCCCAAAGGACAGGCATATGGATTAGCAGTGTAGTTTTCTTTGATAGAAGTCCATATCAGAGGGTAGATTTGTTAGTTGTTAGACTGAGATTCTGTGTCATAGGCTTTATAAATTTTTATACAGCCTCCTTCATTCTTACAGTTGCCTAAGGCATGCTGCACAGCTGGAATATCTATAATGGACTGGGCTGGAATTCATGTGGTATCTGCTGCACAAAAACCTGTCAACCCTCCTAAAACAGCTGCTAGTTTTGGTGTCAACTGAAGTAGCCATTGATGAGTTAGGTGGGTTTAATTTGAGGGATAAGCTAAGGAGTACATTGATGGGCAAGGAGCTGTGTAAGGCCAGCCAGTAAAAATAAATTTTTCATTCCAGAAAACTAACGAAGGAGAAATTTTACTGTCTTGTCTTTTAATGAGTGAAATTATCTTAGAGAAATACCCCTGTTTTAATTTTCTTGATATCTGGGTAGTCAGACCATGTTAGTTAAAAAGCCCCACGTCCCATATTAGTGATTAATATTTATGCACGTGTGCAGCATTCACTGCGGGAAGCAGTGCAGTTCAGCAACTTCCATTTAATTAAATACTGAAGTCCTTCCTAGAAGTGCTGTAAATAATTTTGTGCTTGGTGTTGCACCAGTATGGATTCTGTAGCTAGCAGTGCTGCTGATCTGTATTCAGCTGCTATTATTTAGGAGCTTTCCTTCACAAAAGATGGATGTCAAGGGACAAAACCTCAGAGACAAAGATCACAGAGATGTTCAGAAAGGGACAGCTTCTGGAAGTCATTCACTGGGTACCAGAGAGAAGACAGATCATTTTCCATTGGATTTGGGATCTGCAGCTCAGTATTAGCTTTGCATCCAGGTGCTGGTGGGTCCCAAAGCAGCACAGTAGCTGGCATAATTGACCTGTGGATAATAAGGAAGGGGGAGCAGTGAAGAATAACTATTAATTCTGCAATATGCAGCAGTTCTAATGTGCATCTAAGTTCTTCATTCTGGGAAGGAGAGAAATCAGTGGTTCAATTAATGTTAAAAATTGCTCATTAACAAGTTTTAAAGGAAAAAATAATTCTGTTTACCAGTTACCTGTTACCAGCAACAGTTCTGTTACCTGTTACCAGCAACATAGGCAACTACAAAATGAAAACAGTAGTCATAACAGAAAGTCAAGTCTTTCTTAATATAGCAAAAGCAATAACTTTTCCTATGAATTTGTGTGTGAATACTTTTCAGCATGAGAATTGTTCAGTGAAGAAACCTGCAGGTGATTTTCAAATGTTGAAGACAGCAGAATTTTGGGAGCATTTCCTATCTGAAGGCCTTGAGCAGATGCTGTCCCTTGCATAACGTGTCCATTTCCTCTCCTCCTTCATCCTCTTCCCTGATTACAGCAGTACCAGGTTAATAAATTAGGACTAAACCCCCAAAATGTGGGCATTCAATAATAAATTTCAGGTTATGCACTCAGCTTTAATAAAAAGTCAACCTTCTCATGTAAGCCTCTGCTTATACATAAATGGCTCTCAGTGTGAATAAGCAATGTATGACTGTGAACCAGACAGTCAGCAAATTCAAAGGGTGCGGAATTGACCCTTTTGTAATGATTCCACCTACACTGAAAAACAAACTGATTTATGAAGAGGAATAAATTTGCTTAACAGTGGACATGACATGAACAGCAAACTGGAATTATTTTCCATTATTGGTTTGAAACTACGGATGCAATTAAATATCACTTACTTTTCCATCCCCTGCCAGAAAACACCATGTAAGAAATAGAAATAAATATAATCATAGTCTGGCAAATGAGCTGAAAGTTCTTTCCTCATTATGCTCTCAGCATTATTTGGATCACAATGCATGTTTGCCATTTAACCACAGGTTGATTTCATATGCCTGCTGATTAATGCTAGATACTTATACACACACACCAACCACTCGCCCACATCACATCATTTATTTAAAATGTAAAATCAGCTTTAATTTTAGAAGGCCTTATTGTATGAAATCTATGTAACCACCTAACAGGAACATGTGATTTATTTTTCTCTTATATGAGAATCTGCTTTGTACCATTTATCAGTTCCAAGAAAAAGATAAACCAAATTGGAATTTTTTTTTTTCCCACAGAGACATCTAGAGTGCTCAAAATAGCGGGAGCAGTTGGCTAATAAAGCAAACTGGAGTTCAACTACTGCTATGCTGTGTCCCAGTGTTTTAATTTCATCTCACTGAAGACAATTTTATTTCCAGAGAACATGTTATATGTCAAGCACTTTCCTCATTACCCATGTGATTTTAATATGACAGAATACTCGGAGTTAAAACTACCCAACACTCATACACTCAGCCAACTCCTGAATAAATCGATCCTTAAAGGAAAGCTGTCATGGTGTGTATCAGAAATTGAGTCATTTAAACTTTGTGTATCTACAGAAAAGGAGAATCAGTATTACTTCACTCTTAACAATTGCAGATTTCCTTATTTAAGCTGGATATTTTTATTTATGAGTTAAATATATAACCTAAACTTTTTTTAACCTCTTCTTTTCTCAATTACATCAGAGTATTCTTCATGATTGGGAATCACTTTCTTCTCTGGTACGTAAACACGCATAAAATTTGATCTTCAATTTACATCATTGAAAAAAAAATTACTTGGATTTCTCTCTTCTTCCAGAACAGAGAGAATTTTTGTCTTCATTTAATCACTGGATTAACATTTTCTGTATTTTGTTAGATGAAACATGTTAATGTACAAGACCAGTATCAGCCTTCATGTGGGAAAATGGGCAAATCTGAACAGCTTTAGAAAACATTTACTACCAGGATGTTCAGGGTCTTGAACATTTTTTTAAGGTTCTAACAAGCCTGTCCTAACAAAGTGAAAGGAAGAGACTCTACAGATATGCGAGGTACAAACTGAGGCAGGAAAAAGATTCTTGAGCTAAAGAACAATATCTGCAACTAGGTAGGAGATTAAATTAGGAATTAGCTTTCAAACAACCTAAAAATCATTATATACATCAGCATTTCTCTTAAAGAATATGCAAGCAAGAAAACTTAACTGAATTTATGTTTTATTGTATTGCTCTAATGAATGTATGAAGGCCATACTCATGCAAAGATAGCAGCTCTGATGACTGGGGATTTTCCTTCTAGTCAAATGCTAGCTTACACTTACAGCATATTTTCAGGACTGCAACTTTTAGAAAAGATTTTTTTTCCTTTTCTTAGCCTTAGTTCTGTAGGTGTAAAGACTTTAAGATACCTATTGCTCTTTAGAAAAGTTAAGAAAGTAAAGCATTGTTCTTGAAAATTCTACATATCTGACAGGGAAATTTAATGCAATCTTTGAATTCTTATAGACATGTTAGCCTTTTGCACAGTGCTGTTTGCAAAAAGCTTTTATCAATATTTGGGATTTTTTGAGATACTTTCATTGACCTATTCTGTTAATCTTTGTAATAGATGTAAAAGGAGATTACTTGTTACTCCCATCTCATGAGACTTGTCTAGCTGCTTACTGACTGTATTTTGCTATATTTTGTGTTTTAAAACAGATGGGAATGAAAAATGGATGAACACCTCTGTCCCAAAGTTATTTAGATTTGTTATCACAGCTGTTTTGGGTGCCAAATCTGATAAGGATCCAAGCCTGGTTGAGCCCAATATATAGAATACTTGTGGATGCAGTTCCATGACATGCAATAATGACTACAGTGGTTATGGTTAATATTTTATATCCAGAGACTGTGATTGCCTCTTGCCTACTATTCTTGCTACTGCAACCCTGCACTGGGAGACGGAGGAGAGAGCAGGAGACTGCTTCATTCATATTCATGTTGGAAATTTATAGAGGTTATGGTTTTATTCCTTTCCAAGTGGTTATGCTTTTATTAAAAAGAAGAAGACACTCTAAGGAATCTGGAGATCAAAATAATCTAATTTAGCAACTGCAGGAGCCAACAGTAGGTTTTATAACATGTCCTTTCTTCAGCTAAATGGTTTGTGTCAGGTAGGTCATTTTCATTTTGCACATTTCGAAGACAGTGTATGAATAGCTCATTGAAATTTGAGGACAAGAATTTCATTAAGCAATTAAAAAATTTGAATTATCATGCTGATTAGGGTAACATGCCAGTCTGTGGCCCTTTGAACTAACACAGCTTACTTTCAGGCTCTGACACTGTTTTGCTTTGAGTTAATTTGAGTATTTAGTACACTTAATAGAAGCGAACAACTTATAAGGCTTATAAGATTTCAAACATGTAAGATCCTTCCAGAGAATATTTCAAATTCATCTACATCCACACCTGGTAGATTTGAGTTGTAAAAATAGCTGGAACTCCCTTTTGCCCTTTCTAATTCTGGTCATGTTTGTTTTTACTGATCATCTTAATGGAGTAACTGCTATTCTTTTATTTTGCCTCTGTTATTTCTGTGGACTCTGAGTCCAATTATTGCCTCCAACACTTGAACTTTTCTAACAGAAAGCTTTGTCTAGGCATAGTATATTCCTAAAAATGCAATATAATTTGCTCAAGGGAGGAGCTCTTAAGTTTTGTATAATTCCAAATTCAACTCAGTAAAATTTGCCAATGCTCCTGAGGTTAATTTGGAACACTCTTAGTTAAAAAAAAAAAAAAAATTCTCAATTACATAATATTCAATATTAAGAAAATGGAGAAAAGCCTAATAACAGCTCAGAATTTCCTCTCAAGGAGGAGTTGTACAATGGTTTATATTAACTTTTACAACAACTCTTACAACTCTTCTGCCTTAGAACTATCCTTCTGTTTAATGTAGCCTGAGGATTATAAAATTCCCAGATGATAACTCCTTGATTACAAGGAAGCAATTAGTAATAGAATCTAAATTTATATTTCTCAATAAATTCTCAAGAATTTCTTCTCAAGATAAAGAAATAAAAACCCTATGAGAATAATTTCTCCTGGCTGCATTTCAGAAGAAAGCACACTTTGAACAACAAAAACCCCTACTGTGAAAAAGCAGAGTAATATCATTAAAGTTATGGTGGATAGTGTTGCTATACTTTAAAATATATAAATTAGTGAAGTTGTATTTTCATTGAAAAAAGCACTTCTAAAGAGGAATAGGCTTTGATAATTTCAATCATGAAATATGAAATGGAAGTATTTTAAATTTGTAGCTGTTTACAAATGTAAAATGAAACATTTAAGATAACCTTGTCAATTTGTCTTTAGAAATTCTTGCAACCTCATTGCCAGCTTACATAAATACAAAGGTTAAAATTGGATGTTCAGTGCTCCCATGAAAAATCTGCATTGCCAAAATTAATTCAATTTATTATTTCAGAAAATGCCATTAATGTTTTTGGTTTGCAATTAAATATGCTATCATTACCAGGAAAACTAAAACAAAATAATGCCTTTGGCACTGCTGACACTAAAATTTTTAGCAAGAATGTAGGAAAAGTGTGAATTAACAGTTGTTGTAAGTGTGTTATGGAAATGAACTATTTTATGGAGAGCTTTATGTTCTTTTTTAATAAGATGCTGTTTGATCTGCTGAACTGCATAACCAGGATTTAAACTTCACCCTTTTTATTAAAGGGTTGCTGTTTCCTTAACCTCTTATAAACTCCAAATGAATTACTTTAAATTCTTCTCTATTCAGTGATACTCTCAGACAAAGTGTTGTTCAAGGATTGTGTTTCTCTGAGTTTTAGTTCAGGTCCTAACTGCAATATCTCCCACTGATTTTAAGAAGATTTGTATTAGATGCAATGTCTTCAGTGGAATTCACAGAAAAACTGTATGTGAGAAATAACATTTAGAAACCCATTTCTGAAACCAAAGATAACAAAGCTAAAAAATATTATTTTAGAATCTCTAAAATAGAGGGAAAGAGGATAAGAAACATTTTAATATTTTATCTTCAATCTTTCTTAGAAGTTTAATTAGAAAAAAAGTTAGATTTTTTTATTATTATTACCATTACTGCTAAAATGGAAAAGAATATTTCATACTGATAAGGAGAAACCTGCAAGGAAAGACTTATGTTCAGTTGATTTTCCTATTGTGGTTAAAACTTCAGCTTATTGAGATTTTGTCCAAGAGAATGTCTTGTTGGTGCACTCTTGCCCCTTTCCATCCCACTTGAATACTCAAAATCCCCTAGACTTCTACCTGTAAACTTTTAAATTAATTTATAATCTTATATCATCACAACTATCACAGTACTTACAATTATTAGACATTTACATATGGCTTTGTGTCACAGTGTTGCTTGTGTCAGCTTTCAACCCAACACGAATTGCAAATTTATTTCATGCTTACAGGGTAATTTTTACATAAATGATATGTTCAGTGGATCTTTAGGATCCATCACCTAATTATTTCATTCCCTATTTTGTGTTTACTATTATCCAGATCAGCATCCATGTGGCTTGTTGAGGTTTCCTTTCTGGTAGTTTAAGGGTAATAATTCAAGCATTGGACTGTTTATTTGTCCACATAGATGTGTAGGCAGATTATGCATCAGCGTGGTGATGATAAATACTTAGCGAGTGACTTGCTGGCTTTTTAATTTCCTTCAACTTTTTTATCTACTGTGTGACATTTTACTAGCTCTTTCTTTAGATGATTACTCTATTTCAAAGTCATGTACTTTGAACTGAATAAAAAACCAGAGTTGAGACAGCAGCAAGTGGGGACAAACCTAAGGTAGCGCTGCTCTGAGTAGCTTAGGTAGGATTTGTTCCTATGAAATAATGAAAGTGTCACTGCAGGCCTGTAATTTGCCTCTTCTGTTCTTTCTGGTGTTCAAGTTGTGCCGCAGAGGATTTAAGGTGTAACTTGTTATCCTAAGAAGAGGCTCAAGCAGCACCCTTCTCATGAAGCCTGAGAGAAATTCACTCCAAGCTAAGTGGTGCTTTTAGCTCAGGGGTGCAGAGCTGAGGGGAAAAGCACAACCTTTACTTCTATCAGCAGTCCTGGCTCACTGTGGCACTTCCTCAGAGCTGCAAAACAAAAATGCAAAGAGGAGGATTAAAGTATAGTTTTCAAAAGGAGAAAATGAAAAATAGAGCCTGGAGTGCATTGGCTATTGGAAAATCTTTTAAACTCCTTTAAAGCTTAATCTAGCTGAATTACACCTACTTGTAATTAGTCACCCTTGCAGCTACGTTATAACACATCCACTTGGGTTTCTTTTTTTTCTGAATGATGGGTTGCTTAATAGTGGTTGCTCAGCACCATGGCTCTTTAAGCTGGACTTGCACAGAGCACTCAGCTCTTGTTTTATGCCTTTCTCTTCTTGTGTGAAGTGACAAAAGGTTGAGCCAAGAGATCAAGCCTAAGGGCACAGAAGAGGGTGAAAAAAGCAAGTGTATAGCTTTGTACTTCAGGAGAGTACAGTTTGTTCTCTTAAATGATATTCTAAGGAGGGTCACCTGGGGATAAGGCCCTGGAGGGAGGAGGGATTTCAGAAATCTCGTTGGTAGTCAGGGACCACCCCCTCCCAGCTCAGAGGGGTTCTCTTGCAAAGAATGAGAAGCCATGCAAAAATGCCAGGAGACCTCTGTGGATAAACAAGCTGCTTCTGGCCAAACTGAAAGACAAAAAGGAAGAATAGAGAGGGTGGAAGTAAGGATAGGTAATGTGGGAGGAATACAGAAACCTTGTCCAAAACTCCATGGAGGAAGTTAGGAAAGCTAAAGCCCAAATGGAAATAAAACTAGTGGGGCACATCAAGGATTATAAGAAAGGTTTCTACAAGTACAGGTGATGAAAAGGAGACCAGGGAGAATGTGGGTGCATTAACAAGACCAGGGATCTGTTACACAGCATATGGAGAAGGCAGAAGCTCTGAGTGCCTTCTTTGTCTTGGTCACTGCTGGCAACACTGCTCTTTGGGAACCCCAGGACCTGAGAGGAAACCTTCTCAAGAGTAATTCTCACTTGACTTACTTGATAAACTTCTAAATGAAGTGACAGACTCAGTAGATGATCTCCAGAGGCCCCTTCCAGCCTATTCTGTGAAGCCACTGCAAAGCTTTGCCAAAACTATAACTGAAGATTAAGCATTATTTTTAGTGTAGAACTCTGTCTGAAGAAACTACTTAGTAATGAAAGCAACAGTGCATAAGTAGAGTTTGGGGAGAAGCAAGGACAGCTCCTTTTGGTAGGAATTTCCCTAGGAAAGGGCTTGCCAGACTTGAAATTGTTTTCTGTAAGATTGACTAGGTGTGTTTATAGAAGTGTGTGATGAAAGCTGCAGAAGAAATTGTTTCCCTTTAAGTTAAGGTAAGGATTAAAGTTTTGAAGGGAACTGGAATGAGAATGCCTGAAGATGCTCAGGTTCTAAGACTGAAGACCTTGGTCAAATAACAGCAAAGAACTGGATGCAACAGAGAGAAATTGACGTTATTGATTCCTATAGATAAGAGATACTGAATCTGAATTATTTTTGTTGAAGCTTGTCTTGCATCATCAAGATTTGAATTTTCCCAGATCACATATAGTTAATGTTTATGGAGGAATTAGAAATTTAGTAATATTTTTTTTGTTGTTTGTTTGTTATAAATGCTTGAATTTTGATGATGCATTATCAGGTAGGACAGAAAATGTTGATATTTACATCAGAAACTACCAATTTATCTATAAATAAATGTTGAATGATAAAGAGTATTTCCTTGCTACAACCTGTCCAGTGCTACATTACAAAATTGAACAAATTGGGCTGTACACAGCTAAAATGAAACCTTGAAAACTTAATAAAATCAGCTTTATTAAGTTTATCAGCTATTCATCTTCCATGAAGGCAGAAAAATAATGAGTTAGAGAAAATATTTCATTTAATAACTTGAAATACATGAAAATACACAAGTATACCTCTTTAGGATCACAAAACGTCCCCAAAGCATAAAAAAGGTGCTTTATGTCTAAGGTAAAATTGCATTTTTTGTGAAAGCTGGAGATGACGTCTGCTAAAGACAGACTGGCAACATTCTTTCATGTTTCTTTCTTACCTATTTATTGAAAATTAAGGTAGTCAAAATTAGAGGAAACTAATTCTATATGTGACTGTATCAACTTAATCTGTTTAAAAGAAGTCATCATAGAACATTTTGTTGAGCTTTACCCTCAGTTTCCTTATTTCACACCATGGTATCAAGTATGTGATTATTGCATAATGCTTCTAGTTCCAAAAGTGAAAAAAAGATCTTATGCACTCATAATCCACAAGAAATAGAAATTCATAGGTTTCCTTATCCTCTTGGAAAACAGCATAAAAGGTCTGTCACAAGTCAGTTCTGGTTAACAAATATTTTTTCCTCCTCTTTTCAGACTGAATGTAGGTTAATCTCTTGTTATTTATCTGTACTGAAGGTATCACATAAAATTGCTGGAACTGCTGTCATAGTGAATATTGACAAGCTGAAATAGTGTAATGATAGAAAAGATAACTTCAAAAGGAGATATTTTTCCTCCTAAAAGCTACAGGCAGTTCATTGCTGCTGGTAGTCTGTGCCTTGCCCAGAATATATTTAGCTGGACTCTTTTTTTGCAAGAAGAGCTGCCTTTTACATTTGTTCTTGGAACTCCCCTAATTTTGTCAAATATTTTCCTTAGCAAAAGTAGCATTAAATAAAAAATTCAAATATTATATATTTTCATCATCAAATCAGAGTTCTGAACCAAAGGTAATTAGAAGTGATATTGATGTGTCACATAAAAGACTATCAAGGATTTCCTATTTAAAATACTATCTTTGCCAATCTTCAACCCTTTAGGGCTGATGTATGTCATATTTCTGCTTTATTCCAAGTTTTATGGAACTTTTTCATCACAAAAGGCTCGGCTATACTATGAGGGCAAACAAATACATTATTTTTGACATGGTAAAACTTTTTGAGGTTGCTGAAAGATTTTGATATAAACTTAATAAAGTTCTCAAAAATTCATAAAAGCTAGAATTAAAATTGCCATATGGCTTCAGTTGAGTACTCCTGAACAAACCACGTGGGGTGTAATTTTCAGTGACATGATTACAGGTGATGGGTTTTTGTAGAAGGAGAATCCCTTCTGCACTTCATGCCCTGAAGATTAATTTGGTCAGTGTGTCAGGGTGCTGGTTGTCTCTGTGTGCAATGGCTCATTTGGTGAATTTGGAGGATCACACAGAGTAAAACAGGGTTTGCTAGAAGGGACTGAAAAATTGAGACCAAAGAAAGAAGTCCATGAAGGCAGTGCTTCCTATTGCACAATATTAAGGTATGCACAGGGAGCACAGGACCTCACAGGCAAAAATTGAAAATTTTATTCCTTCTGTAAGTTGTAATTCAAAGTGATCATGGATCAATTTAATTTGTTGAAGTTAGGATCACATTGATAACAAAAGAAAACCCTGAACAACAACTGGGTGAGTTACAAGAACAGCACATTTGCATAATAGCAGATAACAGCATTATTTGTATAATGTATACCAAAATTTTGTCTTTCAGAAAAACCAAAGCACAGTGGAGACAGGATTAGCAGAAGTAAGCAGGCTGGGTTAAAATTTCAAGTTGTATCATTTTCTCTTGACATGTGGGATTCTGGTCATCTTAAGCAGATGAGACAGCAGGAAGAAATTGCACAGAGATGCATGTGGGGCAGTGACAAAAGTGCTGGGCAAAGTGGAGCTGGCAGAGCATTCACCGTATGCCAACATTTGCTGCTTTTAAAATGTGATAACACAACACTTACCCACTAACTGTGAGTATTCAACTCATGTTCTTTGTGGGACTGCAGTGGGACTCTGCAATGCACAAGCACGTCCTCAAGCCTTCATTAAAATTTCATTTGGACAGCAGGGCCCCCTATGTCAAAAACGAGGTGGCAGAAAATGGCTAAATAATTGCAGCTGGGGGAGGGAATGCCATACAGATACATCTTTAATGAGGAGAATATGGATGCAGTCATGTTCCAAAGGCATTTCCTGACACACAAAAAGCTAACAGGAGAACTGGCAGCCACAACATGCTTCAGAACACAGGATGTCAGGTATGTATCTCAGTAAATACTGAGGGATTAGAAACATCCATGCATGCAAAATAAAGCCCTTTAGACCATATTCCTTTATGTAGTGTGGTATTTGCTAAGTTTTACTGGTGAAGTGGTGGATAAGCAAAGGATAGGGGAACAGTTTGAAAACAGCTGCTTTTCCATGAAGACTAAATTACATATATACTGCTAAACTTAAAGAGGTCTGTGGAGCTTTTATTTACTTTCTTTGGGTTTTTTTAGAGAGCACTTGGGCACTTGTTTTCCAGCTTTGCTTCACTGAGTGCGTTTAGAGGTCTGTGAGCTGCTTCTACCACCGATGAAGGATGTGTTGATCTTTGGATAGTAGTTCTTCCTGCCAGACTATAACACACTCCAGTTCACTCACAGAGTCTGTAGAGACATATCCAGTAAGATTCAGAGAAGAAAAATACTTTCAGTACCCAGTAAATATTTCAGTGCTGGTGGATTAGTTTTTCATTCAGCATCCATGCTTCCCCTTTGTTACTTCTTTTTATGTGTGCTGGGTTTGGCTGGGATGGAGTGAGATTTCTCCACAGTGTCTGCCATGGGGCTGTGTTTTGGATTTGTGCTGAACACAGGGTTGATAATACAGAGCTGTTTTTGTTATTGCTGAGCAGGGCTTGCCCAGAGCCAAGGCCTTCTCTGCTTTTCTTACCAATGTTGGCAGGGAGGCTGGGGGTGTGTGGGATTTTGGGAGGAGACACAGCCAGGACAGGTGACCCAAACTGACCAAAGGGATATTCCAGATATTCCAGACCATGACATCCTGCTCACTGTATAGAGTGGGGGGAAGAAAGAGGAAGTGGGGGACATTTGGAGTGATGCCATTTGTCTTCCCAAGCCACAGTTGTGTGTGATGGGGCCTTGATCTCCTGGAGATGGCTGAACCCCTGCCCAACCATGGGAAGTGGTGAGTAAATTCCTTTTTTTGTTTTGCTTGTGTGCATGGCTTTTGCTTTGCTAATTAAACTACTTTTATCTCATCACTCAGTTTTTCCAGTTTTTCCCCTTCTGATTCTCTCCCCCATCCCACTGGTGGGGAGTGAGCAAGTGGCTGCCTGGTACTTGTTTGCAGGCTGGGGTTAAACAATGGCAATCTTTTTGATACTATGGTATAAATTACATATCTAGATCAAAATTTCAGGACACCTAAACTGGAGCAGGCATGAAAAAGTCCGAAAGGACAGGATCAAACAGCGACGTTCCACCAATGGATGAAATCACTAGCAAAGACAGTAAAAAAACATTTGAAAACACAGATAGAAATTGATTCAACCAAGCACTGCATGGAAGCTCCATTGCATTTCCAGTTCTGCTCTCATGACAAGCTGCAGCCAGGAACATGCAAGACACAGAGTGGTCATTTAGAAAGTCAGACAGGTCCATGGGCAGATGTGAGTCCTCCCAAAGCAGGCAGGGCTGTGAGGAACCTCTGAGAGCAGCGGTGATGCAGGTGAGCTTGTGCACGCCAGCCTGTGCTTTGGGCTCTGCTGCTAGAAGTTGGAAGTAGCTTTCCTTGGCACTGTGAACATTAACAGATCTGACAGACAAATCTCTCATTCTCCCCCAAAATCTTCAGGATAGGGAACACATTACTTGGGCAGCTGAAATGATCTCCATAGCAGCTCTCCACTGCATTAGGTCAGTAGGGAGCCTAATTTAATTCTCCCTTCACACCATCTCCTTGTTATAAAAACAGGAGATACTTTTGAATCCATAATACTTCTATCTGGCAGCATAAAATCACTGATGCTGTTTTAAATGTGTCGAGGGGATAATCTTTTTCAATTTAGTAGAGATGCTGCATAGGTAGATCCAGTAAATTATTTTAAGAGATTTCAGAATTATATAAATTAGGAATATAAATACATATAGAGTAGGAAGTGGTTTTTAAGAAATTAATTTGAAAATAGATTGCTCATTAAATTAGGACCAAGTTCATTTTTACTGTTTTCAACATGTGTTATATGTTTCCTCTGAGGAGGACTGTTAGAGAATCAAAAGCTCTATAGGGGACATGATTGTTTAATTTGGTAATTTGATTTATACAGATTCCAAAAGAACAGTGTGATACCCTCAATTATGATCACAAAAGGAAAAGCAAGCAATACCCAAACCCCACCATTAATATCTTTTTTAGGTGAATTGCAGGTTACAGAATATACAGAATACAGAATAATTTGCAAACTGTACTTATTTATTTTTTAATATTTAAAGTGATTTCTTTATTTTCTATTTATTAAAATATCTTTTAGATATTTTATAATTTTACCCTATAAAGTGAAAGTAAAAGATGATGAAAAACAAGAAAGAGGAAAGAAAAAATATTACTCAGCAGAATTTTTTACTTTTATACAATGACACTTGAAAAGTATTGATTGTCTATAACTTCTTTACTTCAGAAAAATTTAAAATGGAGATTTTGATTAAGTGCCAAAAATAGTTGCACTGTAGTAACATGCATTTTTTCTTAGTATAATAGATATCACCTATTTACTAAAACTTAGATTTGATTATTTGAAAATACAGTTAATCATTAAAAAATGTAGAATTATCTTTAAAAAAAAATAATGAGCTAATGCTACCTATAAAACTGTATTGGATTTAAGAAAAATAGTGTTCTTTAAAGAGAAACAGTACTTGATTCGAAGAGAGGTAAAGACTTCTACTTGTAAAAGCAGTTTACTTTCTTAACTTTATAAATTAGAGTTGCCATTTGAAAAAATATCCCTGCAACTTGGGCTGAACATATTTGGATCTGCTGATCTATATTCAATTTTGTGCAGCAGATGTTGTTCCACAAAAAAAGGTTGGAGTGTGGATTGGCATTTGTGAAGGAGAAAAAACAATGGCCTTGATTTTCAGGAAAGAAAAGCTTAGCTGAATTTAAGCCATGCAGGCTGAAGCAGAGTGTTCAATTTATGACCTATTTTTAGGAACAATCTATCACTTTCTGTAACAGTGACAGATACACACACATATATATAATTTTACAGGAAGGAAACAAATACTCTAATTTTTCTTTGCATTGTAGCAGCTTAAGGAACAAAACACAGTAATATCTTCCTTTCATCTCTGTTTGAAAGTTGCTGGGTTTTGGCAGGAGAAGGCATCTCCCAGGCTGTAGATAAGGGCTTAGCACAGCACATATCATCACAGCAAAGGGACTGCTGTAATACATATTGTGAAAGTGTATTATTTTTGAAACTGTCTGTCTGATGTGTTGAGCAAACACCTGGATGATATTCAGTAGTGGATTGCAGCAGGCAGAATTCATTCCTGCTGCATGGGAATATGAACTTTTACCATGTCATAGAGGAGGAAGACTGGGTCCATTCATTGATTAACCCATCATGACACTGTTTGAACTGATGTACTTTTACCCTCTGTGCAATTCAATCTTTTCAGCAACTGAATTCTAAAATATTAAACTGATTTTATAGCATTAGAAAAGGACACAGTTGCAAACTCAGTGAGAAGTATTTCTAGGAATATACCATTGCTTCAATAAAGAAGAAAAAGGGGAAAAAAAAAATATGGAAAGTCCATTTAATGCAATCATGGGTTATAGAGTTGGTTTCTACCCAAACTGCAATTTGGAGACAACTCAAAATAACTGAGCCATTGTAAAAATTATTTTGAACATTAATTTGCTTAGTAGATTATCAGCTAATTAAAGCAGAACCAGTTTTCATCCAGACAAATGGGGGTATGGAAAGGGGGGGAAAGTATGCAAAACAAATACGGATATATTTTTGTATACTTAGAAAAGAGGCCTAGTTATTTTTGAAAGGGAGAAAGTGAGCTTAAAAAGGAGTCCCAAAGCTATGGTAGCAATGGTGAAGTTTAGGTCTGGAGTTTTTGTCTCAGTCTTTGCAGACAGATACTCCTAAGAAACACAATTTATTATTAATTAAATTTATTTCCTATTTCAAATGAATTATATAAAAAAAAAAAGTCCAAATAACAAGCATTTGTTTCTGCTCACCATATTTCCCATGCTCTGATAGTATTGTTTTATAGCAATGTGTTGGAACAGGATACCTAAACTGAAGGAATGGATGTTTACTTGATTTTTTGTATGAATGTAAGTATATGAAGATAAATCAGAAAAAAATGCTTCTGGTCAACTGAATTATAAACATGTGGCATGGTGAGGGTTAAGGAATGCTAAACATATGTTTCATTTATCTATTCCAATTAATTTAAACTTAAACACCTCAGGTCTGAAGGTTATTGTCATGGTTTGAGGCTTACCCAGAAATGGTAATTTTTTGGGCGGCTCATTGAGATTCCAAGTGAACAAATTCAGGAAGAAGAAGGAAGAGCTTCCTCTTTTCCGGCAGGAGCAGAGAGAGAGAGGTAGGAGCTCGCCTGGCTTCTCTCAGCCAGGGCCCCCTCCTCTCCCACACCTGAGCTCACCAGCCACCCCTTCCCCCTCTCCATTCCATCGGAGGCAGCGGCAGGCGGCGGGGGAAGGGTGGAAAGGAATCAGCCAGTTTGTCGCGGCCCCACTCCGCCGGCTGAGACAGGAAGGCAGGGGGAGGGGAGCTCGAATCAAAAACGAGAAAAAGCTTTTAAAAACATGGCCCCCCCCCAGCCCGGGGCCCAGCTGGGCCTGCCGGCCCCCTCGCCGGGAGCGGCACAAAAATCAAAGTTCCCGCGGCTGGAGTCGCATGACCTCTGCAGAGCTGAGCAAAAAG
>VWZP01007022.1:1346025-1538365 GCA_013396995.1 Dicaeum eximium
AAAAAAAAAAAATTTTTTTACAGACTTTTGTTGCCTGGGAGAATCCAGTAAGAAAAAAAAAAAATACTCTACTTTCTTTTATAAAGTACATCTATAAAACAAAAAAATCCCTGGACCCGCAAGGCCTGTGGCCCCTCCCCAGCCTTGAGACAACCGTGGGAAATAAAAAAAACTCACAAACAAATTTAACCCCAAACAAATTACTTATAAAAACATTAAAAAACACAAAAAAACTTTCCTTTTCTCTTATAAAAAAACTTTTCCATAACATAAACAAAAAAAACTCCTCTCCCTAAAAAAAAAATTTAAAAAAACTATTTCAAAAAATAGTAGACTAATTGAAATTATTGAGTGTTATTTCTTTACATTAACAAATGAGAAAAAAAAGTTTGTGAAAGAAAGAGTCTAAAAAGTTTTAATAGAGTTTTTTTCTTTTCCTTTTTTCTTTCTTTTAATTACTATTAATAAACTGTCTTTCTCTTAAAGTTTTAAACCTGCTTTACTTTTCTCCTAATTAATCCTATTTTACAGCAAAAAAATACTCAAATAATTAACCAACACAAAAAAACCCACCACAGTTATGCAGAAGACAAGGACAAGGTTATGCAGATATACACCTTTGTCTCCAAGAAACCTGGAGACTGCCTAAAATAGCAATTCTCTTCGACCTTGCCTCTGCACAATGGCAATAAATTATTTTTAATTCAAACTTTCTGGGCTCATTGTGTTTTCTAGCTAATGGGTCCTTGCTCTCTGTGAAAGTTTGAGTGCCTGTATAAAATTCACTAACAGCTCAAGCCAAATATTGATAATTTCTTAACCTGACTTACAAGGTAAACTTTTATATTTCTGAAATATTAACAATGGAAATCGATGTGGTTTTATATCTTTGGGGAAATATCCTCTATTGCAGCTAAACACCATCGAATTTGTGATAGATAACATATCATTATGTTGGTATGTAAAAATTAAGGCTCTGAGCCAGGGTGACACAGGTAAGGAAGTGCTGGTCCTTACCTGGTCATGTCTAAGCCATAGTGACCAAATCAAAAGCTCTGAATTTTTTAGGATTGAATTACTTTAATCTGTCAGCTTCTTTACCTGTAAAATGTTATTCATGATGAAGCTTCCTTGATTCAAAACAGAAACATTATGAAGTTAAGTTGACATTCTCAGACGTGCCTTGAGATGCCCAGGTGGAATATTGTAGAATTGCAGAGTTCTCTAATACCAAAGTCAAAATTCAGTTTATTGTTACCATCCGTCCATGTAATCAAAGTTCTATTGCACCTTACAATGCACCCATTTGTGCTTTAATAGAAAAAGATTCAGTTTAGTAACTGAAAATATACAGATTTCACAACCTGTACAATCTGCAGAACCTGGAGAAAATCAGGTATAATCAAATTACTGTTCTTGAGACCCAACTCAAAGCCATAGTTAGGACTTATTTGGGAAATGCAACAACAAAAAACCTGCAGGTTTAAGACAGCATTGTTGGGAATAAATATGTGGGGGCCTGGGGGTTATTTTATGTAAGAAGAAAAATATGGGTATATAAGAAAAGCAAATATGGATACTGTGGATGTACTGCATTTTGTACAGAATTATGTTTCAGATATATCTCTTATTGTAAAATTATTGCCAATACTGGTGACACAAAATAGGATAAACACAAGAGTGGGAAATGATCCTTTTTCTTCAGTGAGCAAGATTGTAAGTGCTGTCATAGATTTTGCCTTGTGACCATAAAAGACAGGCTTTTATAGTCTACTTTTAAAGATCAATATGTTTGGATTGTATTAGTTGAAAGACAAGAACTATATTCCAAATCAAATAAAACTCCACAGAGAAAGTTCTGCTTGCTTTCTTTGCTTTTTCTTTTATGTGTCAGCTGCAAAACCTGTCTTTCATTTGAAAAAGTCAGTGTGAGTCTGATGTATTTCTATAGGTAATACATACAGCAGTGTTAGAATAGAAAAAAAAAAAAAAAAGAGAAAAAAGCAATCCATATGTTACCTTATTATCTTTTCTTTGCTCATTTTCCTAAATCAGTATGGCTGACTCCCAGTGAACAATTTATGAAGGAACAGAGATTGAAGTTTCTCCATGTTTAGCTCATTAATGCAAGTGACCCTCACATCATCTGAGCTCTCTTAACATAAAGAAAGTGCCATATAAAATGAACTCCATGCATTTTGGAGAGCTGCTGTTTACAGAAGAATTCTAGGTAAAGTATCTTCTCCATTTGCTGCCTTGCCTTCTTGATTTATATCTTATACCAGTTACATGTCAGTGTTCTTATATTCCTCAAAGATATTGAGAAGAAACTGTATGACTAGAGTAATTCAGTTATTGAAAATACCGGATTGTATTTTCCATTTTTATTAAGTAGGTGTTCCTCTATTGGCTTTTTCTCCTTCAGAATACTTAATTTATCACACATTTATCAAGACTACTCAGTAAATATTTAAATGCACCCTCCTCCAAATTATTTTTATGATACAATGTATGCCATGTAATTTATATAGCTCTCAAAAAAAAAAAAAAAGAGAAGAAAAAGAAAAGAAAGGAATGAAAGGAATGTAACTAAATTATCAGACAGGAAGCAATATCAAAGAATACAGTTTTAGGATTAATCCAGCTATTGCAGATATGCAAAATCTGATTGGGTTTTTCACATTCTTTCAGCTTAATCTGTGATCCGGTAAATAGCACCATTCTCTAATCCTCAGTATTCTGTTGAACCTTGGACATTTTGGGATAAACTTTTCCAAATCATGAGCTTGATAGACCGAAATCATATTTAATATAATGTCTCATAACTTCAGGTAGCCTATTCTAAGGTGATGTTTTGTATGTATGTGTTTTTAACAAACACAGGTGGCTTCTGTGAGAAGATACCAGAAAGTAAAGATGTCACTGGTCTTTAAAATATAGGAGATGATTGGGAGAGTGATGGCAAACCACAAAACTGCAAACAGGAGGCCAGCATGACTAGGCTCTGGCAAACACTAATAAGTTGCTAAGACCAAGAATTTAACAAGAACCAGGCTAACCAAGCTGGATCAAGAAAAAACAAGCTGGAAAGGCTCAACTTGCTTTTTCATTTTCATAGCTTTAGGATGCAGACTGGAGACAAAAGTACCAGGAATTTGCTGCAGGTCGTGGAGTCTGATCCTGCTGGATCATCAGGAGAATAGGTGGGGTATTTGTTATGAGTGGTTAATGGAGAATGTCTGTAGCTTTGGGCAAATGAATTTTGTAAAATATCTCCTAAAGTCTTCAGCAAACTCCTCAGGCACTCCTACTTCCTTTATTTACGAATCCCTGAAATAATCTGGTTCTGTTATAGAAATTTTGTCTGAATTTCCAACCACGACTTTCATAGAGCCAGCAGAAGTTCATCTCACACAGTCTTTGTAGAGGCAGCCAACTCCAAAGTAAGTGATGTCTTTGAAATAAATAATAAAGATTTCAGCACTGGATTTTGAATATGATTCAAGCTCTTTCCAATGAGCAAATTAGAGAATGGAACAAGTTCAAATCAGTGTATTCATCATAACTTTAATACTTTGGTTAGGAAAGGAATTAGCCATTAAACATCTATTTAAGTATTTTGTGTGCGTGTGCATGATGGCCAAGTTATTAAGAGTGTATAAAAACACAAAGAAAAAATACAATTCTTTATATGGTGAGAGAGATTAATCCATACTCTGCATCAGTTTGGGGCCTATTATATATAGAAATGGAAGTGCTCTATTCAGCTTGGGTTGAGTTCCTCATAATTCTTTTAAGACACTAATTAAATGTCTTATACCCAGTAAGTAATAGAGCCTGCTGCCTCTGACAAATGGAGTTTTGGCCAAAACCTATCGAGTTCTTTAAAAATGTCTGAAGAATGGGAACACTACAATACATTGTATAGAAACCTTAAATCTAGTTTCTGGGAGGAAAAAAAAAAAAAAAGAAAATATTCTTTGATGAACTTATGAAAGGAAAGATCTATTGCAGGATGAAAGTCTGACCCTGTGAATTCTACTTTGCAGGACCTGTGATGTGGGTGTTGTATTTTAACCCTCCAGCTGAAACCAGCTCAGTGCTGAAGGTAAATTTCCTTGCTTAGAACATTAAATTCTGTTTTAAGCAATATATTTAAGTAGAAGACCTACAACCCTTACAAAACTTCAGAAATATTCCCTTTCAAAAAAATAAAAAAAAAAAATTAAAAAAATAAACTAGTTTCTAAGGAAGAGTTTGATTCCTTCTTTTCCTCAGAAACCTCAGGATCAAATTATGGTAGCCCATTGTGCAGAAAGCCCTTCATGTGCACAGTAGAATTGTGGCTAATTGCATTCCAGTGGTGCGATTAACAATTTGGAAGGAAAAGTGTCGGGCATTCAGCCTCAAAATGTGAGCAGGAGTTCACAATCCGGAGAAATTGTCTTGTCTATTTAGACATGCATTTTATATTGTTTCAGCCTCCAGTTAATTAACACTGCTTGTAGAACCTTTCTCACTGCCTGTTGCATGTGGTACTTTTCAGAAGATAAACCAGATGATTTCTACCTCAAGCTCTGACAGATTTTGGAGGGTAAAACAGGGCCTGTTGTGTATTAAGGGATGCCTCTCAACCTACTAAATTTTGCACCATTTACTAGAGCTGCAGAGGTGAGAATTGTTACCAAAACTGTTGAGAGAAGAGTGCTTAAGCCTTGTGTTCATTACAGACATCATTCTCTTGTCCCTAGGTTTTTGCTGGGAAGGGGCAAAATATGAGTTTTTCAGGTCATACGAGGAAGCACGAAGCTTGTAACTTAAACCTAAAACAATAATCTGCAATGCTGAAGCCATTTATTTCTTTGGTTCCCATACCATTTGTCAGAGCTGATGAGAACAGTGACTCAGGACTGTGGTAGGACCAAGCAAATGAATGTTCCATGCAGTGATGTCAAGCAACGAGAACCAAGATAAAATGAAAAAAAGGCTTCAACTGAAATACAGGATCATCTGCCTCATATGAATAGGAGCTCCCCTTTCTCCTTTCTCCTTTCTCCTTTCTCCTTTCTCCTTTCTCCTTTCTCCTTTCTCCTTTCTCCTTTCTCCTTTCTCCTTTCTCCTTTCTCCTTTCTCCTTTCTCCTTTCTCCTTTCTCCTTTCTCCTTTCTCCTTTCTCCTTTCTCCTTTCTCCTTTCTCCTTTCTCCTTTCTCCTTTCTCCTTTCTCCTTTCTCCTTTCTCCTTTCTCCTTTCTCCTTTCTCCTTTCTCCTTTCTCCTTTCTCCTTTCTCCTTTCTCCTTTCTCCTTTCTCCTTTCTCCTTTCTCCTTTCTCCTTTCTCCTTTCTCCTTTCTCCTTTCTCCTTTCTCCTTTCTCCTTTCTCCTTTCTCCTTTCTCCTTTCTCCTTTCTCCTTTCTCCTTTCTCCTTTCTCCTTTCTCCTTTCTCCTTTCTCCTTTCTCCTTTCTCCTTTCTCCTTTCTCCTTTCTCCTTTCTCCTTTCTCCTTTCTCCTTTCTCCTTTCTCCTTTCTCCTTTCTCCTTTCTCCTTTCTCCTTTCTCCTTTCTCCTTTCTCCTTTCTCCTTTCTCCTTTCTCCTTTCTCCTTTCTCCTTTCTCCTTTCTCCTTTCTCCTTTCTCCTTTCTCCTTTCTCCTTTCTCCTTTCTCCTTTCTCCTTCCTCCTTTCTCCTTTCTCCTTTCTCCTTTCTCCTTCCTCCTTCCTCCTTTCTCCTTTCCCTTCCCTTCCCTCATCATGAGACATTTTTTGTGTGGTGTTCTGAAGGTCTTCCAGTTTACAGTTACATTATCTTTGTACAGCACAAAGAAGCAAAACATCTTTCCCAGAGGTACAGCATGATTCCTTTCACAATCAAAAGGAATGGAAATTGGAACAGTCCAAACCCATGCTCTAAACCCTGTTCTGGTATACATGGCATTATTGTCCATGAGTTCTAGGAGTAGGTGTGTAGGTGAATCAGACAGCAATTAATACCAGTAAGAAAAGTAAATTAATTTTGTTTTCTTTTTAAAGATTTTTCAATTTGAAATTTTTAAAGATTAAAGATTCTATTGAATATTTCACAATTCCTACTTGGTTGTAGATGTAAAGAACAGCGAAATTAAAAACAGAAAGCACAAAATGGAATTGTTTATAGAAGCACATTGTACATCATGAATAGGTCAATGGTTGTGATCCTGATTTAGTCAGAATTACTTCAGACATTCTCAGGCAGTAGTAGTGAAATAAACTCCAAAAGTTTATAGGACTACTCTTGACAGGAATCAGCATGTATTGAATGAAATTCACCTTTTTAAAACTAACTACTTCTCTGTGTAACATACCTGCTGCTGTTAAATCATGCTCTGAATATGTGATGATCATTTAAGTTATTAATGTTTGTGCTTTGTTCTGTTCAAAGAACGAAGTCAGGAAATGTTTGCATTTTACTGTGGCTGTGACAGCTCAGAAGGGGTCAGGTGTACCTTGGGTTGTCTTCCTGAGCAAACATGCAGGCAAACTTTTTCATCTCAAATTTCAATTACATCTCAGTCCTTCCCCTCCCCCTCCATCTCCTTTAATGAGAAAAGAGGAATCAATGCACATTAATGCTTTTCCAGACCAAGTAATTTATTTCTGTATGTGCCTTGCTTACACTGACTCGGTCATTGGAGGAATGAAATCATTGTTCCTTCAAGACTGCCTCAGCTTCTGTGCAGGGACTTGCAGCCTTGTTGAGTTCTAAAACAAGAACAGATCTCTCTCTCTCTCGCTCTCTCTCTCTCCCCACCCCTAATTGCTTTAATAGAAGATAAAAGGAATTGCTGGGTAATTCATGGTGGATCCCATTATTATAATGTCTCTGGGATTTCTTGGGTAATATAATAATTTGCAATCTTTCAGAGAGAAGTGACACTTTTTTTTTGCTCTCACTTGTGCTAATTTTACATCAGTGTGAATTTTTTGAAGCCAAATGCATCCTATATAGAGGGAAAAGGCTTGAGAAATCAAGTTATTACTCCTCCCTGCCCCATTCTGGAGATTCAACTATTCCTGTGCAGGAAGGGCTGTTACCCTACTGACCCTGGCTTCAAAAATAAGTCTCCAACCAGCATCTGCTGAATGAGAAAAAGGCCCTAATTACACCTTTTTATATGCAAAACCTCAAAGCTAAATGTTAATATTGTTAATAATAAGCTTTTTCCTTTTTTTTTCTTTTTGCTTTTACCCCTCAGGGAAAAAGGGAAAAAACTACACTAGCAGCACATTGCTGATACTGAGGGAAAATCATGAACCCAGAGTACTGAGGCAGAAGTTTCAGCAATCACTTTTCCAAAATCATAAATATTTTCTCTTCTTTTTTTCTCAACAAAGTGTGCTCAGAATTGTAAAAACCGTAGTAGAAAATATTTGATAAGCAGAGAAGTTTGGGTTGAAGATGGACCTCTTGGATTTTTTTGTGTGTTTTTTTTTCTCCTCACTTCTTGGCCTTTGTTGTGACATAAACATCCTGATACTGCTATTGCACACGTTTTTCTGCATTAAATATTTAAGTGACTGTTGAAGTCCACATAGTCACAGTTTCTGAGTGTATTTTTGTGTGCTGAAGCAACTTCATTACCACGTAAGGACATTCTCACCTAGAGAAATAGTGCCTAAGTATTCTACCCCAACCTGGCAGAAAAATCACTCGAAATGATAACAGTGACTTCTGGAAGGTTTTCCTAGGAGTCCTGAGCTGATGTGATTTTGCACTTTTCACATTCCCCTGCTTCAGAACCCTGGCACAGCGTACACAGATTGGAAGGGGCACATGTAAACTTCAGAAGTGAGTTTGTGTCCAAAGAGCAGAACCAGCCCCTGGTGAGCATTCCCTGAGCTGGCAGAACAACCCTGAGACATCACTCGGGCTGCTATGTGCTGCAAGATAAGATTTTGTGTGCTGGCCATGTGTTACAGCTGCACTGTCAGCTTGGCCACACCTGCAAGTCTTATCTGCTGACTTTCTGGGGCATGGTAAAATGCCAAAGGAAGATAGTGCTGTGCCTGGACCCTGCCTTTCCCCCACTACAGGCATTCTGCCTTTGCAATTTCCAGCTGTGAAGTGGCTTTCTCTTATGTACCCCTTATGCCTGGTCTGGCTCCCGTCCAGACTCTTTTGTTTGCTTCTCAACTTCATTCCTTGCAGCCATCAGAACTGGCTGCTTGCATGGCAGGCTGCCAAGGAATTTGTAGTAGGATTCTGGTATATTTGCTCCCACTTATTGATGCTCTCAACAAGGTGTTTGTAGCACAATCCCCTTCTTACCGTGGCTCTCTTCAAGAGAAATACTCATAATTTTGCATTTCCTTAGCTGTAACTTACAAACAAGTCAATAATAGCCCCTTCACTGCTTGCATTCAATCTGTTAGCAAGCAAATACCTGAGAAAATTGATATGTGACCTTTGCCTTCCTCTCTACAATGCTGTGGACCTGAGCCTTGTTTGTCATGGAGTGCATGAGGGGCTATATATTAAAAAACAGACATAATGGCCCAAAAAACGTTTTTTTCAGGTATTGTACTTAGGAAGTTATAAATTGTATGAGTAGTTTTATTTTTTATTAGTAGTTTTATAATTGATGAGTAGTTTTATTGTGAATCTCTGCCTTTCATCTGCTTTTACCTGCCCGTAGGAAACTCTTATTAAGACCTTGAAAAAAAACTCTTCTGAACAATTTTATAGGCAGTAATGTTCTAAAATCTGCCTGAAAGAGAAATATCATGTCCAATTTTGCCCAGTTGCTTTTCCACAAAGCACTTATTCCTCAGGTCTGGAATGGACCTCACTGTGTAAAGCAAATCAATTTGCTGATGACTTATGATAGGAAAATAACAGCTTCAATTAATCCAAACAATGTGTCTGTGGAAAATGGTTCCAACAAATTTTACAATTTTTGGCTATTTTTAATAAATATAAGAAAATATTACATGATTAACTGCCTTTGTAAAGGTTTAATACTTGGTCACAAACACTTTTTTTTTTTTTAAACCTTAGTCCAATATTTGAAAAAGAAAAATCTGTCCTGATTTGAGTATTAAACTAACAGAGCTGTTTGAAACTTAGATTGTTATTCTGGTAATTGTGGGATGGAGAAGATCTGCTCTACAATACAATCCTAGATCCAAACCAAACTTCTCTGTTCATGGTAAAGTTTTCAATGTCAATATCCATTTTCCTGTTACTTGAAAGGCTAGATATAAGAAAGTTTGTTCACACAGCATGGAGCAAGGTACTTAATTTTCTAATAGAAGGTATTGCCTTTTTAGGAATTTCTGAAACATTGGAAAGCAAATAATAATTTTTAGAGTTGAAGGATTAATCCAATTACTAGGAGAGCAATTTTTAGTGAGGATGGGGGGGGGAAACTCAGATTTTAGCACAGCTGTCTGTTAGCTCAGATGTCTGCACATCTCATAGCATGTATGTTTGTAGCCACACAGCTTTGAAAGTCCTGTGAAGATCAGTAAAATTACTTACTCCTAAAACAAAAGTGTCCAATTAAAGAAACAATAACTTTGGGAGCTAAATTTGGACATTGTTTTAAATCATGGTAATTTGGTACTAACATGTCCTGCAAATGCTATGTCTGTGCGTGCATTTTAATGGCCAGAGACATTTTGTTAATCAGAAATTGCATGGTTTAAAATGTACTGGTTTATGAGAGGACAGATTGTTCTGTGAACTGCTTGTAAAAAAAATACTAGAGCAGAATCACTGTTTGACTAAAACTGTGTAAACAGTTGGGATGAATAATTCATGCAACCAATTTATTTTATTTTACCCTTAATGCGTTATCTATGAACAGCAGAAAACTGTCTTGATTTCGAACATTTTGCAAAATCATTTAAAAATGAATTTTGCTGATAAATTCTTGGCTTCCAGTTGATTTATTAAGTACACAGGTAGTTTACTAAGAGTATTAATTATGTCTATTATAATTCTTTTGAATGTTAGATTTAATTGCAAACAAAATTTCCACTTTTGGCCTTTTTTTTTGGTTTTTTTTTTTTTGTATTCAAAAAAGATTATTGTGCCTTAAGAGAAACCCTTGAATTTTGTAAGCTCAAAATTAATTTCCAGCACACATTCTCCAGTATTTACTTACCTTGAAGTATTTTTACTGGCTAACTTCTTTGGGGTGCGGGGGGGACACCTACAGGGAGTAAATCAATATTTCACTGAGTCAGACTAAGCCATCTGTTGGTCTCTTATAGCAGTAGAAATCTTGAATTCAAGTATTTCTAGGGAACTACTCCAGGTATTCCATGTGTTCTCAGCTTCCCAACTGATGTGCCATTACTACACTACATACAAGTGTAACAACCTGGATATGTTTGAACTGGTGGGTATCTTGTTTTATGAAATGTGATATTCTCACCTGCCAGTGTTCTTCAGTTAAAGATCATTAAAAAAACAGATCTTGAAGGGACCTTGATTTTCAGGGGGTTTTTAATGCTGTTTTGGAACACTGCCTCGAAGAAGAAGTTTACTTGAAATATTTTTCTTTTATCAACCCTTTCTTTAAAGATGTGAAGTACTTGACAGAAAGTAGTGTTGAGGGAGACAATTTGGTTAAGGAAAATGACATAAATGAGGTATTCCTGCTGTTGCCACTTTGTCAGTACTCTGAGCTGCCAAGTACGGATGCGCTGCTTTCTCTGTAATGCCTCCTGTAGTGCTCCACAGCCCTGTTGTGAGGAATTCAAATAAACTGTTTCTAAAGAGGGCTTTTGATAGAAATTTAAATAAAAGCTTATCATCACCCCTTCTTCCATTTGCTAGTAAATCTTGATGAACTATTTCCTAGAAGCAAAATCACTAACTAGCCTGTCCAAATAAAGACAGTACAAGGTCAATGACTAATCCTTTGCTGGTGTTCTCCACATCATTGGCCCTGTGCTCCATATGCAGAAAGACATTTTTAATTCTGGAGTGATGTCTAACTTGGCACTTTGGAGAATATATCAGTTTCCTTATAGTGAAACATTAATGTGTGTGTGTGTGTGTGTGTGTGTGTGTGTGTGTGTGTGTGTGTGTGTATAAACAACATATAGTCAATGACTTCTTCAGTTTTTTTGTCTGGGGAAGTTGTATTTCCTGCTGACTGAAGAGCTTCCAGACTGTGCTTAATACTTTGTCTTCATTATATCCTTAAATTTCTTAAGTCAGAGATGAAGGTATGGCCGTAGCTCTGCCTGTCCTAACTGGCATTGCTACCATACTTTTATTTGTAGCAAACAGCTCTCTCAGTTCCCTACCTCTCTCTGTCACCTTCCTAACAATGTGCATTGCATCCTGGGTGGCTATATGTGTTCAATAATGTATTCAGTCTATTCACTGAGACTTATTAAATTTTAAAGCCACTCTGTAGTAAAGTATTTTATGTATGTGTACCTTTGGTCTGCTGTCAGTCCACAAGTAGAAGCAAACAATCAAATCTTATCCTGCAGTTCTTGTTCATGCTGTATAATAGCACTGGTGAGCAGCAAACCAAATGGATGCATTTGTTTCAGATAGAAGATAAATGAAATACTTAGGCAGAGCAAACCACGCTTCTTTCAGTAGAACTCAGGTAACTATTTCCCCTCTTTGTTCCTCTCCTCAAGATTTCTAAGAATAAAACCAAACAAGCCTCCTTCCAAAAAACAGAACTTGACTTGCAAAGATTTGGAATCAGCAAGAAATATATCCATGTCCTTTGTCATCCTGGCCATTGTCATCCAACTGTAATAGTAGCAGAAATTAAGGCAATGTTATTCTGATTACCTCAACTACTGGTGAATGCTGAATCACAGCACAAAACAGTTTGGTGATAAAGCTCACCTCACCCAAGAAATCAAAAATTATAGGAAGAAATTAATATTATAACAGTTTAAGAGTCCAAACCATTAGTCTAATAGCAATTATGCATTATTTGATATAATAGGCCTAATTAATACAGGAAGGCATTGATGATGATGATAATAATAATAATAGTAATAATTTATAATTGCTATACAAGAAAACCAATAATCACCCTTTTCTTTGGTGATATTCACCTTTCCAGTGTCCCACTGGGTCCTAAGGTTGAATAGCATCTGTATTTTCCTTGTTTAACCTTTATTCATAATTTTCCAAGAGAGATAGCTTCTTTGGAATCTCTGCTGAAGATTGCAAGCATTGCATGGCTGGATATCATGTCAAATCTTCTTCCAGAACATGTTATTTACCAGATATTTCTGTGTATTTGCATCCTTCCTCTAGGTCCAGCTCCCCCTTCTATATTAAGATACTTTATGTACTGGCTTTGGGGTCTTTTAGAAGCTCAGTACATTGATGCAGGAGGTTCCTTCTCAGCCTTTTTCAGAGTGTTGATATCAGAGCTTAGACACAAGCTTTTACTCTCTTTCTTTGTTCCAGAAATTGAGATGTTTAGCTTCAAAACCATGAGTACAGGGAACACTTATCTGCCTTCCATGAGGTCTCAACTGCTTTATGGAAGGGCATAATTTAAACTACCAATGTATTAATTAGCTAATTTAATTTTTTATAATTGCAGTCCTGTGCCTAAAAGATCAAGGAACTTGGCTGCAATCAATTTAATGCATTCTTAAATAGAGAGCTATTTTCAATTCCTATTCTTCCACTATATGGATCACAGCCAATGTGCTACACAAAATCCATTCTTTTAAGGATTGCTAATGACACAAACTAAGTGATCCTGAAAGACAAAATCGTTGGTGTAGTTTTCATTGATTTTGGCAAAACATTAAATTTGAAATCTCATTTGCCTTTTATTCATTTGTGGAAAATATCTCATTCTGGATTTTTTCAGATCAAGCTGAAAAATACATAACAACTTATCTGTTGAAACACAATGCAGAAAAATAACTGAGTGATGGGGATATAATCTTGCCTTTGAATCACTATTTCTTTATAAATTGATCAAATGTTTTTGTCTACTATATAAAAAAATTGTTTCAGGAGGATTTAATCAGTTTGTAGCTACATCTTTAAAATAGTTCAGAGTAATAATCCTACTTTTTTTTTTTTTTCCCATAGGGAAGGACCTATTTTTATTCAGAGAGCTCTCTGAAGGCCAAGGAGTTTTTATTTATCAGATATAAGTCCAGTGACTGACACCTTGGAGTTAAGTAGCATCTCCTAGAGAGTAGTAGAATCCCTAAAAAGGAGATAAATTCGGCTGATATTTGATGGATAAGAAGGGGTGATGGACAGAAGAGACCAGCAAGCAATCTTGAAATATTTATGCTTGCATATTTTTATCCTGCTTTGGTGCATTTCTATTTATAGTTACAGAAATTTCTCAGCCACAAAAGGCAGGAGCCATATCATAATGACTTTACTTTGTGTCAGCTAATTTTTCTGGGTGTGCTCTGTGTGCTAATAGTTTGGGAGCACAAATACCATGGAATAAATAAAAGAGTCTGGTTAAAGATTTTTCTTTTCTTTGGAGGTAAAAGATTTTGTTGAGTGCCATGTGTGTTTCTTATAAAATCAAAAATAACTGAGGAAGAGAAGTGGTAGAAGGACTGAAACTCCTATTAAGTAAAGACTTGTATTTTTCTTATTTTGCTTATAAATGTGTATATCCATACATAAACCATACAAATGGTTTATATCCATACAAAACCTGCAAGGTTTTTTAAGTGTCACACCATGAAAACTCCTCAAGTTCTCGAGCTTCTTTTTTAAGGAACTTTGATAGAGTTTAAGCAGTCCAGTGCCAGATCTGCATATTTCTCAGACTTCACAAATATGCTTAAAGCTCAAAAGATGCTGTCAAATAGCTTCTGAAAAATTAGTTTATGCAGCTAACATGGTGTCAGCATTAACAGACTTGCTGTTTACCTTTCCTCTGTTTATTTACCTGCCTGGAAATTGGAGCTGGATGTCAGAGGACAAGCTTTTCCTCTTCTTGACAGAATTCAAGCTTAATCTCCCTCATGTAGAGGAGCTTCCAAATCAGCCCATGCTGGAAGGAAGGTGTCCTTCAATACCAGGCTTTGTGCCATCACCCTTCCTACCAGTACTTCATCTTCAGTTTGCCCACAAAAATGTTCACAGGGGACAACAATCCAGTTTCAGAACCACCTGAGATAGGAAGGAGCTCTTAGGGTTCTAGTTCTACTTGTGCACTTCACATGAAATAGCAATAGGATAAAATAAATGTCTGTTTTATCAGAATTCAAACTCTTTGAAGAGGAAGACAAAGCTTTGTGTTTTAGGGTGGTGTGATTTTGGGCTTTAGGTTTGTTTTGGTTTTTGTTTTCCCCAAAACTTCCAGAGAAGCATTGTTTTTAATCGCATTTTCAGAGAATTTTATTTCATATTGTTTCTAAGAGAGTATTAGTGTGAGTAAAGTATAATGACATAGAAAATGACAGTCTGAATGTTATGGATGAATCTCATACAATGCCAAGCATGCATGGGGTTGAAAAACAGACAACCTATAGCTGCTGCTGCTCAGAACTGACTAATTATCTTTAATGGGATAGCCAGGATCAAAATCTTCTTCTGACAACCCTTACAAGTTCATGAGGAATAACTCTGAAAACCAACACTCTGTAAGACACTGAGCTGCCAGAAGCTTTTTAGCAGGTGAGAAAGAAAGGTGACTCTTCAAGGACTGTTCAGGAAAAAAATAAATAAATAACCCTTTTTTATATTAATGACAGAATTGAAGTTCAGTTCAGTTATTGAAGTATATTTTGAAATAATTTGACTAGTTTTATGGATCAAGAAACTGATGTCAATATTTGTGAGAGGGATGAAGCAGGACATTCAAATCCAATTCCTTGAACAATTGTTCTTATTTTTCCATATGTCATATTCAAAGAGGAAATCTATGCTAATATTAGGATCAGCCTGAGGCCAGCTTTAACCATGAGCCACATGGACTTCCTCATCATGCATTGGCAATCACATTGCTGGGGAGGGAGGTTCTTGTTTGCAAAGCAGGACCTTTCTCAGAACTGCACCTTGGATAACTATTTTTTACTTTTTCAGTCTTGTCTCTATTTATAAACTGTAAAGAGTACAAGATGTAAGGAGAGGTACCAAAGAGCTGGATAAAAATGTGTTGACCTGGGATTATAGACAGTGGATTTCTGTGCTGAAAGCCTGTAAGAAAATCCCCACCATCCTGCAAGAAGGGCTGAAGACGCACAAAAATATTTTGGTCAAAATCCAAATCAAAATGGCTGGAAGTCTAACTTATTGAATTGACAGCTTCTAAATGTTGACCTGGCTTAGAGAGTTAAAGTACAAAAAGTTCATGTGTCAGGGTCCTAGAGCAGTTATAATATGATATGAGCTGTGCAGCTGCACTTCCATCTAGAATATTGTGTAATGTTCTTTTTTTCTGGTCCCACTGACCATCTCCTGGTTCAGCTTTTTGCAACAGCTTTTTGTGGGAACCTCTTCCCTGCAAAAACTAGCCAAGAAACATATCCTGTGACTACTATTAGGATTTACTTACTAGTTGTTTCTTATGAACTACTTGCTGGCAAGCATTTGTGACATGCTTTTTTAAAATTTTTATTTTCAGTCTCTTCACTCTCCTAAAGAAATTTCAACTTTGCTTTTCTATAAATGTGTCATAGGAATGAAGTAAGCAGACATTGCATACACACACAGGCATAAGAAGACAAAGAATATGTTTAGAATTGTGGGCTTTACTTCAATAAAATAGAGATTTCTAAGTGATAAGCAATATTCTTCTCTATAAATCTTGTATTCAACTTTCCTTTTCTATTTTGAACATAGTTTGGCTTTATTTATAGCTCTGACAACATTTCACATTGGCTTTTGCACTGCATATTGTTCATCACTTAGTTGTGAGTATTCACTGCTGTGTAAGTAGCATGCATCAGACAGGAGGTAATAGAAGATAAAATTCAACCTGTTGGTCTGTAAAAAAAAAAAACCAAAACTTTTGCAAAAAATTGGGAAGTGATGGATTCATAAAATTGTCTGATCCTTTTGCATGGTTAAGGAAACTGATGTAGATATTCTACTTCTCTGAAAAATATTTTGTAGTACAGTAATCCTTTAAAATGGGGAATCTCAGTTTTATTATTAATACATATGTCTAAGTGAAAGTGTGTGGTAAATTTGATCTTAATTTTTCATTTTCTAAAACACTTTATATACAGAGCTATTAATGGTAACAATATAGAGAGCTGTTAGTGGTAATAATATACAGCTATTTCTCTCACACAGAAGATAGTAATTTTAAATAATCATCACACAAATGTAGAATTATGCTGATATTAAATAATCAAAACTTTCCTTTGATCAAAAGAAGGAATTCAGCTTTGATTACACAATGCTCTTTTAATTAAAAAAAAAGTATGCATCATCTTTTTAGTTCTAGCATCTCTTTAGTATTAACTTTCATGATTTGTTATTTCATCTGAAAGGCTTTTGTATGGAAATTAGAATTCCCTTTCTAGTTGAACAAATGCTAATAGAGGTGCTCTACAATCACTCACTAAAGTTTTAACTGAAGTCAATTTAATTATTTTTGCACCCAGAATGTCATTTTCTCCTCCAAGCATCCCAGCAAAGAGGGTTGCCAGAATAAATATTTACAAATTAAGCAAGTATCAAATGTTTGAATATTTTAAGTTTTCCTTCACTAGTAATCACTCAAGATGATGATTAATCAGAGCACATGTACATCAAAATCAAACGTCAAATGCACAGATCCAATTTCGTATATCAATTAATTCCAGTGACCTTCTCGTAGCCAAACTGCTCTATAATTCCTCATCTGCCACCTGGCATCTGTGACACACCTGCCAGCAGTGTCATTAAGTTATCAGCTTGAGGACAGTGAATGACAATGAAAGGTAAGGGGTTGGTAGATGCTGGACTGAGAGGCAGGACTGCAAGAGACACTGCGCTCAAACAACTTGATATGGCAAGCACTCCTCCAAACAAGTACATTTCTCACTCACAGTGAGTCCCACTCATCAGAATAAGCTCCATACACAGAGATGCTTCCATCTGGGGGTTAATGATGGGCTCTGAAATCTCCTCTGTATTAGGTGATTTTTTTTTGTGGACTAGATGAAGTTTACCCAGAGATCTCTTTAGTGCAGCAGCATCAGCTTTAGTGTGTTTGGTTAGTTCCAACTTCTTGTTGATTAATCAGCATTCAACTAAATAAAATTCCATCAAAGCTCTTCCCTTAAAAGAAATAACCTAGGAAATATTATTATTTTAGGGAGGGGAAAACAGGAAAACAAAGTGTTGTTTTTTGGGTTTTTTTTATGTTTGCTGTGAAATATTGTTGTCCTTTAATGGTCCAGTCATTAAAAAAACAACCATTCATTATGATCTGATCCATTCAGTTTGCTCTATTGAAAGGGGAGTTATACTTTCTATTCTTTCTACGTAATTTTTTAATGTTTGCTAAATACAAGAACTGAGTTCTATGAATTATGGCAGGAAGATGCTCCAGGTGGATGTGTTAGATTTCTATTCTGAGCTGAAGAGCTGTGATGATCCACCAGACCAATTTTTTGTAAACTATTTCATATATAATTATATAAACAAGATATGTTAAACAGAAAAGATTCCACCATTTGGTGAATGACTTTGAATTTGCATGTATTTTGAATTAGGCAAATACATTCTTTGTTTAAGAATAGTTTCTCCAAGTAAATGAAACTTTTGTATTTGGGGCTGGTTTACTCTTTTTTCTATCTGCTTCTCTGTGAGTTGGAATGTTTTAGCTTCCTTTTTTTTTTTTTTTTTTTTTTTTTTTTTTTTTTTTTTTGCCATTTAGGACTGTATTTTATCCTCAAAAGTCATTGCCTTTATTGTTATTTTTGGTTCAGGTTTTATGTTTTTAAAGTGTTTTCAGCTTCATCTAAGGAAAACCTTTTACTGCTTAGCTCTAAATTATGATAAAGGCTACAACATGTAGAGAGGGATGGATTCCCCCAGCTTATCATTATGAAAGATCATTTTGATTTAAAATTAAATTTAGACGGTAGGATGAGATTAAATGGAAAGCTCAAGCAGAACATTAAAGAGAACTCCATCTAAATACTGGTATGATTTTAAATTATAATAAAGGACTTATTGTTACATTCTACAGTCCTGGTCAAATTTCAGGGGTACTTTAAGAAAATAGTGTAATAATTCAAAAGGAATAGACCCACTGAGCCAAAGAAAGAAATTATTCAAAAGACAGTAACAGAAAATGGGAGCAAAATAAAAAAATTTTACAACTGCAATATAATACTAAAGATTTTTGTGTGGTCTTTGTTAAATAGGGTAATTGATCTCTATCCCAATATCAGAGTTATAACCAAATTTTTTCTAAGTAATCTGCTGGCTGAGGCTGTATCACCAGTTCTGACTGGGTCAGCACATCAGAATTTGGGTCAACACAGGCCTTAAGTGTTCAAACACCTATTCCCTAAGGTGAAATACAAATGTCTTACCCTGTTAAATACTGTATGCTAATCCACAGGGAGAGTTCTTCAGAAATGCTTCTTTTTTTTTACTTGAAATTATATGATTTTTCTCTGTATGTCTAATTTGCATCATCAAGGAAGAAAATTTGGACAATGTAATAAAAAAAAAATTAAGAATTTATGTATCCTCTGGCTTCTGGAACATGATGCTTAGGGGAAAAGTTGATACAGAAACATTTCCCATGACATTCTGCCCAAACTACTCAGCAGATTAAGTTAACAATGCACATGATGGCCTCTCAATTTCTATGATGAAGAAGTAGTTAACCATGGCTCATGTAAATATGAATTATTTCTTTCACCTGCCAAGCTTTTACTCATGTTTCTTGTCCACTGTGGGTTTCTCTGTTGGACACAAGACCACAAGGGAATTTAGAAACCCTAGCATGCAGCCACTTGAACATTTGCTTCTCCTCCAAATCTACAGCTCAGGCTTCATAGTCCCCTAAAATGCCTAAAAATTCCCCTAAAACCGTGATTTTTTTTTTTTTTCAGAAAACATTTTACAATTGTCAAGGTTATCACAGACCTCTTATGCAGTGATGAGAGAGGAAATCTCTCCCGCCTAAACTTTGCACCACAAGTGTCTCTAAGGCAGTTCAGTCAAAAATGAAGCAAGGGGTCGTGTCTTTTGATTTCAGAGAGAACCCTCAGTAGCTGTGATCCAAGAGGAAACCTTGTATAATCATGCCATATTGCACAGATGGGTTCTGTTGGAAAGGTAGCAAAGTATCTCTTATTCTTCTTTCCCACTTCCCAAAATCTGGACTTGGCGGATGTTTCTTGCTTATCCAAGCTCTGCTTTTAAAGGGACAACACCAGGTTTGGAAAACAGGGCTCAGTTACTTTCTCTTCCTGAGTAGAGCTCAGTCTGCAAATCCCAAAGTGACTAAAACAACCTGGGTCAGTGGTGCTCTTGTTTCTTTCTGCTGTAGCTGTTTCACTTTTTGTGGGGCACTTGACTTTTCAGCGAACCCTTGACTTACAGAGGGCAAGATTTCAAGTGGGTGAAGGATTTAGGAGAAAGACAACGCTGTTATCCTGTGCCTGGCACTTTACTTGAGAAATGGGTATTAGTACAATAAATTATTGTGAGTTTTTAATTTCTTCTGAAAAGGCCCTTTGCCTTAATTCTCAGAAGGTAAAGATTGGATTTATCCTAATTGACAGAGATATCATAGACAGAGTAGGATATTCAGTTGAATAAATTACATAATCTGGGCAAACTGAGTTTTATTTGATTTAGCAATAGATTCTAGTATTTAAACTGTAGATTAAAAGAAACAAACAAAAATGTTTCTTAACGTGACAGAAGAACCAGATCCTGAAATATCCTATCATATATTTCACCTGTGAATTTAGAAGTGCAAATGACTTTTCCCCTTTGATTAACTTGTTACTTTTCTGAAGCTAAGTTATTGACAGGTTGAAGTTGTTACTGCTGTGAAATGGAATCTTGTTTCCCTTGTTGAGTATGACCCTAAGATATATTATTTTCTGTATTTATGCAAGTCAACTATGTGTAGACCTCGAACTTAAATACTTAGCCTTGTAGAGGTACCTCTAAGGGTGCAGATAACTTTCTCTTGTGTTGTGTTCCTCAGACTCATTGAAACTGCTAGAGGATCCTTTGGAGCTTGAACTTCACACCTTTTCTCATGGAAATAGAGTAATTCTCAATTCTACCTGCAATTATGAGGCTGAGCTTTGGGGAAACCTTCTTCTGGAGCCAGGTGAAAGGGCTACCACCAGCCCAGGAGTTTTGCATCAATGAGAACTTAATGACTGAATCCAGCGGGATTATTCCTATGAATAAGAACTACAAAATCTGAACCCTGAGTACTTCATAGTGTGGACTTCATCTTTAGTGTTCTGTGAAGTGCTGCTCATATTTGTTGTCCTGTGGGGAAATAATGCTCTGCTGTAATAGCCTGACCCTCTTTTGAACTGTCATGTTTGGAATATACAAAGTGTTCTGCAACTTGTCTATCATTCTGCTTCCCAAATTCTTCCCAGCTGGGGACAAATTACCATTTTTAATGGGAAACTTCATTTGTTTATCTTTAATTCTTGCTGCTAGTTGTGTGAAGTGATCATGAACACTGCCTTAATTGGGCAGGAGAGTGATTTTTTTTTATTACAGTATTAAATGAAAGAGCTCTTAAATTCACAGTCTAGTATGCCAACTGAAAATTTGTTTTGGTTTGTTTGAGGGTTATTTTGGGTTTTGTTTGGGTTTTCTTTTTAGCCTCTCAGCTGTGACAGTTCCTCCTTTGTTGTTTTTAGAGGCAATGTAAAAAAGACTACACACAGTAATATTTAATGTGCCTACAGAATGACAAATATCCCTTATTCATGGAATTACTGCTGTTCACTGCCCATGAGTGGTCTTACCAACCTCTATTCTTCATTCTACCATAGAAAAATGCTTTGATATAGCTCTAAACACCTATACAAATGAAACCATAACTGCCCTTTTTACATCCATTTACATGTCTTGTAAAACTTTCCTATTTTGCTTATGCCACTCTCTGTAGTTTGCTTCCTTCATGGTCTCTGCAGTGTCTTTACCTTCCTTGCTCACATTTGCTTCTACACACTCAGCTGGAACATTTTTACAATGTGTATTTCATATCCCTCAATGACAGCCAGTGTTTTCATGACTTATGTACTCATTTTCCTGATGAGGTATTCCACAATCATAACAAATTAAATGAGTGACATACAGTGTGCAGATACTTGTTTGCTCTTTGACTAGTTACAGAGAAACAGCTTGTGCTAGAAAAACAAAATATGTAATTCTGAATTACTGCATATTGTCAAGCTAAAGGTGCCACAGTTTATTGAATTTTGTTCCTGTTTCTGAATGCTGTAATAAAGGTTGCCTACAAGCTTCAATTATCATTTCTAATTGACTTTTGTGGAGAATTTATTTTAAAAAGTTTGATTTGATCTAATATTTTGTAATTCATACTCCATCTCAATTAATAACGTATGCCTTGTATTTTCAGCAGACGTTAAGTGAAGGAACTCTTATATTTTTTGAGCAACTGGAGGACTTGGAGGTTTTGTTTTTGTTTTTGGGTTTTTTTACATCTAAGTCTGAATATCAACATTCTATAACATTTTTCTTCATCCTCATCAGCATACTCGATGGTTAGAAGAAAGGAGTTTCTAGTTTTTTAGTATACTTAGTCTTTCTAAATGGTCAGAAGGAAGCTTATAGCAAATTTTCTTTTTCTTATTTTATTTTCCTCTACATTGTTTTCTTTGCAATAAGAATGTCTCCTCATGTCTCCCTGCTGATTGCTCCCCACCTTTTGCTGGCCATGCCTTTAATTGGAATTCTTACCAACTTTGTACAGCAGTAAAAATTAGTGGTATAATCCCCACTGCTTTTCTGCTATATAAATTTTAATTATAGATGTTTAAATTTTGGAAGCTATATTTTGTGCCAGCAATCCTAGCTTTCAAGTCCATTAAAATAAAATTTCTTAGATGAGGTGAGTGGTATTCCTGCTACAGTGCTCCTGCAGATTACCAAAAATGCAAAACAGGTAAGGAAAGAAATACAGATTCTTGTCACATGTGGATGCTTGGTCTTAGGATTGTTCTGTAGAAGAAATCTCCTGCTCTTCAAGATAACAGAGTCAACAACCTGTTCTCAATAGAGCAGCATTAAGGCAAACTTTTACACTTCACAAGATATGGCAATAAAGTTACTTTCAAATGGTGCAGAGGAGATTCATTAATCCTAATATGAAGTAGATTAGGCAGACAAAAGAGATCCAAGATCCAAAGAAAGATAAGGAAAGGGAAAGGATCAATACAGATTCACATAGAAATTATCTACTATTAAAATAATTCAAGGAGTGAGATATGAGAGAGAAGTACCATAGAGGGAGATAAAAGTGATACCAGTGCTTCACTGGATCCTTTTCTATTTGAATTTCTAACCTGTTTGATTTAGAACAGTAATCCACTTCCTGTTAAGCACCTATGATGTTCCCTCTGTTCCTTTTTGCACCATCATGTGTGGCTTTTAAATTTTTTGTCCCTGCAGATGGTCTATCATTTATCAGCTTTCTTACTGGTGTTATTTGGCAATTCTTTTTTTCAATGAGAATCTCAAAAATGTGAATGTGAAAAATAGGATTAGTTTGACATTATTTCTTAGATTTTTTTCCCTTTTTTTTTTTTTTTTTTTAATTCTGTTCATGTTAAGTGCTGCAATGGTTCCTCTTGAACTCCTGAATTCCATCCTGCATCAGTTGCATCTCACTGTCTGCACCAGGAGAAGCTCTTCAGGTGCTTGTGGTTCCTCTCCTACTTGAATGACTTAAACAGTGTCTTCAAGACATACCAGACTGCTCTTGCATATCATCATGATATTTCTGCACATAAAACTGCAAGATAATGATGTCTTTCAATACAGAATGGTAGTAAGGAATACAAAGAAATTAATTTCTTCTTATGTGCCTTCAAAAAGTGGCTTGTGTGCTCTAAAGCATTGTCTGTGAGTTTGAGGGTCAGGAAAACACTTGGGATTCAGAAAGCTGTGATAAAGCCTGTAACAAAACTGCAATAAAATCACAGCAGAGTAGAAATTCCAGCTTCCAAATCAACTGCTGTACTTGTAATTTATGTGGAAATCAGGCTTCTTTGGATTCAAATTCCATTGTAAAACTCATCACTTCTGTATGTTGCTAGAGCCAGTACATAAATCAGAGGATCACAGAGGATAAAGGGATGCCTTGCTTTGACAAAAAAATGAAGTTGGAGCTGATCTGCCAGTCTGCCTTATGGCCACATTGTCACATGGTTTTCCACAGGTGGAATTCTTCTCAAAACCAGTTTATTTTAATTTTTCTGGATTTTGCTTCTTTACCTAACTACACATATTTTTTTGGGCTATAGCCAGGAAGAGATTTTCTCACCCAGTTCCCAGTGTTCTCAGGTTTCATGTACCTGTGTCTAAAGCTGGGCTGCAGCTGGGGCTTTCACACTGCTGAGCACACTTCAGAGTGTACTCCACCATGCATTTTTAATGCTGAGATTCCCCAGTGATCAAAACTAAATTTTCCCTTATCTCCTTCCTTTCAAAGGTATTCTCAAGATGCATTTAATGCATCACGCAGCGCACAACACAAATTGCTTTTTTTTCTTTTACATAACTTCTTCCTCTGCAGTTATGACCTGGCATGGGGGCATCTTCTTCACAAGGTATGTTCCCTGTGTTCCAAGGCATTTTGCATGTTCCTGTTGTAATAAGGATTCCAGTTTTCTTATGCTGGTTATGACTCTGGAAGGAAAATATATCTTGACTTCCATCTCACATGAAGACAAGGTAGATATGTTTTCTGAAAATTCTAGGAAAACGTAATTTCAAGCCAACACCTCTGAAATTCCTCTCAGAAATGTTTTGTTTTTTTTTTAAATTGTGTCTGATGGATTATATTCTGAAAAGGTCCATCCTACTAAATTTAAAAAAAAAAGGTATTTAAATGACTTTGTGTTTAAAAGAGGCAACCCAGATTAAAAGTGTTGTATCCTAAGTATGACTATTGATATTTCTTAAGGCTCTTTTGATTCATATTTGATTCATATTTGGCTTTGTAACTTACTTTCTTTACCCCCGAATTTACGCTAAAATCCTGGAACGGCAGCAGGAAAACAAAGAATTGCTCTATATTTGATTCCCCCCCCCCATTTTTATAACTTACCTGCATGTAAGAAAAAAAGTCAGTCGATCAAAGATAGGATTAGCACTTGATTCCAGAAGGAATCTTTTTTTCTAGTTTAAGACAGGGGTTTGGAATGTTACTTCACTACTGGAATGTGAGGTGGCTTCCCTGCAAGGAGCAAAACCTCTGCAGCCCAAAGCAGACAAAATGGATAAATGTGGATAATTCAGAGACATTTCGAGTTAACTCTTTTTTTTTTTCCTCTCTGCATGAATGCTCAAGTTCATATTCATATTGTGTACATGATCCTGCCCTTCACTTTTGTTTTCTCCCAACCCCTGTTTGTTCAGAGATCCAGCTGCCTGTGCCCTTTTCCCTGAATGTGGAAGTACTTCTGTTTTGTGGGATTCAAGGAATCTGTGGTGATAGATGATGCTCTGAGCTGGAGAGCGTATCTGTGTGTACTTCTGTTTCACACACATTTTCTTCTTCTTTCATTCACACACAATCCTCTATTTACAGTACCTGGTGGTATTTTAGAAGTTATATCTATTTCTTTTAAAGGAGTTATCCTTAGTGAGAGATGTTTACATCTGCCAGCAACAATTGTAACTTCTCAGTTGTTCTAATACAGTCTTCTTAAGAAATTTATTTCGTAAAGGGTAAGTAAAGTGATAGATTACAAGGTGCTCTATGTAGGTGGAAAACATCTGTTCAGAAAAAAGTGCAGTCTTAGAAATATGGAGTGACCGACAAACTTTTGCCACCACCTTAATAATATTTCCTTTTAATATCAGTACTAAAATCACAATATTTTGTCACAGAGTGTGACACTGTGTTTGTCACTGCAAGCTGATGTAACCAGGTTCATCTTCAGACAGCAGAGTGCATGAATGCAAATATAACATATTTGATTTGTGCTGTTTATTCCTGATGAAAATATCATGGGTTTCAAATTCACTTTTTTTTTTTTTTTTAATCCTTGGGAGAAAAAAACAAAAAAAAAACTAGGCCGTTCAATTTTTTTTTTTTTTCCCGTCCTAGAGCTGCAACTCTAATCCCAACACAGCAAGGCCTTCATACTGAAGTACCTGACTTCATGCTGGGCAGTCCTGCTGACTTCAACAAAGTGTTGCTTAAAGCTACATATATTTATGTGTATTTGGGGCTAGGTTTAGCTCATTAACATGTGACCTACTTTACAGGAGAGCACTCTTTATGAATTTTTCACCAGTATTCATGTCTATATTCTGTTTCCTTGCCAAGCTAAGAATTAATGTAATTAACATTGATAAATTCAACACACTTGTGTGGGCGGTTTCTACCTGAAGAGATGATGAATCTCAAAGCTCAGGTCCTTCTGAGGCAGCTCAAACTTTGCAAAAATTACTGTATATAATTCACTAAAATAGCCCTTAGACGGAATGAATCCCTAGAAATCATAGTTGCTGTGTTCAAAGAGGTGTTTTTACAAGAGACATTGAGGGAGGATAAGGAATGTTCTGGTTCTGTTGCATGCACAGAAGGCTGTGCTGGTAAAAATCACATATGTATGAGTTTACAGTGGGTGAAATCTGATGTGCTTGAAATTGCTTGAAATTTCCATAGTTTTAAAAGTTTGGAATGCTTTTTGCCATGAAGCAGGCAAGGAAGAGACACAATAACTTTAGTGAATTTATTTTTCATGTTAAGAGTATGACCTTGAGTTTCTCGCAGAGTTCACACATTAAAATATATGTGTTTGTATTATATTTATCTGATTTACAGCTATAGTAGTAATAATAACTATTGTTTTTTTAATTCTTTGCATTCAAATTAATAGGAAAGTTGATAATGTAGCATTCACATGCCTGAACTTATTCTCATAAGTAACTGCTTAATATTTTTGAAAAAAATTGATTGTAACGCAGTTACTTAGCTGTGTGCCTGTTGCATTATTGTTCTTGTAGGAATCCATGTTTTGAAGACAAGCTCCTTAGCAAGACCCCAGAAGAGCAATTAGATGCCCTAACTTCATATGTAAGTTCACAAAGTCAACCCAAATCTAACTACCTATTAATTTAGATCAAAGTTTGTAAAAACCAGAGAATATGTAACCCTCACAAGGATTTCAGATTTTCCATTTTTATGGAAAATTTATTGAAAATAAAAATGCGATAGTATCTTAACATTCAAGGAAGAAAGAATCCAAATCCATCTTATTTTAAAGTACATTGAAGCTTTAAATTTTAGATTTTGTTTTGCATGCATTCTTAAAAGCTTTTAGTACTAAATGAGCATTTCTAAAAATGACACCTTCATTTCAGCATGATGAAATGCTTCTATTTTTAAAATCTGTACATTTATCTGAACTTTTCAATTCAGCTAAACAGCACTTCACAGGGGAGAAATATGTTCCAGAAAATAATGAAAGTGAGACCTGACAGGATTGGAAATAAATGTATAGTGAGTCTTTAAGTGGGATACAAGGGATCTTAGAAAAAACCACAGATGTAACAGCCTACTGAGCATTAAGAGCCAGAAAGAGAAATATTCAAGATATAATTTTACTGGTTTATGCATTCACAGTATTTATCTCTGCTATAAATCACATCAGATTATTTGGATTTTCACACAATTTAGGAGCAGTTTTGGGGGTTTTTTGGTTGTTTTGGTTTTTTTTTTAATTTTTGTGTATATGGGTTTTTTTTGTGGTGGTTGTTGTCTGTTTTGTTTTAGTTTGGTTCATTTTTTGGAGGTTTGTTTTTTGGGGTTTTTTTTGTTTGTTTGTTTGTTTGTTTTAATTTTCAACAGTCCTGTTTTAATATGCATTTGTGCTTCTTCACCAGTGCTGATGGAGAAATAGGGAAAATGGAGATATTAGGACTCCCCTGTGTCATGAAACATTAGCATGACCATAACAGAAGTCTCATTAATTTGAATTTATTTATAAATCTTACTTGCAGGAAACTCCCCTTGCTTGCATCTTTTAACTCCAATCTTTTTTGATTTTATTACTGATGCTTGAAGTAGCCTCTAAAACTCTGTAGTCTCTAAAATCAAGAACGGTCTAATAAAAGATACAAAAGCAATGCAATTTTCTTTCTAATTCATCATATTTTCTGATTCCCTAAAAACCATATCTGTTCTTCATTTTGCAGTAAAATTAAGGTTCACAGAGGGGATCTGATAATCTGAGTCATCTTTTCTGACCTCACACTGAGGAGTTCTGTAATTTAAGCGCTAAAATAGGCTTGAGTGGGACTATGTGAATGACTGTGGAAAGACCAGAAGAAGCCACTCAGGGCTGGCACAGTTGGGCGACATCCACATTAGGAGGTTATGAAGATGTGGGTGCATTTCCCTGCAGTTTCTCAGCAGCTCCAGGATCAGGAGGAGGGCAGCTTGCTCAAAAGACACAAGTCATCAGAAGCAGCAGTGAGAAGGTGAGACATGACTGAAGTTTTATACACCCAGATAAGAGATGAAACAGTAAACAGATGACAGTGACTCATGGAGGTAAAATACTCCAGAAAGGCAAAATGTCTTGATCACCATCTGCTCAGAAAGAGTGAAACAGGCACATCTAAAACCAGCACATGATCAGTAACTTCAAAACTCTCCAGAAGACATAACAAAATCTTGACACTCACCATCCCTCCTCTTCCTAACTAAACCTTGGCAACTACCTTCCCTCTTAGCCATCATCCCCAGGAAACTTAGCTATCAGGAGCACTTGAACACATGCCCACTGGTGTGAAAGCCTGTGGGTGCAAACAATTTTATTCTAAACTAAAATCACCCTTGCTACCAGAGAGATGCATATGGTGCTTTGCTGTTCTCTTGCTACAAGTCCACAGCATTATTTGTTTTCAAAGTGTTGAAGGCCAAAGGTAGGGGTCTCAGCAACTCATTCCTTATGACCCTGGAAAATGAATAATACCCAGATGTCTCTGTATTAGAGAGACTTCAAGGTCTCCATCTGCCTGGCATAGAAGTCTGAGTGCACTTGAGGCTGAGTAGCTTCATGCTGAGCTCCTAATGCCTAAATCCCACGAGGACAGGTATTTTAGGCATCTCTTTGATCGTAGAGGAGAACTGGAAAAAAATAATTGAGAGTTGAAATTTCCTTTCCTTGCATTTATTTTTACCTTTTAAATATCATAACTGAGCTTTCAGAGCAGTAACTTTAATGTTAAGGGAACAAAATCTGATGTCTTGCTGTTCACTAGTCTGCCTTATCAACCATGTCGTAAGTTTGATTTTTTGCTGTTGTTGACAAAATTAGCACACCAAGAGAAAGAATTAAAAAGCAAATATGCATGAACTGATATGGTATGGCAGACCTCTCTAGCTCCCATGTGGTCCTGTAATAGTATTTGTATTTTATTCATAGGTTATTTAATACAAAATCTTCAAAAGGCACTGGAGCACTGAATGAAAATCAGGTACCTTCAATTTCCTGGTGAATTCCTTGATATTCTTACCCACACCTTTTCTACCCCAAAGATACAGTCTATTGATTTTACAAAAAACATCATCAAAAGAGTCTGAGTGTTTTCTATGAAGTCTGGAATAGCAGAGTAAAGCATTTCATTCTCAGGTTGGAAATGGGAGTTTGAAACTGCTTACTTAAAGGAATTTAGCCATGACTCCCATATAAAGGCTGGGTGTTATGGAGAAGTGAATTAAAAATGTTATCACAGGAAATATTATTTCTTGAGACAGAATTTCATTGATAATACAATCCCTTGTTTGTTTGTGGAAGAAAAGCTGGGTGCTTTCTCTGAGCAACAAGCTCAGAATGAAGGAACCTTAATGGCTTAAAGGATGTTTAATATGTCTCACTTTTCACAGCATTACCTATAACTTAAAATTCCAGTCCAGCAGTGCCTGCTGCCTGGGCTGGTACCTTCAAATGCATAGTTGGAGCACAATTTATATGTGAATACATGTAAAAAATAGGAACTCATTATTCAACAGATCTTTCTTCATGCAATTGGTTGCAGCTGCTTCTTCTTGAGACTAAAGTGATGTTAAGCTTTTTTGTGTGGGTTTGTGGGTTGGGTTTTTCCCCACTCTTCCTTGCTCTTCCTTCTTCACTCTTCCCTTCCTTGGGATGATGCTGAAACTGAATTCTGTCCCACATTATTAAGTCTTGAGCAGAGCTCCTGATCATGTTCAAGACTAACCCAGTGGGAACTGAAGACAACTTACTTGTTACTGTTTCCTTGGGTCCTTCAAAAGCACAAAGCCCAAAGTTACTCTGGTTCCAGTTTCCAAATCAAGGAATTTGCGGGATTTTGGTTTAATTTGGTTAAATTTGGTTTTAGCTTGATTAATGGTATGGTAAACAGCATTCATTTACCTTGCAGTCCTCAGTACATTGAATGCTGGAAAACAGAATGATTTTTTTATGAAGCAAAGATTCAAATTAAATATTTACTGGAAAGACACCTCTAAGCAAGCTGTAAAACCCTCTAAACAACCTGAATCTCTGCTTCTTCTTCACTTGGGCAAACAAGACTTTAGGTGAGGATCCCAAGTCATTCTCTTTCCTGGATAACAGATGAATTTGAAATGCAGCAATCAATAACCTGATTTACATCTCAACCCAACACCTTTCGTGCCTACTGTTTCCCATTAGGACCTTATTTATTTCAGCCTTTTCTCTGCTGAAAGCTGCTCCCACCAGCGTGTCCTTAGGCTGGGAAGGCTGTCACCAGGGAGTGGGATCCCTGGTGCTCAGCAGGGTTTGTGCTCTGCCTGGTGGGGTGGGTCGGCAGAGGAGCCTCACCACCTGCTGTCGGTTCTGCTCAGCAGATTTTGTATCTCTGTTTACACTCTGCTCAGCTATAATTGACAGTTCTGTCATCGTTTCTTCACCATCTTTGGGTGCATTGTTGTAGCTGAATACATACTATAGATGGGAAGAATCCTTGCTCATCACAGCTGTCGCTTTCCTCTTCTTTGGTTCTCCTTGTTCTTTTTTTCCTACGCTTTGAGTAGTGTAAGTCATGGTGCTTATATTCCATATGCATTGACAGATTTCTTGACTGACATGCAAATTAATTCAGAGGAAGAGGAAAAGAACATTTTTGTTCCTGATACTTCTTTATTTTTATCTTTGCGTGCCATCTTTGACAGGCTTTAAAATCGTATTCGTATTTAAAAAGTAACTTTAAATAAAGAGCAATTTGTTATATTAGAACTGTGCTACTACTGTATCTTGCTTTCCAATTTGTTCAAGTCCACACTAAGAAAAGCCTCTGAATGATTTGATTCTGACACTAAGCAAGATCCCTGGAATTCCAGTAAATTTATTGTCTTTTTCTTTTTTTTAATCTGCTTGAGGGAGTTTTTATAATGGTCCTGGGCAAGGAATTTTCCTCTGGTGTCCTTTGCCATGCTCCTTCAGGACTGCACATACTAAACCCTGGGAAATATTCATAATGGCTAAAATTAAAGAGGATGGGCCCAGAAAGGGCCGTAACTGAGAACAGAAAACACATTCTCATTAATCAAGAATAACAGCAAGAGGACCTATTGTCTCAGTATCAGTAATGGATCAGCTACTGCAATATCAGACTCTTGAGTTTTCAACCTTATTTATTGGCTCTCAAATGACTGCTTCTGGCTTTCAGTTTCCAGTTCAACTGGTCTCCTAGTAATTTCACTTTCTTTCAAGAAAACAAAGGTTGTTTTTTTTTTTTTTTTGCCTTTTTATATTTACTTACATTGGGATTAAAATTACCTGTGACCTGCCACCCTCCCCAGAGCATCAGCCTTGGAATAAATCTGTAAATCCTGAGGAAACAGGAAAGCAATTTTATAGAGAGGAAATTGCCTTCATATTTATAGTAGATGCATTATAATCATGTGTGGGGCTTTTTTTGCTAAAGATCACAATTCTCCAGTAGAGTAGCAACCTCAATTTTTTCTCATGTGGTAGGAAATTATTGGATGTCTTTTCTCATTTCCTGTTGGGGCATGGTCAACTTTGAGACCAGTGCTGCCCACTGGCTACCCAGTGTTGTCCACCCCAAGGGTTCAAATGAAGTGCAGGAATTTCTCTGTTATGTGTTAGTGGTTTTCAGGGGGGAAAACAGCATCTATTGATTGGAGAGTAAGGCATGTGAGGAAAAAAAAAACAAAAACAAAAAAACAGTGACAGTATAAGAAAATATAGGCGTAGGAACATGGGTACTGAAGAAATAGAAATGTCATTCAGAGAAGAGCTATGGGAAAGGAAAAAAATGTATAAAATTAATCCCAGATCTTTATTGTCATTGCTTGTGTCTTTTTCCCCATTTCCCCCAAAATATGTTTCCTTCGAGGATGAAGTAATCTAATACCGGAATATGACACAGAAATTTTGGCAGGAAGCTTTTTTTTTTGCAATAAAATTTTTAGAATAACCCATGATTTGTTGCAAAAGACTAATAACTGTTTTGTTGTTTTTCTTGTAGAGGTTTTTCAGTCCTTTGTGTTCTCTTAGCTGGTGCCTCGAATTTAGCTGAAAACTATGTTAGTCAGTGGATGTGGTGCTCTTAGCTAGAGAGAAAAACTCATACAAACAACATGAAGAGTGAGTTTTTATTCCAGTCTGAGTACTTTAAAATTCTTTGCACTTCACAAGTTTTGTTGTGCTTGATTTGTGCTCCTGAACAGACAAAGGAGGAGGAGCAGCTTTGGAAAATTCAGCCCTTTGAAAGCCAATGACAAACTTTTTTTTAATCAGTTTTTAGCCTTGCACTCATGGAGAGTTTTAAATATCCAGGTGTCACAAGATGTAAGAAATAATGGGTCAGAATAGTGATTATGGGTAGCAATTAGTCATTGATCAGCTCTTTTTAGTGGCTTGTTTAGAATGATGCTTTTTTCCTACACACAAAGTAGGAGTAAGAATTTAAATCTTTTTCTTGTCTACTGGTTAATGAGTGCCTTAGAATAAATTTACAGTGACAGGTTCTTGTATCAATAATGAGTGTAAGTAATGAAAAACCAATAAACTTTATCAGCCTGTAGACTTTTATGTTTGCTTTGTAACATTTACCTTGTTTGCATTTCAGAGAAACTATAGATTCTTTCCGTCTGTGCTTCCTCTGGTATTGTAATTTTAAGCAAAGTTCCAGATACTGCTGCAACTATGAAAAGCTGATATTGAATTACTGGGGTTAAAGCTAAGTATGGAGCAATTCTGTTAAAAAAGGCTAAAGCAAGGTTTTTGCTTTAAAGGAAAAAGCCCAAGTCTAAATGGTAACCTGAAAATGAGCCCGTGAATCCTGTGCAGATTAACCACCCTGATTTAGAATACTTCTTTTTGTTTGACATGAGAGATAAGTTTCTTTTTCGGTAAACTTATAGAAATGAAGTTTTTTACTAACCCTACTCCATCCCAGAACACTTATTTTTGAATTATTCATTTGAAGGTTTCTTGCTGTGGAGAGATCACAGCTCCCACCATGTTCATTTGTCTGACTTCTTTCCTGGCCTCCCTGAATGTGCCTGTAATTCATCACTGCTTTCCTTACTTCTGTGGTCCATAGGAATTAATGTCTTTTAAACAAATACATAGTTGTGCCTTTCTCTTTCTTGTCACCTTCTCAGTATTTTCTCTTAAGGTTTTTTTTACTACCTTTAGGGCATTTTGCAAAGCCTGGGGAGGGGAGGAAGTGGCTGTTTCCAGGAGATCATGGGGTTTTTTTCTGAGGAGGTTCCTTTTAGTAGGACAACCTCCTTTCCTTTGCATCAACCCATCTCCTGTCCCAGACTTGGAGAAGCTTTGAAAAATGAGATTATTGTACTTGAGGCAGAGAAAAGTTAAGCTGTGTCATGCTATAAATGTGCCTTGTTGCCTTTGCCTGCCAAGACCAGCTCTGATTTTAACAGCACAGAGTGGGACCTGAGTCCCATCTTTAGGAAATTCTGAAAGAGGTGAAAGAGGTAATTATGCTCTAGATATCTTTTAATAACAAAGTTTTTGAGACAAATGCTTTTTATTTTCTGCCACAAACACATCACTTAGAATATTTTGACTGAATCCCTGGAAAATAAGCAAACATTGATGGTCCACATTATAGGTAACATTTGGCTGGGTTCAGTGGTGACATTTTTCTCAAAAGTGAAGAGACAATCATGAGAAAAGATCTTTGGAAGAGTATTGTTGGTAAAGCAGCATATTGGGTGTGGTAATTTAGTTTTCATTTAATCTCTGCGTCTCCCCTTTCAGCCAATACTTAGGGAACATTCTCATTAACAGCCACCTGTGTAAAAATCTTCTTTGACCCTTTCAGCTGATGTTTCTTTTATGCTGAGTACTCCTTAGCAGATGTGGCCCTTGGATAAGTGGAGTTCCAGGGCATATTTTTAAATTCTGAATGCTCAACTTTGAATATTAGTTTATTTTGCAGAATAAGGGGGGAATAATTTCCTTTCAAGAAAAGTTACCACTATCACTGAATTGTGAAATAAGATTACTGGTAAATCATAATTTTTCAGTGCAGTTGATGGAAGAAATAAATCTATCTAGGCACATCTAAGCAAAGTATTTACAGCTCGCTTAAACAGCCTTTCTAACTCATATTTCCTGTATAAATCAGTCTTGTTTGTGATCTTGGAAATACATCAGAATTACAAAAATAACTAAATTGCTTTCTGCCAACTCAAGCTGAGGTTCTTTTAACTTACCATTGCCTTCAATTTCACAGAAAATGTCCTCTCTGATTAAAGACAATTTTAACATTACAAAATGCTTTAGGAAGGGAAAAAAAAAAAGGCTAAATCTATAGTTAAAGTGATACTTTCATACTACCAATCTCAATTTTTATTACCATCTATGAGTTTGACCACAATATACTGTAAATATCTGTTGACATGCAATCTCAGAAAGAAGTCTGGCTTCAAGTTTGTAGTTATAAATTCCTTTTAAATTCTTTTAAAAACCATTGTGTTTGAAATGCCCTTCTTTTAAGTTAAGATATATCCCCAAAGGAATTTCCTAACACTTTGCTGGAGGTTTTTAGTCCCTGGGCCAAAAGGCCAAGACAGCTAGCCCTCTTTTTGTTCCCTATCTCTTTTGAGGCTAGCCTTGCCCACCTGCTGTTTCTTTTGAAAGCTCACCCTGCTTCCATTGACACAAGTCCTGACCCAAATCCTTATTGCAGCTTGTCTTCTGCCTTGTAGCTTCTCAGGCACAGACAGCACAACTGTCATAATCCTTTAGACTTTACTGATGTCAATATATTGATGCAAGGAAAAGATCAAGCTGGGAGACTTTGGTCACTTTTCCTTATACCTGGGCAATGTCCAGCCATGGTAAAATGTAAGTCGATGACAAGGGGAGTTTTTGATGTTTAAGGACTGATAAAAGTCCAAACCAAATAAAACTAAAGCGGGAGATGAGGGAAAACAAGGCTCAAATATCCTTGGTTGGTTTGGGTAATTTGTGTGAAAGAAGTTTGGATTTAGGAGGAGCATTGGTGTTACTACATTCTCATTACAGTCTTGCTTCTTTTGAGGGAAGAAATGAATGGAATTTTCTCTGAACTAGAAACTACAATTTCACCTGGCTCTGCAGGCAATGATATTTCAGTTTCATCACATATTAGTAATGTGTTCATGCATGAAGTCTTGTGAGCATCCATGGTTTTACCAAAAGCCTGCCCTCTGGAATGGCAAGTTACCATGCCTTTACATTCTGTACACTCTTTTGTCCATTTCCTTTCCATGCACAAAATCATACCCAAAGTTTTAATGCTGGCCACAGCCTTTAAAAGAAAACACTTGACATTTGATCTGTGGAGAGGTTCATTACCAAAATCTCAGATTCCCCCTACACTGAACAACCAATTCTTATTGCTGCTGGTATGGCATGATTAGCACCTAAGAAATTAAAACTTACATGAGGAAAGGAATAGTGATAGCAAAGAAGAGGAAAAAAAAAAATTTTTGCAGAGGCTGAAAACTGAAGGCAAAAACTTGTTGAAAGCTACAAGGAAGATTTCCAACTTCAATACTTGACTTTGCAAACATTATGTTTATTTATTGTGATGGGGAAAAGGATTGTGGGAGTTTTTAATTGCAATTATTAGTATATTTGTAATGCAATCAATTCTACACAAAATCTATGACACAACATGCACCCCTCTAATCTGAAAGCTGCCCCAAAGAAGAGAAGGAGGCACTTTCAGAGTTTCCCATGATGACTGAAGGGTTCCAGCCTTCTGCTGGAGGTTCTCATTTTCCTAGAGTAAGGGACAGTGTGGGACACTGCTTTTGTGTGGTGAGGATTTTTGCTGCCCAAGGATTTGAGGAAGTGGGGAGGAAGTGGGTCTTGTTTTCAGCCCTCTGAAATGCCACGAGACCTATTTGCAGTCCCTGATCTTGCCTCCTCTTTTCATCAAGGTGAACTAAATAGAGTCTCTAAGCATGGGGATCCGTGTCTTACTTCTGCCTGAAGGCATTAAAAACACAGTCTGATTCTGCAGTTACCTTTATAATTAAAGGTCAGTGCAACTTTAGAGCCTTCAAAAATGTACCCCTGATTTACAGGAAAACATAAAAGTCAGAGGAGAATTGGGTCATGTAATTTAAAGATCATTATTGTCATTCGCTTTGAAATAATACTTCCACATTGGAATTGAAGTTACATTATTCACTGTGATTTGTAATTTTAAAAAATTGGCGATGGACAATTTTTTTTCAGGCCTCAACCCTTAGCTAGAATGAATTATGGTAATTGTTGTAAACAGAGTATTAATGTTAGTAAAGAAAAGATGGCAGCAAATTAAAAGTATAACTCTTCCAGGAAAACATCCAAGAAAGAAAAATTTATGATAAGGATAAGGGAAAACATTAGACTTGTGAATATCATTATGATTAGAAGGCTATCTGTTTAAAATAATATATCTATATTTTTTAAAACCAAAACAGAACTTAATATTGGCTTTGACAGAGCAAGAATGTGGATGCAGATGAAGATAGTGGAGCTTGAAGGGGTAGTTTGGACAAAAGGATATTGGAAGATTTACATGTGGAGTTTTGTATTCATGAACAACATTTACATGAAGAAAATAACTAAAGTATGCAGGTTTGGTTTCCCCCTCCCTCCTTGCCACATACCCAACAGGATCAAGGAGATTTTCTTTCCTTTTACCTACAGTAAAGATTTAGGAAAATGTGGATTGTACACTTACACTCCTCTCAACCTCAAGAATCAGAATTTAAAAGAGACTCAAAAGAAAACACAACTAAGTTTGACGTGAGAATTTAACTTCTGATTATTTGTACAGTGAGCAGAGACATTTTTCTTTCTCTATTTAATTTTTTTTTTAACTAAGAAAAGAATAACAGCTACAGAAGAAGTTGGACTAGGTACTGCTAGTTGCCTTCCAACAAGTAAAAAAGATTCCAAAAGAAATCACAAGTTTTCCTGAATAGATCTCAGAGGATCTAAAGTAATGAATCTCAGCCAAATTAAACTAGAAGCCTTTTATCCAGTCTATTTTCTTGTATATCTAAGGAAATGGCAGATCTTTGAGCAGGGAGATAAGAAAAGGTGGTGGCAAGTGAATAAGTGATTCTTTCCCGAATTTGTTACAGCTGCTTCTCCCTCTGTCCTGGAGCAGTACTATTCCAAGCCAATTTAAATTACTTTGACAGACTCATCACAATGTAAAAGTGATTTTTTTTACCTTCTTTCCTCTGTGACTAACTTACTGGGCAGAAAGGAAGCTGACAGGACGAAATATGAAGGGGATAGAGGCTACTGCTGCATCCTTGTCTTAACTAATATTTCAGGTGCTGGTGTTAGCAGAAAAAATTTACAATCTGCTTTTACTTTCCATTTGCAAATGGAACACACTAGAGAGATAGTAAAAGTCAGGGCTTCCAGCCATTTGAGCAACCCTGGATATGAACTAGCTACTCACAGGAAAATCCTCTTTTTCTGCATTTACATATATTTCTGATTTTACACCTGTGCATATATGTATATTGAGGTTTTTATTTTTCCTTATAGACATTTAACGTAGATTTCTGACTGATACTTTAATTAAAAATTTAATATCTTTGCTAATGCTTTTACAGGTGATACCTAAGTCTTTTGTTCCTGTCATCCAAATATAATGCAGTTCTATAACTTGCAACTTTTATAACTTAAACATTTATAGCAATATCAAATTTCTGCTCTAGGTTCTGAAAGTGTTTTTGTCATAAATATCTTTCTTTTTTGAAAATTATTTTCAGAGCTTCACTTTTAAATGGGGAAAGTGTGTGCAGGGATTCAACAACACTCATTATATTATTTGTTCCTTTTTCATTAAAATCAAAGTAGCATATCTAGGTGATTTTTTTCACCAACCTGCACATTCTGGTCACATTCATTATTTTCACATGGCTAGGCAAATCTCATAAGATAGAAGCAGATGGTGACAGCTTCCTCATACCATCAAATCAAATTGAGATAGCAAAAATAAACATTGGTCCCAAGCTTAGAAACTAGGTGAACAATCTGCCTTCTGAAAAGCTGTGCCAAATTTTTAGAAACCATGGGTAAAATAATGTTGATTAAGAAATGACCATGAACCTCCGAAAATAATTCCTAGGAGAATATTGAAGGTAGGAGACAACCTAACACTTAATGTTCTCTATCAAGATGGGGTTTGTTTGAAAAGTGTGAGTATTCTCCCTCCAGCCTTTGTGTTGAGAATGTGCTCTGATCAATAATTCAGTGTCACCTGAGGTTCACTCTTTGAATTTAGGAACTACAGGTAATATTTGCACTGTTTCCTCAACCCTCTCTGTGAAACAATAAAAAAATCGTAAAATATGTAGTAAAAATATTGCTTTTTTAGGATGAAAATCTGTGTAGCAAATATCACCCAGGTTCACTGTTTTAATAGCAACATTAAAATTTGGTTCGGTAATTTTCTCCCCTTATTAATTTCTTTTGTGTATCAATTTTTTTAAATCACTCAGAAAGCCTTGCACCATGGTACATGGAAAACAACTAGGAGAAAAAACAAATACTTTGGGAATATCATATCTACATTACATCACACCAGTCTAAGATGTACCTCTGATTTTCAGCATAAAGTATAAGAAACAAACATATTCACTGGTTTAGGACTTGGAGCATGTTTGCAAGTAGGAAATGCTTGTCTGGTCAAAAGAGTGAGGGCACTAGATTCTTTCAATGGAATTATTACCAAACTTCTAAACACAGGTCAAATCTCTCCATGTTCTCAAATAATGAAACAAACAAAACAAACAAACAAACAAACAAAAAGCCCCACAAAAACAAAACAAAACAAAAACACCCCACAAACAAACAAACAAACAAAAACGCCCCAAAAAAACAAACAAAAAAACCAAGCATCCCTCAACTTTAAAAGAAAAGGCAAAGTTTTTTCATATGTAACATTTCCACATTTCCATCTCAGATAACCCACTTTGTTAAATTTGTTTTCAACAGGAATTTGGGTATATTACTGATGGAAAAGCAGGGCAACTGATTGAAAAGTGATACTATTTCTGTATTACAAAACTGTTGCCTTTGAAAGAAGAGTATTAATCACAGGTAAATACATAAGTAAAAGTACCTATAGCATTAATGCTTTTATGTGACAGTTAAAGTCTGGAGCATTGCAAGGGGAGAGGTTTATGAGAAGTAGGCTGGGACAATAAAATAGCATTTGCCTGATACTGGTATCATATACTTTATAAACAGGGAGAATAACACAGTTCAGGAAGAAGGGTTTAGAAGTCCCTCTCATTTGGAATATTCTCTTTGTTATCTTCCAGGGGGTGACTTATCCTGTAAAAACCATGTTACACAACCCATAATGTGTCTTGATATTCATCACAAAGTAAATGTTATGACAAATTAATCTGATTAAAAGATACCATTAAAAATATCACAGCAAAAATGAAAAGTGTTATGATTAACAGAGTTCTAGTGTAGAACCTGTCAAAGGCAGGTTGCATTTTAGATTTTTGTTGTGCTCTGTACCTAACTGAAATAAGTTAAAGTTGCCATCTAAACTTTAGATGGAAAATTGTTTGATCACTAACAGGATGTGTCCTAGATGTGCTAACACAGGACTGAGGGAAAGAAAATCCTCTTCTGCCAATGAATAATACTTATAAGTATTATATAAGAATATTATACATTATTGGTGTAATAATAATAATAATAGTAGTAAAATAATAATAATAATAATGATATAATACTTATAATTTGACACTGTGCCTATACATGTGGAAGCCTTACAGTGATTCTTCTTGTGCTTAAATTAAATCCTCCAGTAATTTTGAGGATGTGAGAGAATCACAAAAGGTTACTCTTTACTTCAAGTTCAAATCCATAATCTCCTTGGAGTAATAGAGAAATTCACTTACTAATCTACACTTCTGTGCTGCCTGAGGAATTTGGAACAGTAGTATTATATCAGTTTAGGTATGTCTTTTAGATTTCTTTTTTCCCTTTGTAATCCCAAATTATATAAACACTTTTAATAATAACAAACTATTTTTTACAGCCTCAATCAATGTATGTATCAGCCAACTTAAAAAAAATGCTATAATCTATGTGCCATGGGCTATGAAATGTGTTAATTTTCCTGGTTACTGCTGCTATACTTTTTCTTCTATTTATTGCATTGATTTTAAGTCATCAGGCAAAATAAAACATGGATTTCCACCTACTTCCTTGCTTATGTCAAGGATCCTTTGACATTTGACTGCGTTTTTCAGATCCCTCTTTTTGTCTTCTCTCACCATTCTTTATCTTTTCTCTACATTGTCCTTTTTCCTCAAGTCTTCTTTTTACCTGAAGGGATACACTGAAGAAGATTGGTAACAATTTGAGATTTTTGCTTCTACCTCTGTCATGGATCTATTTCTCCTTGCTTCAAAAATAGGAATTTTTTACCAAGTCTTACAGTCTTTTTTACCAAGTCTTAACTGCAATAGCATTAACCCTGTCAGATGCTTTTCCCAACTCCAAGTTGCCTTCCCATCCTCAGACACAGAGGTCTTTTGCTTCAGGGGAAAAATCTAAGCCATTAACTAATCTTCAGATCTTAAAATTGTGGAATTCTTGGTTTCAAATTATCTGAAAAGCAGTCAAAAACAATAAAATGGGGGGAAAGGATGATTACTGTATACTTTAATGGATACATTATTGCTGAAAATGTGGGGCGTACATAATCAAATATTTAACAAAGGAGCTTGAACTTTGATTTTAACATGAGTTTCCTCCAAGACTTCCTTACAAAGCGCTCTGACATTTAAATAAATTTAAATTTATTTACCACAAGATATGTTGCAACGAGACAGCATATGTCCACTAATTTAACAATATTTCTGACAAGTTCATAGTATCTCCTCGTTAGAGCCATTTCTTCCTTACAGAAATATTCTCCCAGGACTCCTTTTAGCAGGAGTGTTTTGGTGCAAAGGCTCCTCCTGCAAATGTTCACAAAGTACTAACATGACATTTCAATAGTATTAAAACCTGTTCAAGTTTACTTGCCAACTTGTGCCCTATTTGCAAGTAAAATATGCCTTCCTTTCTAATCATCTGCTGCTTTAAATGATCATTTCCCATTCACTTAATAATATGTGCCAAGTGCCTTCCAAACATGTTTTATCCTTAGACTGCCTCATCATCAGCTTGTGTGGTAGCAGAGCCCCTCTCAAAAGAAATGAACAACATAAGGACCTCCAAATGTCTAGGTGGCAGTTCACGTTATAAAAATACAAAATGTCTGTAGCAGGACCTATCTAAACAACACCAATACATTTTTACAATTCAACAAAAAGTGGAAATCAGCTGGAGAAGCATTTGGGCAATTTTGATCAATCAACAACAACATCTATTGTTCGTGAATTGAAGAATCTGTAATATATTACCATAGAGATGATACTGGAAAAGTAATATCATTTTCTAAAATACTAACTGGAAAATAATGACCCTGATTCCATAGAAATAAATGTGTGTTGCACCAATCAAGAAGGAATTGCTAGTCTTGATTGGAGTGCCAAAAAGGTACATCCATCAAAGGGGAAGAAAGAGTTATTTGTGTTTGCAAACATTTTGTGAGTCAAGTTTAATTTTGTGAGTAAAAATATTGCCACTGTTATTTGAGAGAGATTTAGATAATCTAGCAACAGGATAACAAGTTAGCACCATCTTCCCCAAATAGCTTATGAGACCAGCTTGTGCAAAATGTTCAAGATGAATCTGGGAGAAGAGATATTTTTAATATCTTTACAACACTGCAGCTATGTAGCAGAAAAAGGTATGACATAAATAAAATAAAATAAATTTTAAAAACCCAAAGATGAAATAAGATAAAAACTAATAGAAATTAGGTCAATCATCTCAATATTTTAATCCCCTTTTCCATGTCCAACACTTTTAATATCATATTACTTAATTCTGGGCCTAGGCCCAGAATAGAAAATATAAAATATATATCTTTTATATTTGGATAACTGTCACAATCACAGATTTATTTTTTTCCCCCTACATGCTTCAATTGTGTCTACTGTCCACGATGCAGAAAAACTAGTTCTTCTTTTGCACTTGATAATTTAAGGTACAGTTTGAGGGATTTTTAAAATGTTTTTGTTCTTTGTGAATACTGGTACGTCATTCTTGAGGATTTTTCAATTTTCTGTTTTAGAAAATGCGTACAATTACTTCATAACACTCAGAATATTCACTATGGTAATAGAGCTGATAATCTTGGGAGAGCTAATGAACAAAGTTCAATGCTATTTCCAGAATGGATGGGTCTATGCAAATTTTAAATACTACTTACAGCGTGTGTGCCCTCTCAGAATTTTATTAATAAAGACAGACAATATCTGAGCAACAAGACAAATACTAGTACTCAGAAAATGTAGCACATATCTTAGGCAGCTCAAGACAAAATAAGGAGTTAGCACCTAAATTGTGCTTTACAGTTTCAAATCAACTTGTGGATGGCCACAGCACCAGTGTAGGGAGGGTTTGTCCTCACAGCCTTGACTACCAGCCTGCCTTTATGTGGTGCTATCTAGACAGCTGTCACTGATGAAATTATTTATTTGCCATTTTAAGGAGATGAAGAAATGGTGTTTAAGAGGAACCCAAAGTAGTTTGTGCCAATGAACAAGTCAGCATGTTTGCAGTTTTATTTTAGAAATAAAATAAATTCTGTGGTTCACATGGAGTTGCTCATCACTGGGTATTAGTAAGTTGATTATGCAAAGTAACAATCTGTTTTCAAGCTTCCAAAGAGACCCAGCATATCATCTGCATCTAAACTCCTTCATGTTATGCACTGAAAGTCAAAAAAAAACCAAGGATATTTGCTTCACAAAACACCATTGTCTCAGGAGATGTCAGCATTTCCTACACTACCCAAAACCACAATATGATCTTACAATTGATTTTTTTTTCTTTGTGTCAAACAGAAGAAAACCTGTTAACAGAGATAATGTAATACACTTGTAAGCTTAAAAGCAAAATACAAAGCACCAACACCTCCTCTTCTCCTCCCTCACCTTGCCCCAAAAACCCTAACCCATGCTGTAATTTTCTTATCTTTTCTGTTTTTCCTTGTCACTGTTCTGTTTTGTATCCCCATCAGTTCAATACTTTCTCAACCACCATGCCACCCTGGTTTTTTTTCTCTGTCAGCTTGCTAAACAGTGTGCCACTAAATCTGAACTAGCTGGCTTTTAACCAGTTCTCACTTTGCCCTTTGTCTGAGTGCAGAGAACAAAAAAATGGATACATCCTACCTAAAGGCCTCTTGCCCCCCTTATCTTACAGCCTTGTTTACAGTGAGCAACCAAAATAAATATGTTTAGACATGAACAATGGTCAGACAGCACCACAAATATCTGTAGGAATTTCAAATGAAACAAAGGAGTTCATGGAAGCAGAAGCCTTGAAAATTGTTGAGCGCTGCAGAAGAAGAAAAAAAAAAGGCAGAATAAGAATATAAAGTTTTTTCTTGCTAGAGCTCATGTGATTCAAGCTGTTTTGAGATCATGGAGAGCATACCTGGAGCTCTGAGCTTGTTAGGGGAATTTGTCTTCTATGAAGGAGATTTAATTGCAGCCATCTTCAAACAAATTGGAAAATAACCAGGAGGTAAGTGAAAGATTCATTTAATAATCTTAACAAGATACAGCCTAGAGCATCTGAAGGCCTTTAACAAGTGCTAATGATTATACCTGAGAAAATATCTGGTTCTGACTCAGAATTATTAATTTTGGAGGGAGGATAAGAATTCATAACAATTTTAATAGAGGGAATAAAAAAAAAAATTAAAAGCGCAAAACTGAATAATGCAATTATTGTTAAAAAACGTAGAGACCCAAATATTTACTAGTTCTTTAAGACATGGCTTACTTGTGGTCTATGTATTTTTCAAGGTGGCTTTTCTATTGTCCTGTGAATGGTTGATTTATTGATACATTCCAACAAATCCCAATAATTTCCCCAAAAGAGTTTTTCCTTTTGGTCTTGCAAACACATGTACAGAGTCCCAGATCTCTGTAATGTCACGGGGAAGACCTAGATGATACCTGAATCAAATACACTCCATAGTATTCAGGATAACCTAAAATCACAAGATATTGTTACAGTGATATAACCACTGTGATATAATCAGCATCCAGCCTAAAATCAATCACTTCTTCATCCAAACTACCAGAGAAGAAAAGCAATCTGGTTACACAAATGACTCAAACCATGGTCTGCTTATGGTGGATCTGCCTTCCATTTTGCAGGTCAGGGTCCTTGGATCATCCTATTGTGTGGTACTTTGTGGTTGTTTGTTATAATTGTGTCACTGCAGAAATGGAATGAAAAACCATAAACACATTCATCACTATCTTTTCAGTTGTGGAAATTAAAAACTGATAATTTATTTTTTCGTTTTACTTTTAAAGAGGTCCAGTGGTGTGGGCTGCAGTACTGAAGCCAGAAATGCTACTGTATCTTTGTTATCTGAAGAGGGAAGCCTTGAACAGAACTTAAAAATATGACCATGATACACTGAAATTTTTCACTCAGTTTTCAACAAACTACTGCTTTGAGACCTTTCAGTGTTACACTTCATCCCAACTTTTCAGACTCTGTGAATATCTGTATTTTACATTATTTTCCTCAAACATATTAGTTTGTATTTTTCCCATTTGAAGCTCATTTTGTAATTTTCTGCCTGATTCCTTAATCTCGCTTGGTCCCATTTGTATTATGCCTTTGTGCTCTCTGGTGTTCACCTCAAGTTCTAATTTATTCTCACCTGCATATTTCATTAATGTATTTTTACTCCCACATGCGCATTATTAATAAAGACTTTAAACTGAATGACTCTCTACAGAATGCTATTAAATATTCTCCCCTACACTCCAAATCTAATACTTTGAGCCCTTTTTTTACAGCCAGCTCTCAGCTCATGTGACAATGCTCCCTGCAAGTCATTGGGAAATGATTTTCAGTAGAATTCTGCAAATTATTATATCAAGCACTTCACTAGATTCCAGACATCATGNTAGGAAATAGGTGCTGTATTCATTACTTGATGACTAGGTTTGCGATTGGGGAAAGAATGATCTGAATTACTTTTTTATAACCTCTGCAGCATGATTTACAGAGCACTGTTTACAGCTCTACTCAGGGTCTTTTTAAAATTCCCCTGGCATCAGGACCTGTTTCTGCTGCTTATGGTGTTTAGCACCAAGCCCTTGTCGTCAGGATGGCTAGCAGGGCAAGAAGGCTCCTTCAGACCAACCCTCCTGCTGATCTGTGGTGAGACTTCCAACAAGCTCTACTTCCAGTGCTCCACCAGAGGGAACAAAGTCACCTTTGTGCTGTCTGCAACTCTTCCATCACACCCTCCCATGGGAGAAAAGCCCAACTCAAACTCCTGACCCCAGTGCCTGGGAAGGCAGCACACCCTGGTGCTGTCCTGCTGCTTTGGTTTTGCTCTTTACTCAGTCTGCTTTTAATACACTTCCTATTCTGTGTTAAATTGTTTCCCTCCCTTGCAATTTTTTCCCAGCTACTCATGTTCTCCTCTAATTACCAGGCACAATTAGAATAATTCTGCTGCTTTCTACGGGTTCTGCAGTTCAGCAGCGGAATCGGATTGGGATCAAATTCAGCTGTGGTTTTCTACCTAACAAACCATATGTGTGCTTCAGGAAGGGAAGTTGGATGCCTGGTGTGTATGTCCAACTGTTTAAAGCAATTCTCAGCACCAAAACAATACTGAAACCATTCATGAGGAATTTATGAAGTGACTAGAAGGGAAAAATCACTTTTTCCCATTCTTCATTTTAGATTTGTGCAAATATTGCATCAAAAAGAGTCCAGCCACAAGATGAAATTTGGACTTGTCCCATAGATGCAACAGATAGGAGCAAACATAATTTGCTTTAGAATGACTGTTGGAATAGCTGCCTTTAAGACTTACTAAACAATTCAGTTCCAAACAGTGTATTTTGACATCCAAGCTGTGTGCCCCGGTGTTTCAAACCATACACTAGATAAATTATTAAACCTATGTGGGCTGCTTATTTCCATTTCAAATAAAACACAAATCAAATATGACATTTAAAACTTTTCTATAATGTCTATAAAGAGTGCTAAGAACACAGGCTTGTAAAAGAGGCTTATTCAGTGCTTATAAGAGTGACCTATCAATAATGGAAGTCATAAAAATACAGATCTTCCGCAGGATGATTTAGGAGAATATCTGTGGCTTAAAATGTTGAAACACTGACTGTATAGGTAATATCTGTCTCAGTTTCCCCTGGACTTCTTCAAATCTCTCTGGTCAGTGAAGTCACTCATGATATAGCCCCTCATCCAGCTGCCCCTAAGATGTTTAGTTTGATTATTTTAGTGCAAAACTGTGTGGATTCTGGTTTGTTGAGTATTTTAGTCACGTAAAGACAAGATGGATTCTCTGCTTCTTTCTATAATAAAAAGGACAGTGTCTGGTAGGAGTTTTGTCAGTGTTTTCGGGCCTTTATAGCTAAGGAAAGTTCATTTGCAATAAGGCAGTCCTCGAGTTTCTCTAGTCTGAGATTCACTCTGTTCATAAAAAGATTTTACTTAAGATATGGGTGAGATCTTCTGAAGACTGATGTTGGGCATATTTTCTATGTTTGTTATGATAATATATTTAGAAGTTACAAAGAATTTCCAGAGCTCAGCAAGCACAGTAAGAGGTAAGATTCACTAGCTCATCATAACAGGAAAAACAATGAGTAAATTCATGCCATGCTAGCTTAGATATTCTGAATGCTCTCTGAGTAAAATTATTCTGGAACTAGAGTCAGGACAGTCCAACATTTTGTTTAGATATATAAAAACAAGCGCTTTAAATATATATGGTTGTTTAAGTGTCATAAATTTTATTTTATAATGCACATAAATGGAGTATTTTGACTTCACTATTTTGATACTTTATGATTTTTAAGTATATGCATAGAACAAGCTCTATTTATAGAATTTAGCAAAATGAAGCTATGTCTTTATTTGTTATAAATTCTGAGATTTATGATTGATTGGGGGTTCAAAGAGATTTATGATAGCTTTTTCAAAGTGATCAAATTTAGAAAGCCACGACAAGGGAGCTGGATATATGGAAGCTAGGACCAAACGTTTATCTGAGAGTTTTCTTCCTGGGTGTTCAGTTTGTTCGGCCCAGCTGGAATTTCTAAAGTAAGTTCAAATTTTCCATGTTTGTACACAAGTGCTTTAACCATGTCCCTGAATGAGATATAAGTCACTGCAGGCCATGAAGCAGATGTGCCATTGCTTCCCCTGCATGAAAAACTTGCTAAGCAGACAGCTATAAACAGAGGCACAACCTGAAATTTCCAACAGTCTTTCAAAAAAATAGTTCTAATTGCTAAAGTTTTAGTTAGTGTTTCATGCAGGAACATAAAATACACAGTGAACCTAAATTAAAGTTTATTGTTGTGTTGCTAGAGGAAAATGTAAAAAAAATCAGGAGCTGATGAAGATTGACAGGGACATTATCTTTTGAATCTTTGTAACATGTCTGGTCAAAAATATTCTGTTGAAAGCAGTTTCCAAGAGAAAATAACTTTTTACTAAATAGCTGTTTTGCTGTCCTTCAATCAAAGTATTAGCATTAAAGAAATCCAAACCAAAAAACCTTGAACAAAATCTCCAAAAGACAATTTCCATCTTCTCACTCTCTCCATCTCACTCACGTTCAGAGATGATAAACTCTTACTTGATTAATGTTTGGCATATGTCAACATTTCTTGCCTGTAGTTTTCTTACAGCTACTGTTTTGCTAAGTTCTAAGTTTTAAATTTTATATCCAGACAGATCTATTTTTTTATCAACTCTGGCTGATTACAGCTAAAAAAAAAAAAAAAGAAAAGAAAATTTGTATCCAGTATTTAACACATATTTGCAAACCTTGTGGTATGGGAAAAGGAAAGGAAAAAATCTGAAAAAATTTGCTCATCGTGTCTATGATGAGTAAAATAAGAAAGTAATTAGATTAGACTCTAGCACAAAGGAACATGGATCAGATACTATGAAGATTTTGATGATAAAGATATAGAAAGGAATCAAATAAATTGCTGGGGAAAACTGTAGCTGCCATCGTGGGACACCTTTATTAATAGGTTCGATAAACATCAGCCAGGAGTGACAGAGATAAAATTAACCTTGTGTGAGGCAAGGTGCCAAACGAAGCTTCTCGAGGTACTTTACACTCTCACTTTTCCATTATTCCATCCCGTGGGTGTGGATGTGTCATGAGTAGTTTCACAGCTGTCAGGGGGACATCTCAGAAAGGCTAACCTCTTGTGAAAGACTCTCCATGGTCCGAATATTTACAGTCTGACAGAAGCAAAAAGAAGAAAACATATATTTTGGTAGCACTCTGTTTTCTGCTTTTTGGGTTGTTTACCATCTGTTCTCTAGCATAAGTTGCTCAACATATTTTATACTAAGAAGAGATAAATGCTTCTTACAGGGTATGGGAAAAGGTCACACTATCTATTCCTTAGAAAATTCCTTTTGTGTTCTAAAGCTGCACTTTTACATAAAGAAATATCCAGCAGAAGGCAAGAGTAGACAAATACATTAACAATCATTACATAGTCTATCTTGAAAATTTTTAAACGAAACTTAGGGAGCTTTGAGGTTTCTCAGGCTTTTTGTGCTCCAGTTTCCTGTTAATTCCCCAGTCACTAGGGAGCTGAGAAACAAAAACCTTAGAGAAACACAAGAGTTATCCAGCATCCCTGAAGCATGGGAGGCAGTTCTTCATCAGGAAATGCAGAAGCTTGAAAATTGTTACCTTAGCTCTCCTAGAGAGCCCCCAGTGCAGCTGGAATTGGAACTACAACTCGGAATTGTCTGAGCCACATTCTTCACCAATCTGATGCAATGAGAGTGGGCTGCTGGAACATGACTTGCTTGCCTCCTGTCACAAGTTTGTTAAGCCTGTTTTCATAATTCTCACAATTTCATATTTTTCAGTCAAAATCTGCTTTTACTTGGAAAACACACAAGCAGGTTTGTATTTAATGCTTTAAGCTTTGGATGCAAATCTTCTAAAATAAGTTTGTAAGAAAAAGCAAAGCTGAAACAAAAAAAACAAAACAAAACAAAACAAAACAAAAAACAAACGACAAACCAAAAGTGATATCTATTTGCCTACAAAATCAAACTTATTTTATATACTAGGCTTTATAATTCTGCCAATTTTTATGGGCTTCTAGTTACATATTCCTGAGGATTTTCATATTTTCCTCCTCTGTTGCTGTGTGGGAAATCTGTGCCAGCAACACATGAATTGACTAACAAACTGAGTGTATATGGGAAACAGTTACTTTGTCAATACACAGTGTACTGCCAAATGTAAAAATGTCAAACAAATGGGGAAAAAATAGTCAAGAATTATTGTTTTCTTCCCTTGTAGTTAGTATAGTTTCAGTTATTCCTTGCAGCAGTTGCAAGCCAACTGTTTTCAGGCAGAAATTATTTTAATTGGCAAATTTTCTTCAATATTACATAAATTTTAATCCAATGAAAATTAAACAATTAGCTTCAAACTGCCAAAATTAATTCACTAAAGACTAAATTTACAAACTTTCTTTAGTCCTGGTATTTTCTTCATACTTGGGTTGTTGTTGCTATGATATTTTCATTGTGTTGTTAAAGAACAATTGGATGACATGAATTTAAACTGCTTAAATATTTATGGTATGGTGGTTGGCTTAGTTGCTACTATTGCATAAAAATAAGAATCTAGTCCACTGTATTTTCATAAAAGCAGAACCCTGCCTATTCTGAGTAATGAAGAGATTTCTTGGATGGGAAAATAAATGGAAACCCATTCAGAAACAAAAGGAGAGGAGGCAGTGAAAGATCACAAAGTGAAAGATAAATTGCCAATACTTAAAACAGAGAAAAGGAATCTGAAAAGCCTTTATCTGACTGTATTTTGGCAATAAATAAAGTCTGGCTTGCTGGTTTATTCTAAGTTCTTGCTTAACAGAAATGGTTCTTTTTTTCCTTGTTTACTCAAAACAGGATCTTCATCTCCTTCTCTTCTTTCAGTCTGAAGCTTAATGACTGTGACTGCTAATTTTGACTACCTTGACACATTCCCATTGCTTTTTTTAATCAGCTTTAGCTGTTGTGGTACACCTGAGATGTCAGATTTTAAACTCTACATATCCTGAAAGACAGACCATTTTGGTGTCGGCAAGCGAGGTTTTTCCTACGTGCCAAAATTCACATCTGTTTTTACAGATGTTGGGATGATTTTTAAAGAGTATGTTCATCTTGACTCTTAGTGAACTTGTCTGTCTCAAAGTCCTTGTAGAATGTTTTGCATAATGCAGTCTTTCTGTTTACTTTTTCTCAGAGTACAAGTTCTGTTCCCACGTATTGGGCATTCACATGATGTTTCTCTTTTGTTCTACAGCTTGATGTCCTAGCTAAAGAGTTTTGTTCTTAGATTTTTCAGGTATTTCCCCCTTAATTTCTCTTTGTCCTTAGTGCTTTATGGTACTTATGTCCTGATTTATTTTCTAATGATTGCTTCTTACAGTTCTTCTCAAGGGCTGTCTACTGTAATCTAGCTCTGTAATCCAATATATGATTTTTGACACACCCATTTATTTTGCACACACAGCAGTTTGGAGTTTTTTTCCTGTGTTTTGATTCTAAACACTTACTTGTTCAAATGGGGAAGGAAAGAGGGATGAAATAACAAAAAAGGGTTCTTTAGAACCCTTTTTCTAACTGCACAAATGCTGTAGGGTGGATGTGTCCTCTTTGATGGACATGCAATAGTTGTAGAGGCTTTCCACAGAAAGCACCCAACTCAAATGTGTCAGATCAAAACCAGCAAGGTTGTGTTAATGTGGGTACAGGTTTGCTACTGAATGCTTGCATTAAGACTTGAAGGTTGAACACACAGGTGAGTAAGGGCCAGGAGGAAAGAAGATTTTTCTTGAAATTTGTTTCTATTCATTTTAGATGTAGACTTCTTCAAATCCTAGAATCCATTTTGTTGCTTTTCTCCAGCTGGCTGGTGGACAGCATGACATTTTATTTCTTTGCTCCAAAAAGTGCTGTATAATGGAATTATAGTCAACATCCACTAGAAGGGATGACTTTAAGCTGAAGGAGGGTATCTTTAGATTAGATATTAGGAAAATATTCTTTACCATGAAGGTGGTGAGGCTCTTCTCTGGTTGCCCAGAGAAGCTGTGGGTGCCCCACCCCTGGAAATGTTCAAGGCCAGGCTGGATGAGTTCTGAGCAACCTGGTCTGGTGGAAGGTGTCGCTGCCCATGGTAGGGGTTGAAGGTTTCTGAAGGTGACCTTGAAGGTTTCTTCCAGCTCATGTGATTAAGTAAATAAGCATTTGAATTTAGAGAAAATAAACCAAATGATTTTTTTAAAAAATTATTTGCTGCAGGTTTGAAAGTCTGCAGGAATCCAACAGAAGGTAGTAGATTTGGAAGATACGTAGAGCATATCTTCCTTATACCTGCCAAGTGTTCTAATTGTTTCATTACTGGGATAAACAATGTGCCATCTCTCTGTGAACACAGGCAGAATTTATGAAATACTTCTTCTTAAAGACATGCTGCACTAATAGCTATAAAATAACCACAGAGATGCATTTTTGGGAACGAGACTGGCTTGGGTCACCACAGGAGATACACTGATATTAGTCATTCAGCCAATGTTCACAACTGTGCTCAATTTATTGATTCTGTGCTGAAGGGGGGAGAAAGGCCAATCTATCTGCTTTTCATGATGAAAATCAAAGAACAACAAAAAAAAAAACTCTCACTTCTTTTTTCTTACGAGATCCGTGACATGCCTTTCTTCACTGGTACTTTTAATGATGAGAAACTCCAATGTGATTTGGCAGCTATAAGCCAAGCTAATTACACAATCTGAGATCTTGGTTTCTGTGAGTCAATATTCAGAACAACTCAGAATCTATTTGCACAATGTAGACATAAAGGTCAAATTAAAATATTAATTCTTTCTAGCTAGGTCCAATATATTAAAATATATTTTCCTCTGTGTTTGAAACGTTTGAGCTTTCAAATGCAATCAAGATACTTTTGTCAATTATCCACTTACACCAAATGACCAAAGAGGCAGCTTTGTACTGTGAATACTTTCTTGCAATTTAATGATGTTAACTTCTTTCTGTCAGTCATAAGAAATTACAAAAAGTGATCTCTCAACAACTTCTTTAAGTGGTGCTGAGTAATACATAATTTAGCTGTAAAAATATGCACTTGTAGTCACTCATCATAGGTTTAATAAATAATATGCCTGAATACTTTCATAGTAGATGGTAATATCTGCTCTTAATGCACAGGGTGATATCATAGATTGAGTTCTATATTTTGTGTGTATTATTCTTCCTTTTTTCATAAAACTTTAGACGCTTCTTTGTGGGTTAGGTGGTGGTAAATTCAAGTTTTATGGAAATAAATGCATTTTAGGATAGCATATTATAACACATGCAAAAATTTCTGTAAATACCTTACACCAAGTGTCATATTTTCACCCACCTCTGAGGAATGATATCTTTATTCTTCTGTGTGTTCCTGTTCTGTTTGACTGCATGGCTGAATTTCCTCAGGTTGCTTGTCAGGTTTAGTACAAAGTAAATGTTGCTTAGATGCTCCAAATTGATTACGTTCACCCTCAGGCAATTTCACAATAACCTATTGCAGATTAAAATTACAAAATGCTATGTCACCCCCAGTCCTTATTAAGATAATTGACCCTCCTACTGAATTAATAATCTACATCCTGTTTGCTTAAATACTCTTGCTACTAAATAGTCCTTCTAAAGTCTAAACTGTAACATATTTTGATGGCTTAATTGAATTGTTTGTCTTCTTATTCAGTTAAACATCCTGGACTGATAAGAGCAATAAAATTAATCAAAAAAAAAAAAAAAAAAACAAGTGGAAGGCCCAATATTTGCCAGGGATATTTTCCACGATTTCTAAGTTAATTTATTCATTATACTTCTGCTATTCAAAAGAAAAAATTAGAGGTGAAAATTTAGGTTATTCAAACGCAAAATTACCAAGTCATGTATAATTTGACATTGTAAATGTATTGGCTCTGAAACAAAGCTTTTTCTCTGGTAGTACGATACCTCCTATATTTTCCCATAGTATGGGTTTACTTGAACTTTTAAATTAGTAGGAAATTATTTAAATATGAATTAAAATGAAGCTGCTCTTGAATAATTTGTAATTTCTCATTGAGATAATGAGTTTCAGAAAGCTTTGAATTTCTATCAGTGTGGAGATAACAGGCATACATTTAGCAAGATGTATGGGAAATAGATTTATTTTGTTGGGGTTTTATTATTGCCTTCCCTTTGCTGTCTTCCCAGATGAATGCAGATAAAATGAACAGACACATGAGAACATTTTTTTCCCCATTCAGGCAACAATTGTGCATCTGGTTGTCAGATTCTGTACCCCACTACTGCCTCATCATATTCCCTTTCTACCCACATCCCTTTTTTTATGCTTCTCCCTGTTCTAGCAATTCAGGTAAATATAGACTTCCTCCAGACAGGGCAGACAAATGGCCTGGTTCATGCAGCCTTGCTTGAAAATATGACTCAATTTCTTAGCTTTTTGTTTTCTCCTAATGAAATAGGGGGGTTGAGCGGGGTGGGTGGCTTTTAGTTACAGCAATGGCAAGCCTGAATCCATGACTGCTTGGTTCATAATTAAGTAAATTGCTCAAATGGAATCCTGGTACCATGAGTAAACCCTGATCAGGTTCTTACTTGGGCAAGGAACCATAAAGGAGCTCTGTAAGACGAAACATCTGGTGTTTTCAGCCCTTAAGGACCCCCATGTACTTCACTGTCAGTGCACCTGCTCTTATATGGTGAATCAAAGTAGTTTTGGGTATTTTGTGCTCAAGGCCTGACTCCACATGGTGTATTTACATAAGTAGCCCATGGGGAGTCAGGTAAGCTACTAGCATGAGAAAAATGCTGCTGAAATTTGAACTTCAGGTTTTACATCCTCTATAAGGCAAACAGAAAGTACTCTGTAAAAATATATATACAAACAGAAAAAGTTCACCAAAAAAAAAGTCTTGTATGTGGAAAATTCTTCATTCTTGAGTGTATTTTTACATTACTGATGTAGCATCATAATTTCTTTTTAGCTCAGAGGATGACACTGCATACTTGGAATTGCATACACTGACCTCTTGGATAACTGTGCAAGTCAGTCAGTGCTTACTGTTAATTTTATTTCATTGCATCACACCTGGATCAAAACCCCTGGGGGTTGTACACCTCTGCTATTCTAGACCTACTTAGCAGTCCTGTCAACATATTTCTTTCAACTTCTTTTACAGTGGTACTGTATCTTGGTAACAGCTCCTTGCACCAGCCAGCTACACAGAGGATTAGTCAATAAAAAAACCTAATCAAAATACTATATAAAATAACCTCAAAATGGCCAAAGGCATTGAAAGAGCTGAAATTAATTCTCTCAGCAATGGTGGTGAGTCCAGTATACCAGTAAAAATTCTTTATCCTTGCTGACTTTAAAGTACTTAGCCCTTCTCAGGAGCAGCTCTGGAGACCAGGTTACTTTCTCAAGCTCCACCAGTGGCACTACATTTAGCTTTCTTTATTTGTTTAAAACAAGAGTACAGAAGATAAACAGTGATTATAAAATGCACAGGTAAATAGATCTGAGAAAAAGTCCCCATATTAATTTCCATATTCACCTCAGTGAACAGTTCACCCCTCCAACCTTGAAAAAGTCCCACATTAAAAAGAAGCCTCATCCACATAAAGGAACAGTGTTTAGCTGTCTGAGATGCCTCCTGGAAATTTTTTATTTGATTTTCTGAAGTCCAGTTTGCAGACAACACAACGTCTTGCAAAAGTAGAGAGCTTTTCAAATAGAATTTGCTTTTAAATCATAATTATTGTGGGTAACGGGTCAAAAATGTATTGTTCCATTATAATCAATAACAAAGCTTCCCTTTCCTTCCCTCAAGCCCAAAATTGCCACAATTTGATTGCATTAAATGGATACCTTTCCTTTTCCCCTGAGGTATTGCTTGCTCTTCCACATCCATATATCTGATACTAGTTTTTCATCCTAAAAGCAGTTTTATGTCATAACAGAGGATAAGGAACTACAATCTGTGCTATCCCTCACCACTTAGACCTTTGGAAAGGTAAAACTTTGGCAAAGTGAGCAGGTGGTCTGCCAATCTCTTGGTTCATTCTTAGCAAAATACTCTAGTGATATTTCTTCCTTGTAAATAATTATTTCTCAGAATATTGTTAACTCATTCCTCTACCTCTCAACATTTACTGCAAAAATGTATTTTCATTTTTTTAAATTGTGTAATTTTTTTCACTGTGGGCTTTTCTGTTGGCTCTAATGAAATTGTCCTAGGCTCAGTAAGTTATTGTGGTTTTGATTAACAGTATTAAGTTGTTTGCCATTCTCATTCTCACCAACCAGCAAGGTTCTAGATGTTTCAGGACTGCTCACATTCATAAATAAGCTATGACTGTCATTCCCTCCATGAAATGCTTTATATAGATAGAAAATGAGAAATTCCACAAGGTTAAAAAAAAAAAGAATTAAGACAGCAAAAAGAATGCTTTATTTCAGTCTCTATCCCTTTTTATCTGTTTTCTTTGGGGGACCTTTTTTTTATTATGAGTCCACTGAACCTGCAACCTAAAAGGTTAAAAGTTTATGCTGCAAGATGACTGCTCAATAGGTAGCTATCATTGTGCTTTTTTGGCTTATGGGTAAGCAAAAAAGCTAAAACCCCCAAAATTTAACCTATTTAGTGTCCCTCCTGAGATGTGCTAGAGTGGGATCACTTCTACACCAGAATGAGAGAGCTGCAGTGCAGAGCCATGGCATGCTTACTGTATTACAGCTGTCAGCTTCTACTGATAGAATTACCTTCATTCCTCCTGATCCTAAAAAAAATGGGCTTTGCTAGACCAGTAACACTTAGCTGCAGGAAGTGGGTACTGGCAATTCTTCCTGTTATTCAGCAGGCAAGTTATTTGTTAATAAAATAATGCCTAATTAGAATGCCACTTGCAAGCAGCACTGGCTAGATGGGATATTAAATATCCATTTAAAGAAAACACATGCCTTTATGAAACAGGAGACCTCTTGCTGGCTCTTGGTCACTGGGTCTGCAGTATAACACAGTGAACTGGTGTATAATATGAGAAAACTCATATACGTATTATGTTATCAGTTATGAGAAAGGAGATCTACTTATAAATTAACAAATCTAGGTCCTAGCAGCTCTGGTGCTGCTACAAGAATCAATTACATGTAGAATGTAAACTTATTAGTAAAGAGCTGTAGAAAACAAAAAGTAACCCTTGGATAGGAGCATGATAAAATGGAGTATTTTCTCCCTTCAGATATAGTATCTGGGATCTAACAGCACTGCCTCAGAATTTTCTGGTTGGCAATAGAAATCAAAGTAGAATGAAACAGTGATTTGCTGTTATGTCATGGAAGACTCTCTGCATTATCTCGACAAAAGGTGCTGTGCACACTTATCTTTGATTTAGAACTCTGTAAATACACAAAGTTCTGGTTCATCTAGGAATGCTCTGAGCTCAATGTAAAAGATGTAAAACCAAGCTGGCTGCCCCACATAAATATTTAATCCACTGTAATCAAGTTAAGGACACAGTGATAGCATGAACACAAGCCTTTAGTTTTGCATACCATATTAATGTGAGTCCCTACAGTTTATTTGATTTGAATATTTTTTAACATACAATTCTGAAAGAGAAATGTGTGTTAGTCTTTTTTTCTTACACTGCATGATAGATATTTATTAGGGAAGTACTTTGCTCTCTGTGTGTGCACAACTATTGTTTGGAAATTCAGATAACTGGAGTGCTTCTCCTACCTAAAAACTAGATTTTTCCTCCCTAAAATCACTATTTATATTCCTTAGTTGTTTTTGACCACCAAATAGGCTTTACATGATTTTCAGTTCTGTCTGGTAACTGCTTCTAAATGTTTTTACTTCCCACTATTTTTTAAAACTTTTTTATCTAGCAATAAACTTTCATTTATTTTCTCACCTTGCTGTGTGTAAAAAGTGAAGGAAAAATCTTTAATTTTAACACTGTTTTTATGATGTGGTATATGAAACTCAGTTTCATGTGTGGTTTGGTACATGAACTCACGGAGTTAAATTATTTCTATGAGTCAGGGGTAGTCAAGGTGTAATCAGCCATGAAGTTTGTGTTTCACAAAGCTGCTTACACTGAATAATTCAATATTTGAGCTTTAATGATATTTGAATAGGAATTTGTATGCAGACTGTACAGTGAATAGATGAAAGAAGGCAGACAAACTTTTGATTTCTGGCTAAATCATTAGTATGAGATCTCTTTTCAGCCCTCGCTGAGCCCCACAGTCAGCACTGCCTCCGAGGGCAGGCAGCCTCCAGCACCCGCACTGCTCGTGCACAGGCCCTGCGGCTGTCACAGCTTTTCCCTGGGGACCTGAGCCACAGAACGCCCAGGGATGGCCTGTGATGGCAGCCCCCTCATGGTTAGGGATGTCATCGTGAGAGTCAAGAGGTGAACCCCGTGCAGGTCAGGGCTGGCCCTGCTGAGGGCCGTTCCCACCCCAGCTCCGCGTGAGGCCCGGCTGCGGCTGGCGAGGGCCGCGCTCTCTGGAGCACAGCTTGTCTCTGGCTGGGGAGGACAAACCGTCCCCACCACTCCTTGGCAGTGCCACATGGCAGGGAAAGGGTGGGGAAGGAAGCCAAAACGAGTCCAGAACAGAGGAAACATACTTCAGAAATGCCTGCACAGGGATTTTCCCCCTATACTAGAACAGCCTCTGGCCTGTTCTCCACCAAGTGCGATGGGGGCATGAGTGTCAGGGATAGGAAGAGGCAGAAGCTTATTTGTTGTGGTGCTTGAGGCATGGCTCTCCTGACCATAAACCCACTTATAATCCCTGGAGCCAGGGCTGAAGCTGTGCTGGGCCAGGCATGGTGCAGGGGAGCTGCAGCCGCTGTCCTGGTGCCTCCCCTGCTGTAGGGCTGCACCCTGCACTGCTGCCCTGCTGCTCTGGCAGAGGATGGGGCCATGCTCACCTGCCCTGGGGCTCTGAAGAGCTGCAGGATGGAGGCTCAGCAGACAGGGGCTAGGATGAAACTTCTGTGGATGTTCTGGCTGACAATCATGTGCAACTGGAAGCCACATGGGCTGGTTGCCCTCAAACAGTTCAGCTTTGTGCTGGTCTGCCACGTGGCCAAGAAGATCCTGGAAGAGCCCTGGCCACGACAGCAGCTTTCATCCCAAGGAACATTGGTGGACTGTACTGGCATGCCCAGTTCTTCTGAAAGAGCCCAGGCTCCTGTGTTCAACAACTTATGTCTGAATATGAGGAAGAACTTCTTCACTGTGCTGTGACCAAGCATTGAAAAAGATTGCCCAGAGATGAAGTCTTCATCCTGAGTCCGGGATGATCCTGCTTGAGCAGGGAGATTGGATCAAGGACTGCTGTGGTCCCTTCTGATCTTGTCCATTCTATAATTCTGTGACAAGGAGATGCAAATATCAGTATGGAAATGGGTGCAAAAAAACTTTTACACAAGTCAGACTTTGACAGTCAATTGGATCCTAAATAATAATTTATTCTTTGAGTATATTCTGTCTTCAAGCAGATAATAAATCCAAATTACAGTTTGAAGAAGTATTATTGCTATAGATTTCTTCCTAAATAATTAATGTGCTTAAACATTTTCTGAAACAAATTTGAATCTGAAACAAATAAATATTTCTGATGAGCAGCCCTAGTGTCCCTATTCATACTTTTCAGTACGCTATATATTTTTAAACTTTTGATTTATATGGTATTATGTTATTTCCAGGTTATGAAAGATTCAGGAAGAAATGAGAGGTACAGTCCAAACTCCTGCATTATCTCAAGTAGACTGTACATTGAATTTCTAATAGAATTTCTCTCGAAGGGTCTTAATCTCAGGCTCTTTCTAGGGTAGTCTGAAAAGAACAAGATAGAATCTGCTTATCACCCTTTCCCCTTGAAAGCACAGGAAAGGTAAACAAGAAAGGCAACTTGTCAGCATTGAGACAATTACTTCTGTTTCTAAGATCACAGCCTAACACTGATAAGGGACTTTTAATAGGGATTTTTGTACCCAGATTAGAAGAAATCAGCAAGTGTGCATGGGCATTCTGCTATCTAGATTTCATGTTGTTTCCTGTGTCCTTATGTATCTAAGGGCAAAGTTGTTTCACTTTAATTTCACTTTACTTGGCGTCAGAAAAAAACAAAACAAACTAAGACAACAAAAATAACAGCAAGAACTGAAAAAACCCATAATGGAAAAAAATCCAACAAAATCAACTCTATTGATTTATTCTGGAATCAATTATTTTATTTTACCAGAGTAAACTATGAGAGAAGATGCAGAGCTGCATTGCCTAGCAGTGGAAGATATACAACATTCCAAGATACCAACACAACATTCTTTTTCCACAAAGCTACAGGTGTGGCACCCCATCCTTAAGGGGAAGGGAGCACCCAGGATTCATAGACACCTGTTGTCAAAAGGGAACAACAAAAGCCAGAGGGTCCACAAAAAGTTTGATTTGTAAATTACATGCAACATGGAAACTGATATGTTAATGCCTCACCCTGGAGCTATCTTTTTTTTTGTTTTGTTTTCTATGTGAATTAGTTATTATGCACAGTCCATTCTTCTAGACCTTTCTGGAATTGGGTCAAAGCCTTAAGGGGTGGTCTTGTTCCCCTTTCCTGGGCCATCCTTTGATTAGCAGTCCATGCCCACTTCTCAACCTCTTTCCTCTGCTTGTGCTCTGCTGTGTTGTGCTCATGTCCAGGAGCCAGAAAAAGGACATTTTTCACAGAAAAACGCTGCCCTACCTCCACATGTGCCCCTTGCCCAGCCACATCCTGCTCTTTCTCAGAGCATGTTATTACCAGCAGTCCTTGGTTGGCTCCATGGCTGTTCAGCCATTGGTGTTTTAGATATCAACATTAGCCCCTTATCTTCTAGGCTGCTACACGAGGTTCTGCCCACTGACAGCCCTTTTCGTGGAAAGTTCTTGTCTTCCCTTCCTCTGTTAGTCCCACTCTTCAAGGAGGTGTGAAAAGGTTAGATAATAGACCTTTCACTCAGCAATCTTCCCCCAGAACAGAAATGTGAGCTCTCAGGAAGGAGAAAACCCTTCTTTCTTTGCTAGCTGAGTGATAGAAGACATAAAGCCATTAAGCTTTTGCCCACAGAACAATCTTTTATAAACCCAGGAACAATTTTGCCAATTATTTGTTCATTTTGAAAATTGACATTTTTTCCTCTGCAGATCACAACAATCTCCAAAGCATCTTGCTCACCTAGCAGCTTAAATCCCAATGAAAGGTGATTTGAGTTCTTAACTTACTCAGCTTTTTCTCAACATTGGAGATTCCAGTTAAGCAAGTATCAAACTAACCCAATGTTTGCTTTGCTTTTCATTTAAACCTTGTTTTATTTTGGAGAAACCCCACAGAAAATCCTTTTTTCCTTTTTCTGAACTAATTAATTTACCATGAGGGAAAATTTCATTGGGACAGATCTCTTTACTTAGCAAAGCTAACTTATTTTATTTTGGAATGTAAAATCACAAAAAAACCCGTCAATGGTACTTGATCTTTGGACAAAATATTGGTCAAAATAACTGTGTACATGGTGTGACTGGGTACCTTATCTTGTATGGCCTCACAAAAAGGACCTTAAAAGTCCTCACTGAGCAGAAGACCAAATTCATAATGTATCTTTAATCATTCATGTGGAAAGAAACAAGAAAAAGAGCAGCTAACGGAAACACTTTGTAGTAAATAGTACTTCCAAGACAAAGCACACCACTGAAAATCAAGAATTAGTAAATAAATTCAACATGTTATCATGGTTTTAAAAAGACTCATCTGTCTCCAGGGTAGAATCACAAGCAGTTTATTTATTTTCCTAGCCACCAAGAAAACCTTCCCACAGAATTTACCTCTTTTTTTTTTTTTTTTTTTTNTCCTCACTGAGCAGAAGACCAAATTCATAATGTATCTTTAATCATTCATGTGGAAAGAAACAAGAAAAAGAGCAACAGTGAAATCTTTCTATAGAATGCACAGATGGTCAAATAAGGGGGAAAAAAGTTGGAATAAAATGCAAGGGCAGACTGTGATATATCTGATTATTTTCATTAATGCTGTGATAGCCTTAACCACAAAATAAAATGTCTATCAACAGGCTAAATGCAACAAATCTGCAGTTATTTCTGAGCCGAAACCTCTGTCAATCTCAGTTCAGACCCATAACTTGGGCAAAAGTGCAAAGTTTGGGTTTATGAGCTATCTGTCAATCCAATGATAATTTACAAAACTCCACTTTAAAGGCAGCCCCTTATGTAATCTGATTTCAGATACAGTGTTACATTTCTCTTCGGAAAAAAATGCCCCATTTTTCAGATTTATTGTATCTGTTTGATTTTGGTGTAAATCTTTTATTAGTGTAAAAATGAGTATAGTATATTGTAAACAATACTGTGCATTGTGTGTATAGAGTGTAAGCAGTATAGTGTAAATAGGTTTTATTTAGTGTTATTATGTTTTAGGTGAAGGAAAAGTATTTATTTTAAAACATTATAATGTTAATATTTTACATTATTATGTAAATATATTAATACTGTATTATATTTAATTATATAATGTGAAATTTTAAATATATTTGTGTTGTCCAGTAAATGCTAACAGGGATTTTTTTTAAAATACCAAAAATGAGAATTTTGAAGAATGTTGATAGTAACACAGGGTAGTAGCAGAAATTCAAACTACTGTGCATGAAGAAAAAAGGATTTACTTATATGTTTAAAGATGCATTGAAACTGGGATAGGGATAAGAAAATAAAACTGACACTTGTCAGACTAAATGCTGACTTTATATTTGATTTAGATGAATTCTGTTGATACAGACCAGATAACACAATTGAGTTACTTCAAAGAAAATGGAAAATATACAGTAAACACTTAAATTTATATCATTCTAAAGGCGCAGCAGTGAGATAAAAGTGTTTGTATTATTTTAAAATAATCACTAGTCAATCTACTTTTCATAAGCTTTACAAACAGTAATGTAAGCTATCTGTATATGGGCTAAATGGATATTCTTTATTTTCCATGAGAAAGTACCTCTTATTTAAACTGTAATTAGCCACTTTCTATCTCTCTCTCACAAGAAATTGCTTATTTTGAGCCTAATCCCACCCAGAATTTATGTAAAATCTGTGAATTCATGGAAAATAGTTGCATAAGGCTCAAGGTTCTCTTTAAAAAGAATTCTAAAATGATTCTTTTAGGCAGTAAAGATTTTTTGCATTAAGTGACTGGCAGTCAGTACTTCTGAGAAATATATCACCTATTAAGATCTTTGAATTAGAAATGGATTTTTAAATGTCTCTAGTCCATGCTGGCGGTCTGGGATGTGAGACAAATTTCTATATATCTTTTGTGGGTATTTTGCTTCTTTGATTTAGGAGCACAGTCTGCATTAGAATCAATTTGTATTTTGAAGTAATTTAGGCTTTATTCTGAACTTACAAAATGGGATTTTAAAACCAAAATGGCATTGTCATTTGAGCTGAATATGAGAGCTGTGCTCCCTTCAGGGGATATTCAAGAGATGTGAGATGTCTCAGAATGGGGAGTTTTCTGAGATAACCAAAAGAATTCACTGAGGACATGGTCACATTTAAATCAGACCCTGATCTTTCAGAAATCTTGGTGCCACATTACCACTACTTGGTAGGAGCTTTTCCTTTTTCAAGTGGGTCTTTCTGAAAGGAAACAGCTGCTCCTTCATTGATTAATTAAATCTCACTTCATAAGGAGGAGCTTGGTGAGGATGTCCTGCCCATTTTCCCACTTTTGCTGAGGCAGCAGTGGTGAGACCAACCTTAAAGGTCTGAGTTCAGTGCTCTCTGGGCTAAGGGACAACTTTTCAATTCCAATAATCTGCAGGTATGTTGGAAGCTGTTTACTTTCCATATAATTCAGTGAGCCAGAGAGACATAAAGAATTGCAGACTGAGTCTGTAGGAAAGTGCTTGGGTCATCCAGCTTGAAGATGGAAATCCTGTGTTTCAGCTGTGCTTGGAGAACTCTTTGTTTCTTCTGCATTAAGCTGCATAAAATATTGAAATACTTGGAAAAGGATTGGAGCACAGGTGGTAGGGCAAACAGGAAAAGGAGTGAAAGGTGTGCTTCATTAATGCACATTAATGGGACTTAGATGTGAGAAATCCACTGAGCTGCTCAGCTCAGTCAAGTGGTGAGTGCTTCTGAGCACATGGAGAAGATTACTCTGTCACTTCAAGAATTGAAAGTAAATAATTGAAAGTGTGTTATTGTTTAATTATTTAAACATTAGTGTTATACGAACTTAGGAATTAGATGTTGGAGTTTTGAAGATCTAAAATCAGAGCAGAGATGCCCTGTTTTTCTGGGTTTGTTATTAAGTATTTCTGGAAAAGCTTATGCCTGAGCAGCATGGCTCATGGTCTCCATATGTAAAAATATTAGATATTGTATCTTATTAGGAAACTTTATTTCCCACCTGAACATCTGATGCTGTGTGATGACTCATTGAAACCTCCATAATTTACAAGCGTCGTGTCTATTTCTACTCCAACGATAATAAACCCCAAAAAATTCTGCTTGCTCTTGTCCTTGGATTTTAGGGTGGTGTTTTGTTCTGTTGGTTTTGTTGTGTTAGTTTTCTCTGGCCTAAATATTTGGTAATGATGCTGGTTTACTGCAGCTTGGGATTTTCTGGTAATGGTTTTTAATTGGCTTCATTCAAAACTGTCATGTGAACATTTTCGCTCAATAATATAGAAATCATCAAATCTATGGTAATGTCTATATATATATATATATATATATATGCTGTGATAAACAATGTCTTGGATGTGATTGAAGGAATTAAATAGCAAAGCTGAGAGGGTGCTTGTGCCAGGGTTAATAGGAGGCAGGAGTAAAATAATGTAAAAGGTTATTTTTCTTAACTATTGTAGAATTATTTCTTTATATGTGCTGGAAAAAAAAACCAAAACAAACAAAACAGGGAAGCACTGCTCCAAGTTCCAATTCACTGTGCTTAGACTACCACAGTCAGAATTTTCAGGCAGAATATTTCACCAACACAGGGGCATGAGATGTTGGATGACGATGAGTGAGTACTGGCTAGAAAGTATTTAATTTTCAAAAATTTTTCTTCTGCTTTGAAGAAAATAAGTATTATTAGGAGTGTATGGGAAGAACAGTAAAAAAAAAAAAAAGGCAGTAGATAATAGTGAACATCTATTGATTCCGGAGTACCCACTTGCACCGTTGCAGAAGATCTAGGTTCAGCATCTGTTGCAAATCAGATGGACAATGTATTCCAATTCCAAAATCATTGGTATTTTGACTCTAGAACTCCTCCTTACTGGGCTCCTTTTGAAAAGTATGATGAGAAAAATATTTAAACTTGTTTTCCTAACACAGAAAAATTTTCTAGGAATATTCCTCATCAGACCCACTGAGTTGACATTATGGGAACACAAGAAATAACACAAGCTGAGGAGCAGAGAATAGTACTTGCCTGGTTTTCCTGAAGGCATTCAAGATGTGCGCCCTCAATATCTGAATTACTCTTATAACTCTGTACAGCATGTCTCCAGCTCCAGTAGCTTTCCCCCTCCAGCCCATTGTTATATCAAAATTCCTTTTCCTCTGGGAATGATATATATTTAAACACTATTATATCTCTTTAGCTGAGCTCAAGAGGTAATTTGTTCAGTGTATTGATGTGAACTTTTGCAGAACTAGTATCTCTGTAAATCTTACCACTCAGAGATGCTGTTGGGCATTTACCATGGGGTGTTCCACTCTCCCCTCAAGAAAGAAAAGGATTTGTCATCATAATGAGAAGTGTAAGAAAGTTCTGTTGGGCTAGCTGAGAACTCAGCTGGAGTTGGAGTTTTCGAAATGGTAATTTATGCCTTTCTGGAATGAGAAGAGATAGCAAAAACACTTAAAGAGGCAGATACTTATTTTAAAATTTAACTTTTAATTTAGAAATTACAGAGACGTGGAGTTGAAGGTTAAATGAAACACAAATTCCAAGAGAAAATATATATTTACTTTCTAAGATTACATTATCAGTTTTGGATGTTGTGCTTGAGTACCTCCTGTACTTTTCATATGTCATTAAACTGTAATGATGCATAGACAGCCCTCGGAAAAGCCCTTTAAAAAGGAATGGATTACTACCTGTATTTCTAAAAAGAAAGTAAAGGTCAATTACTCAGGAGTACAATGCAATAGTAATATTGCATTGAGACTGATGAGTTCAACACACTTCTGGTAGCCTCCACCCCATCTGTAATCTCAGAAGCAGCAGTCTTTGTGCTTTGGCACTTATTCTTAATGATGCTGTTTTAAAATAAACAAAATCTGAGAGCTAAAGGGAACATTCAAGTGTAGGGAGAAGTTCCCAAGAAGTCTTGATGGAGGGACTTTGCTGTGTACATTCAGTTGATTTTTAAGCTGTTCATTGAATCAAATATATGAACTCCAGAAAGACCTGGGGATGCAAGAGTAGAAACAAACAGCAGCACAAACCCTTCACGGGTTCTTGTTGTCTGATCAGTTTCAAAAGAGTAGCCAAAGAACCACTATTCACACCTCAGAGTAAATGAAGGAAAAAGGTCTTGAAACTGCCGGCTCTATTTCCCGCCATCAGTCACCCGTGGCCAGCTGAAAATAAAGCATGAAGAATGCAAAAGGCTTTAATATGCACCCAAATATTGTGATTTGTAAGACATAGAAAGCACCTTTTTTTTTTCCAGCTTAGTCATTGTAACTCTACTGTAGGTGAATTAGAAAAATTCCACAAACTTGTTAATTGCCACTGGAGGATGTGGGGAACTAAAATACAAGAATCTTCTTGTTACGAAGGGAAGCTTGTTTAAGAGAATAGAGACCTAACCAGAGCCTTACGTACTGTCAGCTACTGATGAGTCTGGATGCTTTAGTCAAATCTGATGGGCTAGTAAAGCTGAGGAATGCCACCTTAGTTACTTAGCCCTTAATCAGAGGTGCTAGAGCTTCTTGCTTATGATTAATTCTTTGGGAATGTTTGCACCTTGGTCGGGGCTTTGGTGAAGCATCTTGCTGACCATTTTGAACACTAGAGACAGAATAAAGGAAACAGCTCCTAAATTATTCTCACCTGACATTACAACATATAAAGAAATTATGTGCATCGACAAGGGAACACGGAACCTTGCAGAAAATCTTCTGTGGGTTTACACAAGGATTCCCAAAATACCAGTGCTTGAGGGACTCTGTTTAGAGACTCAGAGGTATTACCAGGATTTCTTGAGGCAACCTTAACACTGTTGGAGCTCCCACAGAGAAATATTGATTGTCATGGTTCTGCAGCTCCTTTTGAGCCTTGGAGCACAACACCTCTTCCTTGTTAAGTTCTGGAGTACATTATGCACAAAGTATCTGACATAAGATCTATGTGCACTGCAGCTAAAGTAGGGTTCCTTTACAGGTCCTGTGTTTTTAATGAGATTTTTTCCTTTAGGTTTTTAATATTTATGTCTGCTCTTTGCACAACTTATTGTCTTTATGTGCTCTGGTAACGTGCTTGTTTCTGTAATGGTTGAACAATAGCAGAGAGTGAGGAAAATTACTTTGGATCAATTGGGAAGTAATTCTATCTTCCCATTTTCTATGAAAGGTAATTGGTTTTGTGGGGTTTTTTTGTTTTGTTTTGTTTTTTTTTTGCCAAACCAAAATGTTTTATTCTCGAAAAAACAAAAAACCTCACAATTTTTCAAGTAATTTTGAGCTCTAAGAATGTGATATTTAGGCATAACTTGAACCAAAATGTCATTTGTGAAACACTTAATTGTTTCACATGGATTTTATAGTGGTCAAATTAAGTCTTTTATAATTTTCTCCTTTTTTTTTTTTCCTTTTAAGTAACTTGGTGGAATTAAAATAATTGTTTAATTGGTTTCCTTTGTGTTTGACTGCTCTTCCTGGGAGGTCTCAATGTGGAGGGGATGAAAATGAAAAAAAAAGTTTCTGAGGAACCCTTTGCCTGTTTCAGCAGCCTAGCTTCATAGTTTTTTTCTGCAGATAAATTAATGCATCTTTTCAAAGCACCTGTCTCAAGTCATCCATAGTGAGGGAAGAAAAATTTGGATCTTCCTACCTGCCAATAGGTAGATTCAATAACAAAAACTCAAAGAATCCATCCATAATTCAAAGGAATTGCTGCTTTCACATACTTAATGCTGCCTTCTGTGCTATGGGTAAAAATCTGCCTTAGGCAGGTGATCAGCACTAGGCCTGTGTTCTGTCTAAATCCCACATCAAATCCTCCACGTTTTATATATATATATATTCATTATCAACTCTTTCTCCATCCCACAGCAGATAATGTAGCACAAGTGGGGATAACTGAGTCATTTTCTCATTATAAACTACTTTACAATTCAATGCAAAAAGGAAAAAAAAACCCACTCTACATTAATATGTATAAGAATTTTTAAAGTTGAGAAATGTTTCACATAGAAGCCAAGTCAATCCCCTTCACATATGTACTATTCTATTACAGAATTATACTTACAGTTTAGTTTCATGCTTCTGTATACTTCTGCATGTTTATACCATCGTAGCAATGTTATGGTGGTAAATACCTTCAAATCTGATAATCTGGGGTACAAAACTATTGTTGGGTTGAGTCGCTATTGATATTTATGAAGTAGAGACAGCAAAACCAGGATTGAATCAATAATTCATAATTAATTGTGTATTCAAATTAAATATACTTAAGATTCAGTGTGAGATTCAAATACATTTTGTGCATAAGTATATTTATTTCATGCCTGGATCACTGCATACTCAAATAAGCTATGTTCAGCTACCCGCAAATGTGATGTGGGACTTAAATCAGTACTTTGTACTTTGTAGAACTCTTTTATATACTCAATATGTTGCATTATTATCCAAATGCCTATCACCAGGTAAATTTATGGGGGTTAGGGCAGGGGGGACATTGTGGGGTTTTTTTTATTTGTTTGTTTTAGGTTTTTCTTTTGTTTTTATTAACATGCTTTAGCACAAGCAATACAGAAAAATATGCTAGCACAGAATGAAATATGGTTCAGTAAATGCGGAGCAAAGTACTGACTCTCTTTAATCTGATGTTTAAAAAACTCCAGGTGATTGAAAGGAACTGACTGGTACTCCAATCCAAACAGGGCACATTTTTGTTGTATGTTGCCTTTTGCTAGGAATAGAAGGATAGATATTTTTTTCTGATTAGTAAGGTATTCTCTACCTTAATCAGTATAAATGGATGATAAAGGGAGTAGTCTAGATGTGGCTACTTCCTTAATTTCAGATTACTAAACTCTGAGAGGGATGGTGCTTAAAATGTAAGGGAGTGTTTCTTTCACATTCCAGACAGAAACTGCCTGAAATGGAGGTAGACTTCTCATCAATTATTTTGCCCTCGCTCAGATGAAATTGTTTGAGTAGCCAAATGTTGCCGTCTCTGTGTTTCAGCTCTGAACTGTCTCACACAAATTGCAGTTTAAGTTTCTCACGTGCTCATTTCCATTCTTTACGTGTCCCTCTAAGGCTGGGTGTCTCTGAAGTGTCACAAGTATGTGGCTTCTCTCCTGCTGTGTCAGTAGCAAGGTTCAAGTAGGTTTCAGCTACTGTAAAGGATGAGCTGTGAAGCCCAAACTGCACACTAGGGCCAGGAGACATAACCTAGATGCAGCTGATCCTCTACTATCACAAGCAGACACATTATGGGCTTTTTTTTTTTTTTTAATAAACTGACAAGTAATATAGTAGAAGCTACTCGGATTTATCCTTTGCCTGACAGACAGTCCCCAAACTTCTCTGCTTGAACAGTCAGGAATTGCCAGCCCCCAGGTTCTACAGGAACAGGTTGCTTTGGGTAAATTTCCACAAGGAAGCTGGGCATCTTGCATAAGCACTGTGTTGCTGCCAGCTGGCATCCCAAAGGGCTGACAGGAAGCAGAAGGCCTCGGGAATTCCAGCTTTTAGGCATGCTGTCCTCAGTTTTCTGGGATCAGAGTGTGCATAGCTTGCAAGGAAATAAACTCTAGAGTTGTCTTAATGACAGTGGAGTACAGAAGAGAGGTTTTTGCGGGGAATTGTAAAATCCATTACTTTTGAAATTGAAATTAACTAGAATTTTATAATAGTTACCTGCTCTCTGAAATAGGATTATCGTTCTTACCCTGTAGGTATGTTAAAATAGAGACCTACACATTCCCTTCGGAGAGAATAAACTTTCTACTGACTGTGAGATCTAACAATTCTAGATTTTGGAAAAGATCACCTTGGACACAACAAAGTCTGATCACTTCTTTTTCTTTCTTTGTGGCTCAGAGAGACGCTAAAATGTCACTTGGTATTTGTGTCATCCCACACAGCATTCAGATCTGACCTTCTGTGTCTGCTGTTGTCCACTGCTTTTCTTCCTAGCTTGTGTACTTTTGTTATTTTTATTTCCAGCACACAGTAGTGTTGTTCCCAACCATTTGGATGCTGATGATTGGCAGCTTATACTTTTTCTGTTGAAAAGAAATATGGCAGTTCATGGAAACTTGTTAGGATCATTGTCAACACAATGTATTTCAAAAATACCCTAATAATAAACTCCTGGCAGAATGTTCAGATACATTTGATGTGAGTCACTGAAGAGAATTTTATCCATGCAGCTATTTTGTATATGAGACAGTAATTTAGCTTAGGGCCTGGTTGGACATTACCTTCTTTGTGTGCATGTCTTCATAAAGAAAACTGATCTTCTAACCAAATTCCCCTGTTATTTGATTTATTATACTTTGTTAAGGCTCATTAGTTGGTTTTGGGGTTTATTGTGTTTATTGTTGATTTCTTTGTTAGGTGTGCTGGCAGTAGTAAATTGTAAGTTTTTGAGGTGACAGTAAAGTTGAAATGAAATAAAATAGCCTACATGGTGCGCTTCTTTTATCCTGTGTCTCCACTAGAGTCAAATGTTTTATTGGCTGATTGGTACACTCTGATTCTCCATTGCATTTTAAGATTTTTGCTGTTTTCAAGTAGTCATGCAATACAACAGGTAGAGTTTGCCATCTGTTTTGCAAGACATCTAAAAAAACAAGCTCCCTGTATTTAATTATTGTTGGGGTTTCTTCCTAAAAATCTAGAGCTGTTGTGGTTTAGCATATACAGAAAATTGTAGCCTTTCTTTTAGAGATCTTATTTGGCTCATGACAGAGTAAATATAGGATAATAATAAAGTATTATTTTCTGTGGTAGTAGTTACATTTTCAGAGTCTACTTTTTTTTTCTTGCTGTGCCTTTTTTTTTTCAAAAGAGTATCAAGAGAATAATTACAGGAAAAGTCGTATGTATATTTACACACACACACATATGCACACACCATATATGTACCTCTAAAGCAGAGATTTTTGTTGTTCCCTGTTAATTTTCCTTTGCTTCAGACCTCTCTATACATAAAAACACATTAACAAAGAAAATCAAATCTCTACAGATAATCTCTATCAAATACTTTGCTTTGGATGCATGTAAAGATAATTTTGTTGACACAAAGAACATTTAAAGTAATATAAACTGGTTTTCCATTTTATCTTCAACATGACCAGTTAATATTGAGCCAGTACACATTTTTCTCTGTCTATACCATGATTTTTTAATTAGTTTAAAAATTAACTTAACCTTTTAATAGCAGGTCATGCCTGTTATTAATACCATTCTACTTATAAGTTCTTGGCTGCACTTGGGTTTTCTGTGCCAATTTTTCTTTCCTCTGTGTGAATGGTAATGGAAGTATTGGGCTGGCAGTATACAGTGGCAGTGGTTTATCCAAGTGAAAGTAGCTTAAACTCACTGGATCCAGGTTTATGCCTACCCCTGGATGAAACAGTGACACCCAGGTTTCCAACAAAGAGAGATTAGATAGCTGAAATTAAGAAATCATATGAATTTTAGAATTTCTGTCTAAAATGCTATACTGAGTGTTCATCCATTTCTTGTTTATGTAATTTCACAACCAAAAATGTTATTTAAAAAAAATACTGACTGACTCGTGATCTCTAGATCAAAAGCAGATTTTTTATGTTGTGGCGATAAAAAAACAAACCAAAATTCTAAGTACTTAGAATTTACATAGAATTCTTGTAGGTATGACTTGTTGAATTAAAGCTAGGTTTAGGATTTAAATACAAATTTTCTGTAAAGTGTTGGGGACTTTCTTTTATACAAGGCAGATAATGTTAAATACATCAGAAGGAAATTAGTTGCTTAGGAAAGGATTATCCCTCACCGATAGTTTGAGCATTAGCTACCTTCAGTTATAAATTGTGCAATGCAAGATGTCCTGACCCCTGTGGAATTGAAGCCAATCAAAAATAACCACTTTATAGCTTTTATTTGCAAATAGAAGTGAGGGGGAGAAAGAAATTAATAATACCCTTACATCAGAATGCTGTGAATACCTGCACAGGCAGAGGTGAAATGTTGATGGGGCAACATGGCCTTACTACATTGGACTGCCTGTCTTCAATTTACGAGTTACAAAATTCCAAGTTGGTCCCCTTTTGCAAACAAAATGGCTCAAAAGGGGGAAAAAAATGTTGTAATTATAAAGATTTTCCTCAGATGACAGTTGTCTGCAAAATATTGACTGGAGCTCTTCTCAGCTGTCGATTGTACAACTTAATAGGTACCACATTCCTGGAAGCACAGTGGAATTTTGATTGTGGCATAGAGCTATTGACATGATCTTTACTCTTTGAGAATAGCAGAACATATCTGGGAAGCAAAATAGAGATGCTTATGTTAACTTTATCATTCTGACAAAATTCTTTGTTGTGCTTGGCCTTTGTGGCCCTGGGAAGTTCTCAAGGATATATAAAAGTTCAAATAAGAAGGCCAACATCATCCATCAGCTCTGCCATGGGCAGATAGAATAGGCTGTGTCTACCTTTCCCTTCCAGCACTTCAAATGCTGTAAAGCAGGGTCAAGCCATATTCATTGCTGTGACCCTCTAGTGAGGTTACACGAGGCAGCTCATAGTCAGAGAGAGCAAAAGGCATCCTACAAAGGCAGATAATCTCGTCTAATTCATCTATACATGTCAAGGACAGTGTCAGGAACCCTATCACAGCATTATGTTTAAATGTCTGTGCGGTTTTGACTCATTCAGAGAAAGACATGAAGATAATGAAGGATACCTCATTATTCAGCAGCCTCAGTAAACTTTGTCTTAAAAATTAGCATTTCAAAAAATAAGTTAATGTGCTAACCACCACAAAATAAATAGTGGAATTACATTGAAACAAACATGAAGATGATGATAAACACACAGTGACAAAACTCGCGTTTCTTTGAGTTCTCACAAAAAAACAGACAAGGAATGAAAACATCTGTCTGCGGGTACAAAAGGGTTACACTGCACACTGCAGTCTGTAGAACTGTGTCGAAGTAAATTTGTTTTGGTCTGAGTCTGGTGACAACATTGCAGAGGGATGATTAACGCTGCATTGCCCTGCTTCCTATGCTCTGCCCAAGTGCTGAGGCACAGAACTGTTGTTCATGATAAGTTAGAGATAAAGGGGGAGCTCTGTGTCCTCTCCCTGGCATTGCTCTGTTTAATGTCCAGCTTCTGGCTCAGAGTGAGGCAAAAACAAAGAGCTGGTGACTGCTCTGTTAAGGCTAAGTTGTAGTAGCTTTCAAGAATAGGTGGCATGGCAGCCTAAGTGCTGTCTAAGGGATACAGCCCAACCTGCTTCACAGGGTCAGGTTTCAGCAGTGTGTGCATGAGCTGGATTTCATTTGATTGAGAGCAGCATCTTTGTGGGTGCAGAACAGAGGGGGTACTTTCTTAATGCTTTTTTTCCCCCTGCTTTTGATCAAGCAAAACCAGAAAACCAACCCAACAGCTAAAGCAGAGCAGACCGCAGGGTGCAAGCCTGAAAAATCCCAAAGAAAATGAGGGAAAAGACATTTAGAGCTGTGAGTGAATAAAAAAATATTTCTTACACTTTGTCTTATACATCACCAGAAGTAGACCTTTAAACACATATATTCATTTTGCACATGAACAGCACTAAATTAAAGAAAAACCTATCCAGAAAAAAATTCTATCCACTGTTTCCTTCTGAGGATGCAAGTTGTGTTACTTCACTGTTCCACTCAAGAAAGGTATATGATAACTGGTATCTATTACGAATTAGCAAAATACAAAACATGCATTTATTCTAACCTGTTAGGCAAGGAAGTTTACATATAGATGACACTAATAAAGAATGAATTCTCCTTCTTCTGTGTGGATGAGAAGTGTATGTGAAGGTAATGCTACTATAGGGATGCTGCCTATAGGCTATAAAGGGAGAAAAGGAAGTATTTAAGTACTATAAGATGACCCTCTGGGTTTATAGTGGAGATACAGAGCATAATCATGGCTGTTAGGTGTGCCAAGTGTTGCCACTCAAAACTGAAGTTGAAGCCTGTTGTCCTTGTGGTATTCTGCACAAAACCCACACTATTTCTGCACAGGAGAGGATTATTGTCCTTTTAGACAGGTTCTGTCTCAATAATCCTTTAGACAAAGATTATTGTCCTTTTAGACAGTTCTCTTCTCATCTGTCTAGCAGAGGTCTCCTTGCCCTGTTAAACTTAAGGGGACCACATATTCAGTTGTTTTATTTTCAGTTGTATTATTTTTCCTAAGAAGTTTTTTTTTCCTCCTTTTTGCCTATTGTTATTTGGCATGTATGGATACCTTACAGCAATATGTATAAATAATTTCTTCAAAACCCGCAGATGGACAAGAGCTATTTAAAATCTGTCTTACTGAAGAAAAGCAAGGGCCAGAAAGAATAAAAAATTTGCCCACTAAAAGTTAAGACTATGAAGTGTAGATATGACAGGTCATTTAACAAGGAAAGAATAAAAGTAGTGTTGGGAGAAATGTAAAGCTACCACCAGGGCTGTACACAAGTTAGCTTATGATGTAATCTTGAGTACTATAATCAGATCTCATTTTGATCATATGTGGGTGTTCCCCAAAAAATGTTAGCAGGATATATCTATGGCTAATGATATTTATATTTTTGTAAATACGTAAGTATGATGTGTAAGAGGGAGGGATCGAATTAAGCCAGCTTGGGAAGTTTTCTGGCAATAGAAACCAGCTATATCAAAAAGAAAGACACCAAAAGTACCCCAAATCTCCTTACCACTCCTTAGTCTCTATGTCTGCATAGTAATTAAATCCTTATCTGCAAGACGGGAGAGTTAAAGACAAATAATTAAAAGTTGACAAGAGTCTCACATACACAGGCATTTGAATGTGGCCAAACCTATTGTATTTTCTAATTCAGGTGTATTTATTGATAAGTAGTGAAAAAAATAGACATGCTGGCAAGGGTGAGGGTGGGTTCCAGGAAACAAGCACAAAACCCAAGAATTTATCCCAGAATCTGTTAAAATGATGGATTTTCCACTATATACAGGGAAAATTAATGTGCTTGGAGCTGACTCAGAAATTAGGGATGACTAACAGGCTGCTGTTGACCAGCCAAAGTTTGAATAGTAAACTACCTGTGTAATTATCAATATTAAATCTCCATTTCATGGCAGTGAAAAACCTCATCCCATAGATGATATTGACATGTAGTGAAGGCTTCAGATGACAACAGTGGAAAGCACACTGAGATGGGATTTCTCCTGCTTTGCAGCAAGAGGACAAGGCCTGTGTTGCAGCTTTGTGTATTTGTTGGCACTGGACAATTTGCCGGGTTGGAGATCGCTACTTTATCTTTCACAAACACAACTGCCTGATGGTACAGCATACAACCAGAAAAGTGGTTTAGCCCAAAACTGATATAAGGTAGATTCACCTCAAATATGACACAAATTAATCTCATTGCTATCAGCAGTGGTCGAACTTTGCAAAAAGATGCCTCATTCTACTCAGGTTGTTTCTAATGCAACAGCAATTTGAATAAAACATGTAGAGGAAAATGTGAATTTTCCTTAGCTTTCAGTGTAAAACCATTATTTATCATCTTTTGCAATATTGCATTTCCATTTTTAGTTTCATGTGACAACTTATGCTAATTGCTTAGGGCACTTACTATCATAGGCAGCTTTTACATTTATTTGCTGTAAATATCTGTTTAAAGCAAATGTGAAGTTTATTATCATCTTCATCAGTCTTTGTATTTCACGAAGATATAAAAAAATCCTGTTGAAACTGCTCTGTGTACAAGTGCATAGTGACTGCAAAGGAAATGTTTTTACAAACTATGGCTTTCTCAAAAATTTAAGTGGTTGGAAATTTGTGGTCTTCAGCAGATTTTTAGATCAAATATACTTTCATGTTCTATTTACATTTTGGTAAACCACTCTATCATTGATAGTTGTAAATTAGTAAAGTATTAACAGAGGACAATTAAAGAATGTATTTTTTTAGTCTATGAGAAATTCATCTAGACTAGTGAAAAAATATATATTGGGCAAGATTTTAGTTTTATTTTTCATTTATTTGATCCAGTTGAAGTTACTTAAACAGATAAGGAGTTTGACAGTAGAGAAAGGTATACCTTTAGGACATTTTTTAACCTGGGAAACAGCTAGGAAGAAAGAACAGTCTGATCATAAAACCAAATGTAGTCTAAAGTAAATGTCTAAATACTGGATTAGAAATCAAGCTGACAGTGTGTCCCTTGTGGCCACGAGAACCAATGTGATCCTGGAGGGCATCAGGGTGGCCAAAAGGCCAAGGGAAGTGATCCTGCCCCTTTACTCAGCCCTGGTGAGGCCACATCTGGAGTGCTGTGTCCAGTTCACAGTTCCTTGGGACAAAAAGACAAGGAGCTACTGGAGAGGGTCCAGCAGAGGCCAAAAAGATGGTTAAGGAACAGGAACATCTCTTATGAGGAGAAACTGTGGGAGCTGGGCCAGTCTGGAGAAGAGAAGCCTGAGAGGGGATCTCATCAAGGCACATAAATATCTCAAAGGCAGGGGCCAAGTGGTTGGTGCCAGACCCTTCAGTGGTTTCCAGTGACAGGATGAGGATCAATGACCCTGAAATAAAATGCAAAAGGTCCCAAATCAACAAGAGGAAGAACTTCTTTGCACTGAGGGTGGCAGAGCACTGGAATAGCTGCCCAGGGAAGCTATGGAGTCTCCCTCTCTGGACACTTTCAAACCCACCTGGATGTGTTCTTGTGTCACCTGCTCTGGGTGACCCTGCCTTGGCAGAGGGGTTGGACTGGATGATCTCCAGAGGTCCCTTCCAACTCGAACTGTTCTGCAATTCTGTGAAATTATATTTGAGGAAGTTCTGCTCAACATAAACTTGGTTAGTGGAGACATGATCTTGTGTTCAATGCCATGAAAAAAATAAATGAGGCAGATGGGAGAAATTACACAGGGCAAAGGTGGGATTTTATGTTAACCCTCAGGTTTTAGTTGTACCAACCCTAATGGAACACAAACTGCTGCCATTAATGTGGTGTTTGCTGCCTATTATATGCTTTTTATAGCAATTGCCACAAAAGGATTAAGCACCTTTGCTACCATAAAGGCTACAGTCAAACAGAACTAAAAAAGATTTCTCACTGAATTGGAAAACAAATATCTGAGATCTAGTCAATTTGGAGTAATATCAGTGCCTGAAAATTTGACTTCATTCTGCCCCCTCCTCCCCCACTTTAAACATCCCTTTTCACAGAAAGCTGTTTTTCATCAACATTCTGGAGAAAAGTTCCCAGATGAATCTGTTGACCAGTATGTTTCACACTATGGCATCTGTCTGTCTGGAAGTAATAGTCTGCTACATATTCCATAATGAGGATAATGTCATCCCAGGGAACATACAAAAAAGGAATATTAGAAAGTGTTTTGTACTTGACTGAATTTTCTCTCTTGCGCAATTCAGATCTTAGCTTCCCTGATTTTTTTTTTTTTTTTCCTGAAGGGTAAACATGGGTTATGCTCCAATAATGAACAAAGTAAAATTCAGTTTGTGGAAATGCTGCTCAAACAACTGACAAGACTATTTTACCTACTATCTTTATGGGAAGATTTTCATGGTTCCTTTTTTGAATATATGCTATTTGCTCCCAGCTGGAAACACTGTCAACTTCACATCTCCCGAGGTCTTTAGATCCTGGGAAATGAAGCTGCAACAGAGTATTGTTAGTTGCCATACTATGATGTGGAAGGCTGGTAAATGTGAGGCAAATTATATGATATTGGTATACAAGTCACTTTTCTCATATACAGTAAATTGCAGCACAAGAATGCATAAAAGCAAGTAAGTGATTTGTGAACCAGGCTCTAGATATATTCAAAAATTACTAAGGTGAATTACTTCTTGGATTGTAAGATAATTATAGCACCAGTCCTCTACTCATCAACAATGTAGTCCTCATACAGGCACAATTCCAATGGAGTGCTGTATTTTTGTATGTGGCCCACACTCTAATTAGCACGTTCTAATTTCAAGCTTAAAAGAAAACCACAAGAAACATATGGCTTATAGCATTTTGTTATTAACAACTAAGCTGTGTGTCTCACTGTGAGACAAAAAGCCAATCTTTCTTTTCTTTGATTCAGTCTTGCTCCCTGCTTTTTTATTTCTATCAGATAATTAAATAACCCAAACAAGATGAAATTAGTTACTTAATTTCTTTAGGAATTAGAGGTAATTTAGGTTTAAGGAACTATTTTTTTGGAGTGTTTGAACGTTTTGTTTATACCAGCTTAGTTCAGCCTGTTTGTTCACTCATTTCTTTTCATTGGCAAGATTTAAAACCAATCAATGGTGCCATGAATTCTGGCTATATTTAATGAGAGAAAATGCTTGTTTTATTTTGCATTTAAATGCTCCATACTTTCCAAATCTCTCTCCATTCCACCCTATTTTTTAAGCAGTTAATAGTATTAGACTGCTAAGCTGAGGATGTTGCTAATAGCAGAATCACAGAGCATGCTAATTACTTGCAGAGAGGTCACAAAGGTTGGTGGGAGACAGATTCTGATAAGGTGGGGCAATTGCAATATTCATGACCTCCTTTTTTTGTTCCTCTCTAACTTTCTTCCCTCTGAAATGCTCCCAGGTCTGTGCCATATCGCTGATGAAGGGTAAGACGCCTTCGTTTGAGCGGATCTTTCTTGGAGGATTTTTGTGGTGTAAAGCAGATGGCAGTGCTCCTACTGTCTCTTCAGAAGTGAATACATTAAGGGTAGTGCCCCACTGGCTCTTTGATGAGACAGGTCTGAAATCATCAAAGCCTGGCCCTCTTCTTTCCATCAAAAAGTACAAGCAGGGCCTATAGGGACCGCTGTCTATGGAAGATGATAGCAGTAATTAGCCTTTATGATAGATAAATCTTCATCGTCTGATGATCAAAGACAGCTAAAATTACCAAATTACATGTGGCAGTTTTGTAATATGAATAAAATGAGGCAACTTTATAATCTCTATGATCTTGTTACATAGAGTGCTAACTCTGTTTTAAGTGCATTTTATGTTAGTTGTTTCAAACACAGCTTATTTTCTTGCTAGAAATATTTATTTATTTAACAATTTATTTGTGATGCAATAAAACAATTTGACAAAAGGCAGGAAAGAGAGGATCAGCATAAAGTGAATGGGGAAATTTTTTTTTCTATTTGTTTCCCCTTTTCTCTTTTCTTCCCCTTTTTTTTTTTTTTTAATGTGCCATTTTTTCCATCTTTCCCACTCTTGCATCCCCATTACAAGCTTATTAGGAGTAGCATTTTCTGGATTTCAAGCAGGAGATGGGACTCAGAGGTGTCCCTCAAGATCAGTCTTATCTGAAAAACCAGGAGTAGATGACCCAGCCTCACTGCCCTGAGAGAGAGCTGTAATTTTTGTAAGAGAAGACAGAGAGTTCATTCCTGTGCTAATAGTAAAATCTCTTCAGTAAAGCACTGAGAGTCTGAGGGTCTGAAGTGTGTTGCAATTTAGGAATCTTGTGAGGGTTTTATGTCCCTAATAAATGAAGGTCTTTATTACTGTCCTCTGTGTAGATTTTTTTTTTTTCTAAACTAAAACCCCCAATCTATAAATAGAGAGAAACACTTTGATGTTGTCACTGGTGACACTGGTGAGATTACAGTTTGGGAATTAAACACCTAAATGTCACTTAAATCTAGTGCTAGGCTTTTATTTCCTGTTTGGAATCCAAGTTTGTTTAAATGCCTTTAGGAACTTTCTAAATAAAGCAATAATATAATAATAATAATTAAAAAAAAAAAGTAGCACTGTTTGAGTGCTATCATCCAGTCCTGATAATGACCTGAAAACTTCAGGGTCGAATACACTGCTTTACTTGCTGCTTTCAGATGATAATAGTTATGCATTATTATTATGTAAAAAAAAAATGAATGTACAGTACATTCTGAAGGGGAATAACTTGTTGCCAAGGTTACGGAGTAGAATACATCCCTAATATATAGGTAGTTGTAAAAAAGAGAATGCTGAGACAGTTGGAGAAGAGAGGTGGAAGAATGGTGGAGTGCTAAAGGTATTTAGCAATGTATTTCAATCTTATTATCCAACAAGAGAGTTTGCTTCAGTCAAATATAGCCTAATTTGAAGGTCAAGATTACTATTATTAATTCATGATGATAGTTCAGTTTGTTTCACATCATGCTCAGTTTTATCTACTAGAATCCAAGGTTTTGTTACTTACCTGTGTAAGACATGTTTGTGACTATACAGTTTGAAGAAAAGGGATATTTTTGCCACATAAGTCAATATTAAGATAACTTTGTATGAGTGTAGAAAAAAAAAATTCTGTAAAATTTGAGTACTGGCCTAATCTTTTATAGTCTTATTTTGAGCCGAAAAGTCCTACACAGGTTTCTGTCTCTTAGCTGCATACAGCAGTTAGTTTGCAGAACAAAGGACGTATCAAAGAGAAGCATCATGGAAGAAGTGAAGGACAGAATTAGGGTGAGCTTGTGATTTGGTGATACTAGCAGAATTCCTTGCCTTTCTGGCAAAGAACTAAAGGTTTGATTTTAGGATGCACTTGGGGTCCTGTTTTCTCAAGCAATTCTTCTATTTCTTTGCAATATGGGTACACAGTGCAGCAGTTATTGAGCTGTCTAGGTGTCATGTTTTCCTCATCACTGGGATAATAATGGACACAGAAATGCATTAAAAAAAAAAAAAAAGACATGACTGGGCAAAAGTAAATTTGCCCAAATGAGTGTGAAGATTTTAATGCAACTTAGTCCTTCATTCCTGGTAGTTCCTAGGGAAAAAGTTATTGAAAGTTATAGATGTGCGTGCATGTTGAGACATGTTCTACAGCAGTGATAACAGGTATCCACATTTTAATGCAGATGGACACAAATATTTTTAGTGTTGTGTATAAACCAGGAAATGCAGGTATCTCAAGGTATTTGTGGAGTATTGGTGATCCAGTTAATGGAATTATTAATGAGTTGAAATATTCAGAAGGCACACATTGCTATACCGTGTTAGCTGGACTGCACAGCTAACAGTTGGAGCTGTTTCTTTGTGGCTGTTTTAATAAATGGTTTGAGAGGAGCAGTTGTATAGAGTATGCTATAAATTTTTCCTTAATGACACAGTAACACATTTAATATTAATTCATGATGATAGTTTAGTTTTTCACATCATGCTCAGTTTTATCTACTAGAATCCAAGGTTTTGTTACTTACCTGTGTAAGACATGTTTGTGACTATACAGTTTGAAGAAAAGGGATATTTTTGCCACATAAGTCAATATTAAGATAACTTTGTATGAGTGTAGAAAAATCTTCTTATTGGATCTTATTGGTCCAGAAGTGAGCCTTGTTAACTGCTCCATTGCTATTCTCTGTCTGTCTGGGAAAAAAAACCCACACTGGTGAGGCTCTTTGTTGTAACCAGTCATTTAATGCTGAGATTTTACCTGTCCTAAGCATAGTCTTTGACTATAGTTTTAGCCAATATGAAAACACACATGGTATGTGTGGGGGTTTGGTGGTTTTTTAGGTTGTCTTGGGGTATTTTTTGTTTGGTTGGTTTTTTTGGTTTTGTTTTGTTGTTTTTTTTTAATGTGGATGATGAAAGTAACTTCCCATGGAAGCACAGCAGATATCTAGATATTGGGATAGGTTGGAATTACAGAAAGCTATCTGAAATAAAAAAGTTTCTGATTAATTGAGTCTTAACCCATTTTATGGATATTCCAGTCAATGTGTTAATGAGTCAAGAACTGCAAATACTTTTAGATAAACAGAGAAAAGTGTTGCATCAATTTTGCCTCTAGAAACGAGTAAAATTTACAGCTGCAGCTATGTTTTGTAAGCAAGCACATATATCAGGCAATGCCAGGTGGCAGGCATATTTTTGGAATCTTGCTACTCTGCTTGTTTTCTTGAGTATCAGGTTGCTTGCTCTTTAATAAAGCTAATTAATTTTACTATCTGATACTAAAATAAACATAAAAATTGTGCTGAAGAGGTTTCTCTATAGCAGGAAAGCCAGCACTGCAGAGCTCTGGTGCTGAATGCAGCTCTCATTCACACACAAGCTGCCTAATCCATGGCACTATGCTGAGATAGGGCAGGAGCATGTTCAGTTGCTCCTAATCCACAAGATGTGTAGAGGCAGCACAAAATGGAATGCATTCTTCCCTGAAGGGCTGGAAGAAAATGGATCCTTCTGCCTCTCAGTCCTGCCCCAGATATGGTACCAAGCCCAAGCTTAAAATGCAGCTTTACAGGAGACCTGTGTTTTAATGATGATGTTGGACACATCCTCCCCAGAGCACATTTGGGTTTGTATTTTTCCCTGGTAAAGTGTTCCAGATGTCTCATGTTCTAGCATTTCACAAACCAGATCATTGTGCAACTGTAGTGTTCAAGAGGGAGACATCCTCTGCTGTTCCTTAACCCTCTTCCTTGTAGAGTCTGGGAATGAGGAAAGACTCAGGGTGAGATTCATTCCTTGACAATGCAGTTCAAACATTTCCACAGAGAGAGGAAATTGTGATCTTGCCTTCAATAAGCCTCTTGCATAATTCAGCTTGTAAACTAGCTCTTAGTAAATCTTAAACAAACAAAACAAGTAAGATCTTATGGAAAACTCAGTAAGAAAGCTGAAATAGCACAGTGAAAAGTCTAAAGATTATTCCTGTCCTATATGATGTTAATGTTAATTCTTCTTTATAAATAAGCAGTGAAAATCAAATGCAGCCTATGAGCAAGAAGAGGTCAGACATTTTGGTCAGTTACTGTTTTGTTTTTTTTTTCCTATGGAAAAAGACCTCTCTAGCCTGAAAAGGAGTTGAAGTTCAGACTGAATTATTTAATAGGAATCTACATGTGTTCTGAACTGCTAAACAGTTGGTGATGTTAACCCTGTGATGTGCCCTTCCTCAGCTTGTGTGATGCTAGCCATTTCACTTTCCCTCTTTTCCTTCCCTTTTCTTCTCACCTGTTTTGGTGGTTTTTTTTTTTTTTTTTTGTTTTTTTTTTTTTTTTTTTGCTATTAAAGTACTTTTTTTTTTTCAGTTTTAATCTTTATTTACCCACTAAATTTTCACCCACTAAAACTATTTACCCACTAAAAATTCTTAAGGTAGAACAGGATTTAAATAAGTGAAAAAATTCTACTTGACATCAGTGGGAAAAAAAACAAACCTTAGATTCTGAGCCTATTGGTCACAGCTTCAGACAGCTTCAGCAAGCTCAAGAAAGCAGAACTGATTCCTTCTTTTCTTCCTGTTCCCCTGTGATCAACCTTTCATACACACATCCTCTGGGGCCTTTAAAAGCAGTGGTTAACTTGCATAGTTAACATCTGTCTTGAGACAGTGGAAGAAATAAAAGAAGGAAAAAGGGAAAAAAGTCAAATAATCCCACCAGACTCTGCTTCTCGGTGGGACAAGGAAAGACAGTGCTGGTCAATGAAGTGTGATCTCCATGAGACCCTGGGATCAGCTAATGATAAAAGACACTCTGCAGTGGAATTTGTCCTACATAGATCTACTCTGAAGTGCTCAGCAGGCAACAAAGCCAGCCCTGATCTTCACACATCAGTTCCTATTCCATGTCGTGTGCAATTTGATTGCACATTTGGTGTAGATGTTAATGTGTATCTGATAAATAAAGCCACGTAGGTAAACAGGCTTTCAATTGTATTAAGGAGGAATTATACAGAGGTACAAATTTAAAATTACCTCTTTAGAGCAATTTTATATTCAGTGGATACATTTCCAGATATACATCCTTTCCCTTTTTGTTTTATTGTAGATAGAAATTTTCCCAAGATATTTCTACCTGTTAGTTTTAACCTTAGATAGCAAACTGGAATTTCTGACTTCTAGATTTAAAAAAACAAGAAAATAATATTCTTTCTTCTCTCCTTATAACATAGCAACAAGAACAGATTTTCTAAGGGCTCAGACTCCATTTCACCAGTGTATTCTGATTAATTTGAGCCCATCCCTAGTTACTGGCACAGTCCTCTCCAGAGGTACCACATGCTGACCTCCTTCATGTTGCCTTTTGAATTTTTGATTTCTAGCAGGTGAATACGGGCAAGAAAATGAAGGCCCATCTTCTAATGAAGCTCCTTTGTGTCCTGCATTTTCTGCACATTACAAATTGACATTATCATGCAATTATTACCTTACAGCTTTCATCCTGTATAAGATTCTGTTGGATGACACAATCTTTAAGAGATGAAAGTGCTTATTTTTCTACTTTATTTTCTATTTTTTTTTTGTATTTTGAAATATTCATATTAATGTTTTTATTGTTTTTCTGACCCATAATATCTTTAAATTTTTACATATACTTTAGCCTCTGGATGAGTTAAGCAACTGTGCTAAGCAAAGGTTACATTTATGCAAGCTGAAATAAGGACCAAGCAGCTTATGATTTTGTTGTTTATGGTGTTCCTTCTTTCATTATATATTACTAATTTAAGAACTTTTGACCTGAAAGTACCAGTTTTCTTGCCTATCTTGATCTGCTCAAGTTAGTTGTGGAATTTAGGAGCATATTTTCTGCTGAGTTGCTACATCCCAGAATATAACTGGCACCAAATTAGTCTGATTATTCATATAGCTGGTGAATGTGTTAGGATTGGTAAGTTTTCCTTCTTCCCAATATAATAGTGTTCCTATGAGTTCTTATAGGTACTGAATTAATTTTTCATTTTAGACATTTAATGAAAAGAAGAAACTATTCTCATTATGAAGTTTAAATACTTTACTTTGCATCTCAGGAACACAAGATAATCATAATTACTAACTAAGAAAATAAATAAATTTTATGTTATTTAATGTTCTTATCCAACAGAATTTATGCACACACTTCAATTCCAGGTGGAACAGGGCTCTGGATTTCTTTGTGACCTTTAGGGCCCATTTCCTGTTATCTCTCATTGGGTAGTAGGATGAAGCTGTGCTAGTTTTGATATTACACAATTTCCACCAAAATCAGCTTTGATTTTTTTCAGAAATACAAAATTTATCCTGCTTATATAATGCAGATGTGTGAAGACGTTTTATAGACATGTAATAAGGAATGAGTTTTGATGAAATCATAGTATAGCCTCAAATACATGGAGGGAAACCCAACCAGTGCTTTCTTGCCTCTCCTTAATCAGTAGCAGACTGGCTCAGGCATAAGCAGAGAAAGCTCTACCAAACCCAGCCAGTCTAGGATAATGAATGGAAAATCATCCATCTGACAATCAGAACAAAATACCATGTGATTCAAGGTATAGTTAAATGGTCTTTGCATCTGTTTGATAATTCAGTTCATATAGCTTAAGGTTGAGTTAGTAATCTGACATGGAAACATTCCTGTTATGAATGGCTTGTTCTTTGTGTAAAATGTTTTTGTTTTTGCTTTTGTTTTGTTTTGTTATCATGGTTTCCTGTAAAGGAAATATAGTATGCAAAGCAAAAGGCACATACAGTGCTCCCTGTCATTCACATAATACAAAGATCTTTAAGTAAACATGTGGGGAAAAACCAAAATTGTGAACCATTGGAAGAGAAAGAAATGCTGGTAGAGGGCAGGCAAGTTACTGCAGAAATGTACTGCACTGAACCACTGAAATTGTTATATTATTCCTAAATCCTCAGTGTAAGGTGAAAGCATTTACATGCCTTAAGGAAAACAATGATTGCTGTGGCTCTGAGAGAAACCTCTCTGCTTTGCTGCATCATTTTGATCACTGCCTTTTCCCTTCCTCCTTTTAATTTCTTTTCCTTTTTTTCCTTCAGTATCGTTTCCCCCGGCAATGTGTGAAATTACCGCGTCGCAGCACACGTGAAATGTCCGTGTCAGGTACACAGCAGGGCTGGTGTCTCTACAACCACTAACCTGCCAGCCAGCTCCCTGGCTGTGTGTCCAAGTGCCCCCACTAGCCTTTCCTAAAGCAAACCTCAGCTGTGCTCCTGGGAATAGCCCCTGAGGAGGAGTGGGCTGCTCCCCTAGACAGGGTGAGAGTAGAACCGCGCCAGGTTTGTCCCCCTTCCTTCCACACAGTCCTCCAGTGCTGACCCAGAGGTGCTGGTCCTCAGTTATGTTCTCATAACTTCATGTTTTAAAAACACTCTCCTTATGGTCCAGCAGGGCTTATCCTGATTCCTACATGAATGGAAACCAAACTGATGGCCCATATCCCCTAGAAGATACAACATATGTTCTTTTTGAATATCAGGCTGCTATGGATTGCTCATCCTTGGATTACAGATCTATCCCTGAAGCCCTTTCATTTAGAAGGATGAAGAATCCAGTATTTTCTAAAAGTATGCAATCCATCCTCTAGTAAGATGCCCTTTTTTTTACTAGCCTCATATTCCATTACTGAGGAAAGCTTGTTGAAAACTTTCTTTAGAATGAAAAAATGGGTTTTGTATTCTGAAAAAGTATATATATGTAAAATAATTTATATTATTAAAACTAATGGAACTGCCAGGTATAAATTGTTTTGGGGGTTGCCAAGTGAAAATCTAAGGATTTTCTCTGGTGGTGAAGTTTGTGAAGCATTGCTTTTGGTTGATATGATGCATTACGAATTATACTAGGTGAAATTGTGGGAGAGGAGTGTGGACACCAACAATAAGTTTCCATGCTCCATCAGCACTGGAGTTGGAACTTGCTCTTTCACAATACTTAAAACAGTGGTGTCCCTAAGCAGGAAACAGAGAAATGGCAAAATGGCTGTAAGAATAGTCAGGAGGGGCGAGCACAGCTACAGCTCAAAATCTGGCATTAGAGCATCAGCAGCAAAAGTGAAAAAGAAAAAAAAATCCAAACCAAACAAAACCTAAACCCTTTGTACTCCAATCCTTTAGTAATCCTTGAAGCCTAGGTAGAGCTAAGCACTTGTTTCTTCTTTCTACTGCCTCTGGGAGATCTAGTGTAATAAAATCTAAGTATACAATGTCCACTTTGAGATCAGTTTGGCTGATGAGCATATGGGAGGCAAAAGGGAATGCAGTGCCTATTAAAATGCTTATGAAAAATAGATAAAGCCTTTCAAACTTTAATAACATGCTATTTGATTCTGTCAGCAGATAACATTATGCACAAAGTATTGCATAGCCAGGTTTAAGGGCTTGAAAGTCATCAGTCTGAGAAGGATTCCAGGAGACGCAGTACAGGATAGCACATATTGACAACCTGCCAGTTTTGAGGGCATGAGGAGGACACAAGCACCGTAGTTTTACTTGATTTTGTGGAAAGGAGATGGATAATGTCATCAGGAGTGAACAGACAGGGCAGACATCAACTGGACCAAAGGAGGAAGTTTCTGTACAGACATTCTGTGCAGGCAAGATCTAGTAAGCAAAGCATTACTAAATCTATTTATGTCCTTCCCAAGATTCTCTGCAGAATACCTTTATGCCACAAGTTTCTAAATATTCATTAAAAAAACTAATAGCCAAACAAGCGAACCAAAAATCCTGCAAAAAGCATACGTAACTGAAGGATTCTTGGAGCTATGTTGTTTTTACTCAGGCTGTTTAAGGTCAGATCACAGACAGAGTGATATGATCCATGACATTCATCAGGATCGCTTGATCTGGTATCTTGGGGGGGAAAAAAAAGTCATAGGTTCTCTTTACATCCCTTCTCCTGTTTTCCTTGGATTTGTCCCTAATGCATGCAAAAGGAATAAATCCCTTTCTCACTCTGCCGTTCCAGCAATGCTCATGGAAGGGCCCCTGCCTCCATGGTGAGGTATTTCTGCGTGATGTTGCTGTAAATCTGGTGTGGTGGGTTTGCAGTCAGCACAATGGTGTTGCTCTTGTCCCCTGCCCACCCTGCACTGATCCCAGAGCACTGGCAGAATAGTGGGAAAGCTGATCTCTCACTTTGCCACGCACACCTCCCAAAAACACAGCAAGCAGGCATTACAACTTCTCTTATTTATTCTTATTCATTGTTTTGACCTCAATCCTGGTTGCTGTGCTTAATATGATTTATTTATTCATAGGATGCTAAACTAACAATATTGAGTTTAGTATGGACTGCCCATGAGACACTGAAAAGAAATGCTGACATGTTATTGCTAAGGGCAATGGGCAGATTATTCTGCCTCACATTCACATGGTGCATTTATTCACCTATAAGCATTTTTATAGTGACTGTAATTGTAACACCTGGGCAATATATGTGCACTATAAAAATGCTGAAAACTGTCCATTAGGACAATTAATTCTCTGTCCAGCTTCTGGTTTAATTGAGACATTGTGCCTTTGGCTGTGTTATTGTCTTTAATTTAAAGCATGTAGTAGGGCAAAGCTAACTCTCCCAGCTGTGAAAATACATGGGCAGGTGCTTGGATGCTGGAGGCTGAGGCAAAGCAGGATAGGGACAGAGAGTGTGCTACAGAGGCAGTTCCAGCACAGTTTTAAAGATCTTATTGTTTTCTTTGTTGTAATGACACTGGGCAAGTCCTTTTTCATGGCTGGTAATTAGGATAGAAAATTGAGCTTAGAGGGGCCTGAAACTAATCAAGGTTGAATTTGACTAATAGTTCTGGTCAGAACAAATGCAGGGAGAAATTTAAAAAATGTCAAAACATATCATTTTGACCTTTCTGAAATGAAATGTTTCATTTTGGAAATGCCAAACCATTTCATTTTGACATTTGTAAAATGAAACTTTGACTTTTTGATTCAAAATGTCACTTTTTTTTTTTCCTTTAAAACTGACCTACATTGCTCACATGGTAGAAAACTAATGTAAAATTAAGGTAAAATAAATCCAGACCACTTTGAGGTACATGATAATTTAGTTTTTTCAAAAAGAGGTAAAGGAATTCCACATTTCTTGCAGTTATTTTGTTTACTTGTTTTGTCTGTCCCTGTTGATACGATGGTGGTATTACTTTGTTTTCATATTCAAATTTCCCTTTTTCCCTGTTTTACACTAACTTGGAAAACCTGTACTTGTTTTATCGTTCTTTGGTTTGAGATTTTTCTTGGGAAATATTTCTCTCTGTAGTTGTTTGAGGTTTTGTGTGCTTGTTTTTCCTTTAATTTATTGGAGATGTTTGATTACATATGCAAAAACTAGCACAAGAATGATGCTCTAACTTAGGACGGTGCTGTCGCAAAATATTAGGGGCATGGTCTAGTCAAGTTATACACATCCCCACATGCACGTTGCAGCACATGAAACCACTGAAAAGTGTCTTTGAGCTTCTGAATCTTGAGTTCTCCAATGTGCTTGTTAAGTTTGAAACAGATTCTTGGGAATTTCCCAGTCAATTAAAAGACCAAAACAGCCGCACATTGAAGCAGAATGTTTAATGCTTCTGTTGGTAACAGGGGTTTGCCAACAGCCATCTTCACTCCAGTCTAGGAAATGGCTCGTTTCAAGAACAAGATTTCTTTTTATGATTTTAAAGCAGACACAAATATAGAAATGCTTGATGGACTGCCAGGCAGTGAATGAACCTAGATCAAAACTGGTTCCTAAACTAGAACTGTACAGGCATGTAGTTTAGCTCAGTAAATTCACTGGGAATGAAGAACAGTACTGAGTTTGATACCCAGTCTTCTGCTTTTTCCAGAACACACTTTCACAAGAATGTTTTTCTGACAGTCCAGTTAGATGTGGTCCTGTAGGGTGAAAAGCTTAGGGTCAGTAAAACCCTACCCTTGGAAGAGAGAGTTTACTGCTTAAGCAGCAAAGACAGGCAGGAAAATGAGTGTAGAGGTATGACCAACGTTCTCTAAATAATTTAGTAGGATAACTATGTATTTGGAAATCAAAATGTACAAATTATTGCACAATAATGAGCAGGACTTGGAAAAGCTTTTAGAGAATGGAAGCAAGTGGGTGATTTTTCTGTTTATGTGATATTTGAGTACAAGCCTGATGTAAGTACAGAAACAACACTGAAGGCCACTTACTAAAGTTGAAATTTAAAAAATGTAAGGGATTCTTGTAGCTATTCTTGCAGCTGATGAGCCACATCACACTATAATGTGATATATTTCTTTCAATAGTTTACATCACCATACAGATTACAGCCTTTATTAAGATGCTGTCCTTGTGAGAGTTGGAACTTAACATTGGCACTTTTCTTCAGCTGACAGTGGAGTATTGTATTGTTAGACTGTTTTTTTAAATCCCCTGATTATGAACAAAAACTGAATAAAATAACTGAAGCTTAACCAATGGGCTCATAATCCCAAAAGCAAATCAAACTAAGCCTCTTAGACCAGACAAAATATTTTGTGAGATGAGCTATGGAAGAACACTGGAACTTCTTGGAAGTCATGGGCTGTTTGATGTTCTAGATGTCCAGAACAAGGCAAGAATCCCTGTGCAAAGCACTTGCCTCCTAAACAGAGTGACAAATAATTTGTCAGTGCTGTATTGTGGTTTTCTGGATGGTGATGTAAATTCCAGAAATACTTGCTCCAACTCCTCTTCCACTGGAAAAACCTGTGAGAGAAAAGTAAGAAAACAGTTTCTGCATTACTTTGAAGATTCTAGGAAAAACCCCAAAAATATATTTGTTTTAATCTACAGTAGCATAATTCCTGTATTCTGCTAAGAACATCTCACAGGCTTTTAGTTTAATATGTGGCAGGAATGTTGTTGAAGCTAAGTTTCTTCACAAGAGCTTTTGATTTATGGAAGATCAAAAGTACCTCAAGGAGTTTTCAGCTAAATGAATTTGACTTGGACATAGCTAATTTTAAAGCAGCAATACAAAGCCTGATGCAACTGAATGGGAAAAAAAAAAAAGCTTTGTTCCTTGGAGAGCGGAATTAATGAAGTCTAATTTTCTATCCATTGTGTCTCCTAGTGGGAGTCTTTAGGTCTAATCTTTTCACATTAGGTATTTACAGTGTTGCTATCCTATAGACATACTGAAGTGTCTCATAATGGTTGAGTTGGTGCTGCATCCTTTTCCAAAGTGATGAAACTAATTCAGTGTTTGCCCATTTCCCAAGAACATGGTAAATACTTTATGGCTTTAATACTCCTAATTTTCTTTCAAATGTGGCTGCAGTTTTTAAACAGTTATTCAAAATTTAATAAAGAGGAGAAATAATAGGATGTAGGAGAGCCATATTAGGTCTATATTGGACTAAAGAGCATTGTGTTTTGTGGGTGATGAAATTCTATTAAGCATATGACTATAAATATTTTCACATTTTTATGGTTTGTAATAACTTCATAGTTAAATTCATGGGCTTTTTTTGTTTATTAATTGTTTTTATGTCAACCTTGCTCAGCCCTATAGAGTTAAAACTACAAACAGCAAGAATTTGCTTACAAACTATCACAGAAAACAAAAAATTCATGAGGAAATTCACTATAGAAGATATGAGGGACAGAGACAGAGGGAATAAGAGGATCACCAGTCAATTAATGCTAAAAGTGACAAATAACCAGTGGCTGATGAATGGCATAACAAAGATACAACTAACCAAACTGTCTGAGCTTTCTAAGATAAATACTATGACAGTATTGAAAAATACAACATTTTCATATTTACAATAGTTATTGCCGTGCTCAGTTACTTGCTTTTATATTCTTATTTTTCAAGTATTGAAACAGTATTTAAAGCCCACAGACCTTCTCATATGTTTTGCAATTAAAAGTGAGCAGCAGTCCCTCTTTACAATTATTGGCATATGTTTCTTCTCAACATCCCCTGAGATTACACTTGGGAAAGTAGTTAACACATTTATCTGTTTTGCTTATAGGTTAGCCTGAAATAGATGAGAAACTCACCCTCTTCTCTGAGTTGCTGAAGCTCTTCCTTATGGCTGACTATTTGTGTGTGTATATACAGGGATATTAATTATTTCTTTAAAACTGGTTGTAGGGGGTTTTTTTTTACTTTTTATGTATTTATACATTTATACATTTGTGTCAACCAATGTCTTTGTAGACCAGAACATGTATAATCTGGTCATGTGTAGGTGACTGCTTGTTTCAGTACTGACCCTGTGAAGTATACCAGAAACTTTGAATGATACCCAAGCCTGCCTGAGAGTAAATGAAAAACAAACCAACCAAAAAAAATTCAGTGTCTTTCACATAAATATTTTAACATCAGGTATTTCCTCTGAGAGCACCATGGTCCAAAGGTGGTTTTCCCTCTGAGGGACATCACCCAAGCCTATCTCAGAATGGTTCATCCAAATATTAGTGAACAGAGAAGTCCCTAGTCCATGCTGAGAACTGCTGGGTAAAACCACACCACTCACGTAACATTTTAGATGCTCTGGGATAACTTCTTGCCTTCCACTTCTGAATGATGATTTTCTCCAGCCTTCTGTACACAAGTCCCAAGGAAACCTGTTTGGGATAAAATGGGTTTCTAAATATAATATTAGACATCCATGCCCAAACAACTGGACTGCATTTATTAGATGTGCTTTAGAGTAAAAAATTTCCAGCCATCACCGCTAGTTTGCTGCTGCTGATTTCCCAGTTCTTTTAAGACCCAGATTGCAGGCAGATTTAGAGAGCTGCTGAAATAGTTCTGTATGACTACTGAGGAGCCACTAATATCATGTTTTCATGGGTATGAATTGTTTTTTATTTGGTAGCTACTGTGGAATGGGGAAAAATAAATCATTATATGTGCATTACTCAAATTTGCAGGGTATGCTAATTCATTTTTATTTTCACCAATTTTTTGGATTTTATACCCTGCCAACCTGAGTTTATAAAATGTAAATATCTGTGTGTGGATCAGTAGTATAATAGTCCAAGCTCAATCCTCAGATATTACAAGATTTTTGCAATTGAATGAGTTACATTGGGGTTGCACATCTTCTGCTCTCTACTGTGTAAGCAGATGCATCTTGTTCTCTATTATATGAAATAGCTTTCTCTCTGTTTCATTTAAGAGCAAATTTTCTCAAGTATTCTTGCCTATGAATCCATGCTGCCAGCGCAGTTCCCACAAACTGACATCTGTCACCTTTTAAGCTACAATATCTTTTACATGCCCTAAAGTTCTGTCACTTCAGTAGAGATACACAAGAACTGATATCTGCAATTCTAAGTTGTTTGTTTTTTTGTTTTTTTTTTTTTTTAAATTTATTTTCATAACACTGGTCAAAATTAACTTTCAGTTTTGGTTTTCCACTGAGACAGCCAATTTGTCTTTTCAGGTTGCTTTGGGATTAGTTAGTTTTTAGGTTAGTTGATTATATAGAGTCTCTTGCTGGCAGATGATGCTGTGAACACCTAGTAGTTCTGCAAATCAGGTACTCAGGAATAAACAGAAATTGGTTTAGTAAGTTACTTTTGTCACATCACAGTTTCACTTGCAAGCTTCTCACATTTGGCTGAAATAAATATATATTTAGATGTATTCTCTTTAACAGAGGGTTGGCAAGGCAGTTCAGGATTAGTCCTCCTTTGGCCTCCCAAATGGAGGTATGAAATAAAAATGGGGTCTAAAACAAAATGGGAAGAGGGAGAAATGCAGAACCTGACAGTAGTGTTCCCAACAGGAGGGAGCAGGACTAACTTCCATCCAGTTCCCTCTCTTTTCCTCTTCCATGTACTGCCCAGATCCTCACCTTGCTGTTGGTAGGTGGCAAGCAGAGGCTGACCTCAAGGACACTGGAGTATCTCTTGAAATTAGAGACAGGGAGTAAGAATATGCTGTGAGGGGACAAAATGAAGTTTTAATTTTAGGAGACAGGCTGTATTTCTGACAGATGGACCATCCTTCTGAACCACATAGCCTCCAGCTCCATCTTGCCAGTGAGGAACACGTCAGCCTGAAAGATTAAAGTTCAGCAAAATTATAGGCCACCAAAATCAGGGCTTTATAATGGGAACTGTCATCTGACTTGAATAATAGTCCCATTCATAATACTTATACTGGGTCTTAATCTCACTTAAAGTGAAATTACTCCAGGGACTTAAAATAGGAGTATTTGTAATTTAAATGTCTTCTGAGACTCTTCACACCTTGGATATAAGGTACAAAGATGAGCTATGTGTGCTCTCTACAAATGTGTCTGCATGTGTGTACTATCTTTATATTGTTATGTATTTTCATTTTTTAATAAATAGTTATTAGCATACTGATAATTATGAAACCAAGGGGCATAATGATGATTTTTATTCTTTAATTATTCCTAACGTGTTTTTTTTTTTTTTAAACATCTGACAAAACATTATTTTCTGTTCACCTTTCCAGGGGCAAATATAAGAGTAAAATATAGAGTGGAGAGTTCAGAGGAAAGAAAAAAAGAAGAGCAAATGAAAAAAAGTAGATAATAAAAAGAAAACTATTGTTATTATCAGCTGTAGAGGAAAAAAGACAAAAACTCTGATAAAATTAAATATTTCTCACTAGAAAAATATTATATTGAAAGGACTATGAGGCATCTATACAGCCATCTTTGTTTTATGCCCAGAGCTACCAAATACTTTCTGTGCTCAGGGCTGAGCACCAGAAACGCTGAATTGACTTTTCTCAGGGCTAAAAATTTTAAATATTTTTAGCATACATTTATACCATTATTCATAAACTTGCTATTAGAGACAGGCTCACAGTGACCTCTCAGAAGGAAACTGAATTTCATGCTACTTATGCAGTGCTGGCCATAGCTTCTCCTCTTCAGCAAAAGCTCATCAGTTTCTGCAAATTATCATTGCTCTTGCAGGTAGAACTTCATTATAGATGATGCACATATGCCAGACTCATCTAGTATTACAACACTTTCTGCCACCTTCATCCAAACAACATCTGGCAGCAGTCCCCAAAGTGACATTTCAGACATGGAAGCAGAACTAATATGAAGAAAAATATGGTGGCAGTGACAATACAACCAGAGAACAACTTCCTTCCCAATTAAGCCAGCATGCTGCTATCCTTCAGTGTCTCAGGAGTCTCTCCTCTTTCCCAGCAGTCTGCCTTATCTTATGTAGTTTGCAACAGTCCAGGTTTCCACAGTGTTCTAGGTCAACTCCTCTCCATGAGAGAGGATGACAAAGGTTGAATTTAGCTTTCTGAGCCTGACATCCAGGACTCAGTTAAAGACAGGCAAGGACTTTGTAAGGTCCTGTACACAAGTGTGTTCTTTCTGTGTGTTTAACGTGCTGTGAACTGAATTCAGTGAAACATCACTTCAAAGTCCCCCGAAGCAGAAAACCCACTACAGTGTCAGATTGTATTGTTGCACGTCACTGCTTAGGCAGTTTTTTCAAAAGGGTTTACTTAAATCAACCAAAACCATAAAAAATAAGGGAAAAAAATCATTGTTTTATTAGATGTTTGAACATAGTTCTGTGGTATTAAAATATTGCTCTTAATTAATAAACCTTAATTTTTAATATAAATGCAAATTTAAAGAAATTCTGACAAAGTTACAGTTTGCGATTTCCAGAGGAAGGAAGTTGAAAGAATTTTACATCTCAAATATTTTTGCTGAGGAATTGAAACATACCTATTGTGCAGTTGTGTTTTGCCATTGTTTATTAGCTTCACTAATAGCACATAAAATTTCAGAGCCAAACAGATTGTAGACTTTACCTTGTCACTGTTTACCTACAAAAAAGAACAGGAAGCTTTGTTAGAGAGCTTCAGAGTATTGCACAGTCTTCCCACAGTAAGACATCACTATCTGGGTTATAGCTCTGTATCACATTCAGCAGAAACAACACCCAGTCCCTTCATTGGGTCACTTGCCCTTCATGGCTTATGTAATTCTTAATTCTGCTTCAAAAGCAAGGTTATTCATCCTAATTTGGAGGATTTAGGAATGGAACCCAGATAATGAGGGAACATAGAGAAATTATTATTTGCCATACCTGCAATTTCTTTGGGGCTTTTTTTATGTTTACAGTGTAGCTTTTTTGAGCCTTGATATAGAAAATTTATCTCAGAATTCTTTTTGCCCCTCCTACTTTTTTCCCTTGTCTCTTGCTGCACTGTGGGTTTCTGAATGAAATCAGAAAAAAAGTTTCTTTTTTGTATTTTTATGTTGCTCTTTCTATGCTTCTTCCTTAATCACTATGGCTTCTCTTTTCCTTGCAAGCCACTTCTATGTATCTTCTGTGACTTCCTATATAAAAACTAGAGACAAAACAAAACCAGAAACATTCTAACATATTAGAAAGAACAATAAATATTTTAAAAGCCACAGGTCATACTCAGCATTACCACAAAACAAAGTAGTGTTACTTGGTATACTACTCTACAAAGTGGTATATAAAAGCTTCTGTTGTTGTTGTTGTTGATTTTAGTTAAATGTTAAAAGGAAATTCTTTGGTGAGGCACTTGGGGCAGAGGTTGCCCAGAGAAGCTGTGGTCACCCCATTCCTGGCAGTGTTCAAGGCCAGGTTGGATGGGGATTTGAGCAACCTGGGATAGTGGAAGGTGTCCCTGCCCATGCAGAGGGTTTGAATGAGATTATGTTTAAGATCCCTTCCAACCCAAATCTTTCCATGATTCCATGGTTATGGTAACCTTGAGAAACCCTCCCTTGTACACTGAACAGTTTTTTAATTACTTACCCTGCTGCAGACATTGAAATTCACCCAGTCTCCTCTTTGTTTACCATTCCATTCCCAAGGGACCAAGGAAAGGAAAATACAAAGTCAATTTCCATCCTTACAGCTTTCTGAGCAAGCACTTCTATCCATTTGGAAGAAAAAGAACTGTGGCATACTGAATACTTTGGGGATCCAAATCAGGTTGCTCTCTTGTTTGTATTTAAGAATTGAAGAAGTCAGAAATGGAAGAAAACTATCAGAGTTTATTATCTGGCCACAACCTTTGTAAATGCAACAAATTATTCTCCAAGAGCAGCTGCAAATAGAAGGCAACAACAACTGAAACATTATCATTACGTTCCCAGGAACTAATTGCAGAGGTTGAATAACTTTACACTGACTGCAGTGGCACCCTGCAACCTTCAGTCTTCATCATTTTGTTTGCATGGCACCATCCCTTGACATAGCCATGGGACACCCTGCCTGCAGGTGACAGTGCCCTGTGCTTCAGCCAGGCTCCTCCCCTCCACCTGTGGCTCTTTCCCATGTGGGAAATATCTCGGAACATGATGAACCCAATGGAGAAGCAGAATGTTAAGACAGATCTGAAATCTTTCAGCCAGGTTTCTGATAAGACAGATCTTCCCAAAGTTCCGAAATACTAGCAGAGGAAATGCAGAGGGTTTTCCTACAGATTTGTACTCGCTTGCTGAGCCTGGTTGTTGTCACAGGACTTGCTCTTTGGCTCAGGTAGTGTGGGACAGCCCCTTTTGGAAAGGCCTCAGTGAAGAAAGCAGTGTGAGCTATCAAGCAAGCCACTGCTCTGCTGAGCATGCAATCCAGGCAGGATTTGGCAGGTGCCTTCAGATATATATATATCTTTGTTCTTATATATAGTTCTTTGTGACTGAGGAAAGAAGATGAAGTTACGAATTACAGTAGCTGAAGTAACTGCTTTTATTCATGAAGGCACTCAATAATAATTTTTTTTTCTTTTTTTTTTTTTACTTATACATAAAATTCTCAAGTAGGTCGCTTAGAGTAATCAAGGTAAGACAGTGGTCAGTAAAGAAGGCCAGAAACACTGTGTTCCTATATAGATTCATATAAAGTTGATTTTATCTCCAACTACTCTTGGAAGCAGTGATCAATTAAATCCAGCAGCACAAAATTTGGAAATGCAGCTGCAAGGCACCTATTCAAGGATTTTGAATTCTGGATCTGTCCCTCTGTCATCAGCAGGGAAGTATTCCCTGGGCAGAGTCCCACTGCCAGGGGCAGCAACTTGCAGACAAAATATCAGTTTTACAGAACTGCTGGAGCATGAAGTGGCTGGAAGCAGTAGCTATCCACGGGGGAAATGCACATCCCTGCAACAGGCTGGAGAGGAAGCAATGTGCAGGATCCTCTGGTGTGGGGGAGCACGGGAGATTCCGAGGTTAAACGCCAGAGTTTGACACAATCTTACTGACGCTACAGTGATTCCTGTGAGCAACACGTGAATAGTCAAGAAGGGATTTCTGAATGCACGGAGAAAAGGTCTCAGGCTCTGTAGGAAAATATTCCACTTCAGGTCTTGGGGTCTGCCACCAGATGAGACCTGAGACTCTGTTGGGATGGATGTAATTTGCCATTGAATTGGCACTGACATTTGTGTATATGTGAGGTTTGTGCCTTGTGAGGGACTTGGCATATCTGCCCCATGGCCAAAGTGTCTCTTTCCCACTATGCCCATATCTGTGGGTCAGAAACTTAGGTGTCATTTTCAGGAGTGCCAAGGATAACATGAACTGCTGGGGTGTTTTTTTTTTTGTTTTTTTTTTTTTCTGATGTATTTTCTACTCCATTGCTCTTGCATGTGCAGCCCTCATAGGTCCTGGGGGGTATTCTTGGAGCTTTGTTCCATCCATAAACATTTTAAATGCTGGGAGTAAAGCCTGGGCACAGAGGCATTCTTGGTGTCTGCAGTAAGGACATGGCTGCTTGCTGGGATTTTGACAGGATTATGTCCTATTTTACATCTGCACAGGAGTATGAAGCATTCTGATTATATAGAGTTAATAACCAGGAATAGCCTCCTTTCTCCCTTTTAATTTTTTTTTAATCTGTAATAGCACTGACAGTCTTCCTTAGATTCTTCTACTCAAAAATGTTGTCAGACCACTTGGATGTAAGAAGCACCTCGTTCACCTTGAACTAGAATGATCCAGCATTTTTAAGACTTTGGAAGCTTACAGTTTTCTTTCTTAGGGCAAGAAAATGAACAAAAATTAAGTTTTTTTTCTTCAGGTGAGAGAGTCTTGGCTAAAAATTCTAAAAGCTAAAAATGTCAATAAAATAACCTTCAAACCTAAACCTTGCAAAACTTCAGCAAGTTAGATATGCTTCAGGCATATAGTTTTGCCTAAAAATGTTTTGGTATTAGCCAACCAAGCCTGATGAGCTGACTGCTGAGCAAATTATTTTGTATAGGTTTTTTCACTTTGACATCATCCTATTCAGCTAAGGGTGCTAACTTGTACACAGTTTCAGTCCTGCAAGTAGGAGAGTGAATTGATCCACAGACCTTATTGAAGCATTTTGATTGATACAGGCCCTGGAAAGTAAGGATGAGTTTGTCCTTATGAATGTCTTTGATGTGAAAATCAGTCTGGGAAGCCAAGAGTGCAGGGTGAGCAAATTCAAGCAGTTTAGGTTTGGCATCAACTCAAGAGTGACAATCAAGTGATCTTATCAAGGTTTTTTACTTTAGTTTTGATACTCCTGTAATTGAGCATCTTTCTCTTCTGTCACCTATCTAACTTCTAGATATATATTTTTTTTCTATTTCTGATTCAAGTTAGAACCATGGGAAGCACAACTGATCTGTGGGGAAGAAAACCAAAACTTAACCCTTAGTGAACTAAAGGTAAATTGAAGGATTAAGAGAATAATAATCTAATAGTATCCTAATTAATTTTAGGTTTTGAAAAGCTTCTGCTTTGCTGCTTATATTGATTTTTTTTTGTTACAATTAAAAATGTCTTGAGGTTATATCTATATTTTTGAAGTTGTTTGTGTTTAGTTTGGTTTGGTTTTTGTTGGGAGTTTTGCCAATAGAAAAATCAGGTCAAATAATCTGGACTGTGTAGGACCATGCAAAGTTTTTCAGGTATTTTTTCTTTGTTATTTGTTTGTTTGTCATTGTTTTCTTTGTTTTGTTTGTTTTGGGTTTCGGATTTTTTATTTGGTTTTTTGTTTTGGTTTGTGGGTTTGTTTTGTTTTTTTTTTTTTTTACACTAGTGATTGAAACAAGGATTTCCTCTGGATTAGGGATAGAATGTACATAAACATCATTTAGTTGTTTTTTTTGTACCTTAGGAGTCAAGAAAATTAATATCTGGGATGTTAGCAATCCTTGGGAACTGGAAAATACATCCCAAAATGTGATTTTTCTTTCCATTAGAAAAATTCAGCTGTTTAATCTGAAGGCTGTTATCAAATTTGTTTGCTCCTCATATACCACAATCTCTTCTGCTGTTACGAACTTTAAGGAACCTGAAAAAAGAATGAAGACTGAAAAGCTGCAGCACTAATGCTTGCTCCTTAGAGATAGGATAGGGCCTTATCAAACATAGACAATGTAGAGGCTTAGGATTTCTCTGGTCTCCTGGTACAGTGGTTTTGGTTTGTTTTAGATCTCCACAAGTGAATGCAGGGGAAGGAGGGGGAGAGAACCCACACGAGTACTTAATTGACATCACAGAAGAATTAAATCAGCTGAATTTTTTAAATTTTTTTTTTAATAAGGTGAGACTGGGATCTCTTCACCCCATTAACTAGGAGGCAAATAATTAGTGAAAAGAAGGAAATCCACCAGAACAGCTTCACAGATCCTGAAAATAAAACTCCATATCGAGAGTCAGGCAGATATGATGGTACTTATTTCACCTCAAAACATGACCAAAGAAAGACAGATTTGAAATAATGTCAGAGAAGCCAATAATAATGCAATCTCCTTTGGGATGGTATTATCTACAATGGAAAATTTGAAAACCTCTGAAGATTATGAAGTGAGAAGAACAATAGCTACCTGCTGCTATTCAGGAGAAATGAAAAAGCCATAACAATGCACATTATGCTGTCTTTGAATGGGATACATTCCCCATTTGGTGAAATCAATTTAGCCACTGATTCTTAATGCTGTGTGAAAGGAAGCTATTTGCTGCTTCTAAAGAAAGACTAAAACACACTATTTCTTCTAATATATCAATTCTTACATTGGCAGATGAAAATATCAAGTTTTTTTCTTCTGCCTTTCATTTTCTCCTGCCTGACCTAGTGCAAAACTGGATTTTGTTTGGTTCATTACTATTAGTTCAATTCCATTGTCATTAGTCATATAATCAACCTCTGTGTTCAAAGTCTGTGCCCAAAAACGAGTTCTATTGCTGGCTCTTATGGCCAGTCGGGCTGCAAGTGCTTGAAGCAGTGCTGAAGTCTGCCTCCTTCTTGCTTTATTTCCCTCAAATGCAGAGGAAAGAGCATTGCCCCTGCCATGTTAGAGGACTGCTGTTTACCCAATCTATATCCCTCTGAACAGAAAGGCATTTATCAAAGCAGAGATGTCCCCTTTTCTCTGTGTTCAGCTAAGACTTCATTTTCCCTAATGCTTTGTGGCAAGAATGTCACCCTGAGCTGGCTGGGATCAAGAGGAGCTGAGCCAGGACCTTTTGAAGCCCGAAGCCCTCACAGAGGGGCTGTGTCAAAGAGGCCCATGAGGACTCTGACGTGGCAGCAGGGATGAAAGACAGAGCAGCTGAAGAGCCCTGCACCATTTTATCAGCAGAGCCCACACAGGCCTGGCAGACTCCTGTAGCTGAAATAACTTGAGTAAACTTGCTGCTCAAATAAGTGATTGTTATCTTAGTAAACCAGGGGCTCTGATTTATTGCCTTCACAGAGTATGATCTCAGATGGAGGGAGGATAAGGTTAGTGATCCAATGACTTGGAGAAGTCCAAACCCTGACACTGACCTCACAAAGTGACCAGTAACCCTACCAAAGCCCCTACTGTGATATCAGCCTAACAACCCCAGACCAGCAGTATCTATAAAGTCCCTAACTTGAAATTGAGGCACCTTTGAATTTTGCCTCTAAAGTACATCAAAAAGCATATTTTATGTATTATCCTGATGCCTTAGGTTTTAGCTTTTATATTTTTCAGATTCTGTGAAAACAGAATCTACTTTCTGCTTTAGTGTGTGGGTCTGGGCTTCATATGAAGGGATAGTGAGCTCTCTTCACAGAGTAGGGAGACAAAACAATTCCTTCTCTAGCTGGGGACCAAGGACAACCACTCAAATTTCAGGTCCAAGAGCATAAACAATGTGGACTGAAGAGAGAAAAAACAAGAAAGCTGTGACTTCATGGGCTAAAGCTATAATTGGACAATTAGCTCCAATATACAAATGGACCAAAACTCATAAAAGTGTGAGACCCCATGACCCATGTCTATTTTGTGACCATTTTGGTTCATCTTGGGTGTAGCCCTGGCTGGGCTCTTGTGCTGCCCAAGGTATATCCCTTGAGGCATTTTAATAAATCCCTGCTTTATTATTTAATTCCATCTAGCCTCTGTTCTAGGTCAGCCTTCACAAGGCATCAATCCTGTACATGTGATACAACCCTTACCTTCCAAGGCTGCTTGTGTGGGGCTTTTCAGAGTGTCTGCTTGTTATGGTCATGATAACTGAGATTAATTTGCTGCTGCTCCTCCTGCTAGAACCACTAAGTGACATCTGAGTTAAAATGTAAAAGTTTCTGGTGACCTGAAGTGTGGGGAACTGGCATTTATAATTCACATTTCCTGTTGGTAATTTTGGGGAGACCTACAATATGTGTTGGGTGAATGCCATGTAACAGTGTCAGAACAGCACAAAAGGGCATTGTGCTGGTTCTTTGGTAATGTAGATTTTTGTGTTTCTTGGATCTGCTGCACTGTCCATGCCATCTACAACAGATTTGGGACATTTCACAGAAATTAAAGAATGCCCTTCCATGATTAAACATGGGAGTTAGTGCAAGTGATCTTTCAGGTGATCTGAAGAAGGCCAAAGAAGTGCCCTAGAAAGTTTTTGCATGATCTCCAGTAAGCAAGTTTATTGTTCTGAGTGTTGCACACTCTCCCTGGCAGTCAGAGATTGTGGCTCTGCAGCTAATGCCAGCATTAGTAGTTCCTATGTTCTTTCTCTGGTCATTTTTTTTCCTTACCCTTGTGGTTCAGTTTTTTCCTCCAGCCTATCTCCTCAGCTGCACAAAGTCTGTTCCGTGGTGGGCTGAGCAGGAAACTGGATCACTTCATTCTGCTATTTGAAAGTACTCTTTAAAAGAAAAAAAAAAAAAAAAAGTCTGTAATGTTCCCAAATCAGTTGTGACAGATGGCATCTGTTATCCCTGCCCTTGCTTTGTGTGCCTTTAAGAAGCCTGAGCAAGGTGAAGCCTCCAGAAAGACAGGGAAATTGTTCCTTTTGCTGGAGATGTGTTGTAGCTGCTCAGAAATGGGTGGCCTGGGGGGCTGCAGAGTGCAGCCAGATACACCTACTTGAGACTCCTTGAGACTGCAGTGAGGATTAGAGAAATGGCAAAGGCTGTGCAAAGTGACTCTGCTCAGAAAGTCATCAGCTTATTTAAGTCTAGAAACCAAGCAAGGCGAAAAATTTAATTTCTAGTCCGTTAACCTACTTTGTTTGAACTTGCTAAATTCAAAAATATGGCTGTCGTTTTTATTCTAGAAGTCCTGGAGTGTTCTAGCTCTTTTTTTTTTAAATGCATGCCATGAGAAAAGAGATGAGGCAGGTTCAGGTCCCCACCAGGCCACAGCCAGATCAGTTAGATTGAAACTACAGCCTTATTAAGTATCATGTAGGCTTTATTCATGTATCATGTGTATATCATGTAGCCAAGGTCTATCAGACATTTACTGATGAGTTTTCCTCATAAGGTCTTTGCTGAAAACTTTTACCTTTGCACAACAGTGTTTCTCTCTCCTAGAAGCTACACTTGGCTGTTGGCACTCCTCTTGTTCCTCCTTCTTGCCACTTGATCAGATGCTAGCATTTAAATTTTAGGTGTCTGTTTTGCCTGATGTGAAGACACCTGGCTAAAATAGGCTTCAAAGAAGGGTTGGCTCTGTTAAAAGATAGACTCTCAAGCCAAGAAAATCCCCAAACAGTATTTCAAAGACAGACAGAAGAATTTCTGCATAATATTGATGACTGATTTTTTAGCAACGCATGAATGAAAACCATTTTTTAGCATGGCTGCATATATATATGACCCTCTTCAGAAGAAGGTAGGGTAGAAGGTGAAGAGAGGCAGAGCTTAATCTTGCCTGGAATCTTTTTTTTAGGGCTTCCAGAGCTGAAGGAACATAAATGATTCTGTGATTTGGTGAAATGTGAGTATTGCTGTATACAGGTCTGAAGGTAGCTTAAAAGTATACCTATTAAACAGTAAAAATTTCAGGCATATATATATACATATATACATATATATATGGCACTGATGCTGGAGATAATGAGGCCTGTCCTTAAGGGATGTTATCAGTGAACAAACTTCTGCTAGCAGATACTATATATAACACATACTCTGTTGTATTTAGTTTAGGCATCTTTAGCCCTATACATGCCTTGAATTTATAGACTCAGATCTTGACATGGATTAAAAATTGCATAGGAGGTCAAAATAATTTTTTTTTCGTTATGAGAATTATTGAAATAAACTGGAATTTTTTGACAATTAAAAGACTGATACTTTGTGGCTATCTACGTTGCAGAAGAAATAATGAAAACACAAATAACAAAGTCTGGCGGTCATTTGTCAGAGCAGAACAGTCTGCTGGTAAAGTAAGGATGGGATAAAAATGCTCTGTTTTCCATTTGTATTTTGCAGGTGAAGTGTGGTGTTGTGTGTCTTGCTTCCTTCCTTCTCCATTCTCTTTTTGCAGGGAGAGGTAGAAGGAATTGTCTGCCACTGTCCAGAGATGCTGCTAATTATAGACCAAACTGCCCAGTTAAGTTGGTTAAAAACATCTTCTAAATTCATTCCTGTTAAGTCCACTTCCAGAGGAATCTGTGTTTCCTACTTGTCCAGCCACAGGCTGATTCCTGGCAAGCACTGCTGACACTGAGCTGCTTTCATGCAGTAAAAGAGAGATGTTAGATGGTACTCAGGGTCCATCAACAGTTTTCACAAGGAATAGCCTGGAAAACTACAGTATCCCGGTTACTTCATGCAATCTTGTCTCCTTACATATTTTGTTTCATAAGAGTTTTGGGACTTGTAGTGCTTCTACTCTGTACTTCCTCATAACACAGTGTGGCAGGACTTATCAGAAGTTCCAGGCAGCACCCTGCTAGAAATAATTCATAATAGTACTTCACACTAGGGAGTTCCTGCTTGCAGATTCCAAAAACAACTTTTACAAAAGAAGTGTTAATACCCACATGTTACTGGGTGAAAAGTGAAAAAAAAAGAGGTTTATTATGCAGGCCCAGAATGTGTCAAGGCAAAAGCAAGGGGCAGAATCAGCCCCACCTGACTGACTCTCTCCTGATCACTCTTGTTGGTTAAAATGCTGGTGGCACTTCCAGAACCCCTCCTCTCCTCCTGTGCTGTGGTCAGGGCTCAGTGCATTTCCAAATGTTGGCTGGGGCGGGGGAAGGCTTGGAAATCCCTGCTTGTACCTTGCTATTTCCATTTTCTTCTCCTAATAACCCACCAAAGATTCAACCTACAGCATAGGTGAGGTAGAATATGTGGCTACTGACTGCTGCAACAACCTGAGCAAGAAACTGATAGGATGTCACTCGCTGGGATGTAATTTCCAAGATTAATATATCTTCTGTTTACCTCCCTCTCAGTGATTTACTGTGCAACAGCTCCCCACCGTATTTCTGTGGGGAGCTCCTCTGCTCACCTTGGTTCCTGCCTCTCGAGACACTGCCCTGCATGATGATAAGCTTCAGAGAGAAATGACTGCTGTGGATAAACCTGGCCATCCATGCTCTATATTGCATTTCCCAGGGCCCTCTGGAAAATGGGAAAATTTCCAGAGCATCTGGAAATGCTCTGGAAGGGGATTTCAGATCCCCTTCCAGATCTGAAGGGGAGCATCTCTATGCAGGGGAATGCTGGTGGCAGAACCCACTTAGAGAAATGGCTGTCTGTTTATTTGCATACAGAAGTATCTGTAAACCATCCCATTATTCCATTCCCTTATACTTTTTCCCAAAAATCCTTCTCTGAGGACAGAACTATAAAAAACGAGCCTTAAAAAAGCAGTGAAGTAACCATGAGAATTTTGTTTATTCTTAAAAAAATTAAAGTTTCATTTCTTACTGTGCAAATAGCAATAAGTGAGAAGGTGAGAGAGACTAGAATTGAAATCAGAAAAAGTGATTATCTCATTTGGCAGAGCATTTCAGTATTCTGCTCTTGACATTCTTTCTTTATTTGGTATAAAATATGTCATTTTAATTCTCTGTGAAAGAAAAGAGAAATGTGGACTCTGGGAGCACTCTGTCTCTAGCAGAGGAGTCCACCTGATGTTTTTCCCCAGAGCCATGATTTAGTGAAACCTCAGGAACAGCCACTTTGTCTTCTCAGTGGTCATTTGGTGAAATTCTCAGGGAGTTGTTTGCTGTCCAGCAAACTCCCTTAGCACCATGGCAAAGTTGAAATATCATCCCTGCATCTCATTTAAAGTTCAGGAAAACAGTAAATTCTGGTTTTAAAAAAAAACCAAAAAAATCCTTGTTCAAACTTGCTACAAAAAAAAATACAGCTTTGTATGTTTAGTTAAGTTTTACAACCAAACTAGTGCTGCTTTGCAGCAGACTGTATAAATTGGTATTAGTGGATGACAAACTGCTTCAAGAGAAAAAAGCCTTAGAGTGTATGACTGCTCTGGCTTAAAAAAAAAAAAAAAAAAAAGGAAATGTTCCAAGACCTCTGTGCCATTCACACAAAAGATGTGTCAGGGTGAGTGTGGGTAATAGGACATAGGTCTAGGGAATGCAGTTATTTTTTCTTTCTGGAGTCTGACCTCCTGCAGGAAAATGGACAAATACTACAAAGTTGCTTTTGTTCCTCACTGCTTGGAGCAGGGGAAAAGACTTGAGAAGCGTGGACTTCATTTTTAACAAATGTATAATTATTTCTGGGAGATGGGGGAAGAAGCTTTCAAGTCCTTCAGGGTATTCAGGAAGAATACCAAGCCTGCTTACCTGTAAGCCTCTAATTCCTAATGTGTGTAGAAAGCAGGAAGATTATTGTTTCAGTAACAGCTGCAGGCCTTTTCCTTCCCCTTATCTCATCTATTTTAGATGTTTCTCAGTGGCATGTGATTCAATTAATGTCATTCAATGAGGCAAGTTAACCCTTCCTTGCCAGGCTGTTCTGAGCTTTATTTCCAGTTTCTTGCTCTTGAAGGCTTTAAGAGGTACTGTGAGAATTCTGCACAGGTGCTGCTGATGTCCATTATTTGCAATAAGTGCTGGAGAAATAAACTTCTTTTCCTGCTAGTCTATGTTCTTTCTAGTTGGTCCTCTTATTCACTGCTACTAAGCAGATACCTTGTATTTCTAAGTGACCTTACCATTTTAGTTTAAAAGCCTTGATTTTTTTTTTTTTAAAATTTTTTTTTTTTAAATTTCCGTTGATGTTGTCACTATAGCTCTGGGGAGAGTGTTTGCTACATGCCCCACATGCCCCAGAAAAGTATACACAACAACAACGACTATATTTACCTTTACTGTGTAAATAGGGCTCTTTATTCTTTAATAAATGGAATATGAACAAAGTTTGGACTACAGAGTAATTTACTCTGCATACTAAACGTCTTTGAGGTGAGTCAAAGTAGGCATGAAATAGAATGTGAATATAAGCTTCAACCCTTTTCCTGGATACCTTTTTACTGAACTCAGGCTGTGAATACAAGACATTTTGCAAGGCACTGAAGGAGTGCAGTCAGTTCATGACAAAGTAGGGCTGCTCATCACAGCTGGCAGGCATAGATATTCCAGTCTGGAGATGTCTTGGCTCTCTGGAAGGTCATTTGGTTCTCTCTTGACAGGGGAAAAAAAACCCCAAACTTTTGGAGCGGTGTATGTGAGGGAGCAAAGCTGCAGAAGCTGCAGTTTCCAGGTCAAGAGTCCTACAAGCACCAGGAGAGTGCTTTGAGCCTAGACAATTTGGAATTTTCAATTTTGTAGTCCTAGTGGAGAGTTGCTGAGACACCTACATGGCGAAACTGCAGCAAATATTAGCAAAGACTTGCAGTATACCATTATATTTCAGGTTAAAAAGTAAAAATAGAAATAATAGTAACTATGAATATCAGTTTGTGATATTGTATTAAAATTATAGGATTTACTGTTTTGTCATTCTGGCAGTATTCCTGACTTGCACAAGTTTCTGTGCCACTCTTAGCCAGGAGTGGTTAACTCATAGCATTCCCTGTTAGCAGCACCTGCTATCAGTACCCAATATTGCCTCTGTTAACTGTGGAACAGAATCATACCTGGTAAGGAACAGATGAGCTGACCTCCAAGCTTTGCTGGGGATTGAATTAGTGTTTATTTAATTTTATTTTCATATTTATTCAACCAGCTGTGTGGCCACATCCATTTACTTAATTAGTGAGATGATTTTTAACCTGTGTTCATTAAATATATACTGTAGCCCAGCTTTTACCACTTTTACCAGGATAGTGGTTGCTTGCTCTTCTCACTGTACTTATAATTAATATTGGTCTGGAGTGTGATATGAGTCAAGTAGAATTTGAATATAAAGATGAGAAACTGTGTTCTGAAAGCTAGTCAGATTTGAGAGTGAGAACATGCAGTTGGGTTCCTCACTCAGCATCTAAGCGTGTAATTATTTTGTCCTGTGGCAGCAGTGTGGAGAAACACTTTTATGGGGGTTGCAAGTATATTACTTGTGAGATACTTTTTTTTCTTTTTCTTTTTNAATGCATATACAGGGATTATGCTGCGATCTGCAGGAGATGCAGAACTTTACCAGCCAGACCCAGGAGGATCTGTTGGTCCAGAAAATTGATCTAAAGGAGGGTAATTTTCAGCCAGCAGCAGGAGTGTTTGGGAAGGTGTTTCCAGCTGGGAGCTAATTAGATGCTGCTGAGCCTGCAAGGGCCTCAAGGTGGCAAATGCCACACATCTAATGCCACCAGCACACTCCAGCAGTCCCATCACATGCTCCTGCTCCTCGAAGGGCTCTCACATCTGCTTGAGCTGTGGGAATGCAGAAGGCATTTTCCTTCAGCTGTGATTTTCAGCCTCAAGTATCAGGTGTGGGCCCTGTTACACTCAGGGCTGCTGCCTCCTATTTTATTGCTTCCCCTGCTGGGTTATGATGGCTTAGAAGGAAGTGCTCGGTGGGAGAAGAGAGCATTGGCTGCAGGGATTTTGTGTCTGTGGGCATGGGAGCTTACCAAGTGATGCTCATGAGGAGAGCAACACCTGCTATATCCAGCTGTGCCTGTGCTCAAACATGATTTATGCTGGGTGTCCACACTGCCAGTTCTAAGGTGTCAGTGGCCTGTGGCTTGGGATGGCATCCTGGGACAAGCCTGGGCTGAGGTCTCTGCTGAGCGCTGGGAAGCCCAAAATCTCTGGGTGGCAGTGGGAGGGATCACAGCACACCTGGCCACATGTAATGATTCTTCATCAAGTCTTGATGACTGGTGGGGAGTGCTTGAGGTAGCACTGCCCCAGCCCTTCCTCTTGGTCTCCATGAAAGCTCAGCTGAAGCCAGAAACGGAGTCTTGTCCATGCCTGAGCAGCCCAGAAGGAAAGGCAGTTTGGGCGTAATTCCAAAATGCATTTTGGGAGACTCTTACAAAGGTTATTGCTTTGAAAGAGGAGGGCTAAGAAGGCATGGCTAAAGAGAAGCTAAAATTAAGAAAAAATAAAAAAACCCCCATAATTTATTACACACATTGACAGAACTGTGTTGTTTGAGTTTAGAAGTTAATATGGGACAAAGTGAGAACCCCAGCTAAGCTGCACTGAGGCTGCAGACACTGCTTGCTTAGTCTCAACTTGGAGTTCCAGTAGGCACTAGTGGAGATATAAGGCTGTTTTAGTGTTGAAATCTATCTGCATATTTAGAAGTCCAACCTAACTCTGAAAATGCAACTCTCTACAACCAGTTGTATTTTACATGCCAATAAATACAACCAGTAGTATTTTACATACCAAACACACCTGCAAATATTTCAAGTAAAAGGCTTGAGGTAGCTTTCTTCATTACTTGAACAGCTCTGAAGATAATCAAATGGTATTCATCACACAAATTATTCAAGATTCTGCTTGCCAAATATCTTGCAATGGTCTTCATGCAATTTTTTAATTCTTGATTGGCCAGCTCTAGCTGGTGTGGTGGCCCGGCTTTTCAGAAGCATTGAGAGAGGGCAGCTCTGTGCAAACATCCCTGGCCATCACAACCATTCAGTTTACAGCCAGCCAGAGCCTGTGAAAACTGCAGATTAAAAACAATCTGTTCTTGCATAGCTGGAACAGCAGGAATTCACTCCATAGGTGGTTGAGCAGCTCTGAGCAATACTAAAGTGTAATGAATTTGTTTTGCTGAAAAGAGGTGAAGGCTCAGAGCCACATCTACACAAGACATCCGTGGAGCAGAAACTTGTGGGAATACCATAAATTACCCAGAGACAGAGTGGGATTAGTGTCTGTTTGCTTCTTTAGTGCTGCCCCTTTATCACACAAAAACAGTTATTATTTGAGCTGGTTTGGGAATACACTGTATGCATTTTCCATAAGTATTTTCTGTGAATTGGTTTTTGTGAAGTCCAGATACTTTTTTTACTAAACCCTTTTGAATATGAAATGCTTTACAAGAGTCCTCTATTTTCTTGCCTTGCACAACCACTAGTTTTAAATTTTGGGCATTTCCTGATGGGGTTATTACATTTTACAAGATTATTTCTGCAAGATTACTTTCTCCATTAGCTGTATGAGAGGAAACAGCACTGTAGTTTTCAAGCAAGATACATTTGAATTTTCCGTGTACTTCGTGCTCAACTTAATGTTTTCTTTAATGATATTAAATATAAAAAATAGCTAAAACATAATTTTATTTAATTGTAGGGGGTTTGACTTTTTTTCTTCCTATTTTTAGGGGGTGGGGTTTAGTTGTTTAGGCATGTATATTTCCAACTCTATGAATCAAAAATTTTAAAAAATCATCTCCCTTTGGAAAAAGAGGTAACTGATTACTCTTCCTGCAAAGATTGGAACAACAGCAGAGAAAAACTGGGTCCTTGTGGCTTAGAGTCATTGTGGCCTCATTGGCAGGAGAAGTTGGGAACAGCAGCTCCATTCCCACCATTTGTAGACAGCAGTGGGAATAGAGGCTCCCAAAACCTAGCAATGTCTCCTACATTTCAGGTGGAAAGGAACAAATGCTCCTCCCAAAAGGAGCCCTCTGGGTTAAAAAAAAAAAAAAAAAGGATGTGTTTTGAACCTGGTAACAGCTAAAATTAAAATTAACAGGATAAGGGTTTGTCTTGTTATATGGTTATATGATTTCTAGCAGCTTTATTACAAGCCTCTTAGAAACTGTACATGAAAAAGACCCAGGCAGTCTACAAGTTAATTAAACTTTGCTCTAGATTCTAACTTAACAGAGAAATAAGCTGCTAGATTTTTTCCTAATTAAACATAATTTTCACATTTTACTTATACAAACCACATTATCATATGTAAGCAGCTGAGACGCTTTCCTTAACTCAAAATATTAAAATCTGAAGTATAGAAATGTTTTAACTTAGTAAGGCTAAATCCCAATCCAGTCATAAATTTATGTTAATAATTAAAAAATTCCAGGCATTTAATATTGTTAGGAATTGGATACAGCAAAAGCTTTAGTATTTTAAGAATGTTTAGAAGACAAATGGCTGTGTTAGCCTTCCACAAATATTTTAATACTACATCATGGTATTTTTTCTCCCTAATATTATAATTTTCTACGTAAAAGAAAATAATTTGTAAGGATTTATATTTGGCATGTTGGCATATGATGCTAGTTTTATCAGTCTGATTCCACTTATTTAACATTTGTTCTGTTACATAGCTGTGGCCATAAGAAAGTCTAACTGGACTTTTTTTTCTGCTGGGATTTGTTCCACTTAATTATTTTGTACTTAAGTGCAGAGAAAAGGAGAGGTGTCTCCGTAAAGCAGACATTACAAATAGATTATGGGACTGTAATGCAAAACCTTTATAGCTGGATTTCATTCACTACTAATCAAAAAGAGATTGTGTGGAAAGAGTATTTTTAATGCCCTATATCCAGTGGAATTTCATTCTAATTTTGGTGCAAATGATAAGTTGTTGGCTTTTTTCTCATTGGAAAAAACAGGTGCAAATGAGTAGAGAGAAACCAGCTGCCAGTAAAACTGGTATTTCGAAGACGAGAAAAACCCAGTAGGTTTAGTAGATCATCGTGAGAATTCAGAGCTCTCCATTAGGCAGTGTTGGAATCCAGGGCACAGAGAATGTCTCTCTGCCTGTTTTAAGAAACTCACACCCTCAGCAGAACACTGCTTTTAACCTTCGTCCCTGAAAAAAGTTATCAAAGCGTTGGGAAGAGTTAGAGCACACAGATGTGAACTAGGTAATAGTATGTAGTAGTGGTAGTGTATCACAGAGTGAAGAATTTCGGGTTTTAGGATTTAATATGAGAGTGAATAAGAGACAAGATGGAGGATTTTGGGTGTTGTCCCTTCTTCCTTCTTGTCCCTCTTCAGCTCCATTTTCTGTACTACTTGTGTCAGAAAGTTATTGGTTAGAGTAAGTAGTNTAAACCCAGCAGGCAGCTTCCTCTAATCATCCCCATTTTTAAAACTCGTAGCAGAAGTTCAGCTGAAAGTAGAAATTAGTGCATTTACTGGGCAGCTTTGTCATTGCACTCCTGACCTCAGGCTAGGGAAGCAATTGAAGGAGGAACACAAAACCTGCAAGAAATTTGTTCCATAATGAATGCCTCCAAGTTTTTCCCTTACAAGTGCAGCCTCAACACATCTTTGCATATCCCACCCTTTAGCAGGGTAATCCCACCCAGCTCCCATCCTGACCAGCTGCAGAGCCACGGCCTGAGCCCTGCTGTGGGTGGGTAGTGCTGCAGGGAGCACAGGACAGCGTGCTCATCCCTGCCTTGCTGAGCACATAGGGTGCTTTATTTCCTACCAGTTAATAACAAAGCGTTCTTGCAGCTCTGGGTAAGGCAGCAGTCACTTTCAAGCTTGGCAATGCCTGCAATAACCCCCAGTTCCAGAGGAGGAAAGCAGGATCCACAATCAGTAATACCTGAGATGGGAATATGGCAACCGACCCTTATCTCGCTAAAATGAGCGCTGAAATAAACTGCTGGGTGGATGTGTTACAGCTGGAGATACAGAGAGCTGTAGTGATTTGGGTAGATGGTGAGCTGTGGGGCTTTTCAGTTCATCTCCACACAGGGTAGGTAATTACTTCTTTCCCAATCCTTGTTCAGATTGCCGCTGAGGGAATCGATAGTCAGCCTAGTCCCCAGGTGAAGTGTGTTCACCTTTAAAACATATTTTAAGTGTAGCAGCTGCAAAGTGCTTCAGTGCACAATAACATTTTCCCTGGGTGTCAAAATCAAGTGACTGAAAAGCAGGATAGGCACTGCCAAGGACAAAGGTAGCGTTATATTACTTACATTTATGGCATGTTGCCATTATTTCATTTGCAGCATTAAGGGGAGTAGAGATATAGCTCTGCATATTTAAATGCAGAACACGTTAAAATGCAGGCTAAAGAGAGCTACTCCATGCTTATTAAATATAACTGAGTTTTTGAAACATATTTATTGTGAAATGTGTGAGAACATTATTAAAGAGTACCCGTTTGTATGCCACGGGTAATTAACAGTAATTATCTTCCTGGTGGTCAGTTGAAATATAGCTGATATAAAGAAGAAATTTCACACACATTTAAATTAAAAATTAATTAAAACACATTTTGAAAATGACCCAATTTCACATACAGTTATATCTGTCAACAGATACCAAGGTTTGCCTAGAGTTATCTAGGCTTAAGGAGGTACTACCTGCTCAATAATGCTTGGTTTAATAACAATAACTAGAAAACCCAAACCCTATACTAGGAAAACACAGTTCTGCTGACCAAAATAAGAAGCAGCTGGAAGACCTTCATGATATAACCTAATTTTATTCTATTTGAGAAAGGGCCTCAGCAGTTTAAAAAAAAAGAAAAACAGTAATAGAATAAACCTTCCTGCATGACTCAGGAATGTGAGAGTGAGTGCTTAATTCTCACTGTTTCATGTAAATGCTGGCTCTTCTTGTGCCTGGACACCAGTGCTTGGTATCAACAGTGGAGAGATGCAGTTTTGTTCCCCTGGTATGTCTTGGTGGTCCATATTTCCAGTATCCAAGCAAATTACTTAATCTGAGTGACCTCAGGATTTTTGGCACTTCATCCTCTAAGAGCATGGAACCTGTCAGGTGGCTGAGATCTCCCTTCATATGTCTGATCCAAGTCTCATGGTTTCTCCAGAATCCATGGACACAGGGAAATAGGAATTGACTTAGAGACTGCCTTGGCCTTTACCCAGGGACATGGATAGAGTGGTGGTGTGACTCTGATGGGATACCAGTTAATTGCTCAAAGTTTACTGAATCTGGAGTTGTCAGAATCTATCTCCTACTGAGTGGAATTTTAAGTAGAATGTATTTTCTTTCATATTTTAGCACCTTTTAAGTCAGGGTAGTTCAGTAATGATATGTAGAAATGCTCCATTCTAAAAGATCTAAAACCAAAACTGATTTACTGAACTATCCATTTTCCCAGCTCTGATTAAGTGAACACATCCAATTACATAAGTATTAATGTTCATCTGTAGTGTAGTAGAATTAAAATTGCAATGTCTCCCAATCACGGTCTAAACCACGCAGTAATCAAGCGTGAATTTAGCAAGTTCATTTTTCCATTATGCTGTTTTCAACACAAAGTTACCATATTAGCATATGGCACCATAACATTGCAGCTCAAACTAGAAGAAAGAAATTCTTTACTGTGAGGGGGGTGAAACACTGGCACAGGGAGGCTGTGGATGCCCCATCCCTGGAAACATTCAAAGGCAGGCTGGACTGGGCTTTCAACAACCTGATCTTGTTGAAGATGTCCCTGCTCATTGCAGGGGGGTGGGACTGTGGATCTCACTTTTCAGATGCCATGATTCCTGCTTGAGACTTCCCCTCACTTCAATCAGTTTTAAAATGGAAGGTAACAGAGTGTGATTGAAAGCCCCTAAACAGTAACATTTTGCTGAAATGAAGATTAGAAACAGCTTATTTTAAAAACTTTCTATTTTAAACTTTCAATGCTTCTAATTCTGCCTTTTGGCTCTTGGGCCACTTGAAAACTGCACTAACCTTATGCAACTGTGCCGAGTTCAAATCTAGAGCACAGTGTCCAGGAGCCTAACTCTGCTGAATTCAGGTTATTCTTTTAAGTATGTGCTGCTGTATTTAAACATCAAATTAGACAGGAGAAAGAAGAGTGAGTTTTCTCAGTTGGTTGTTTTATTTTCTGTGTCTCTGTGTGTCAAAAAAAAAGTCTTTATAAGATTATGCACTAAAAATAACAAAAATGCTTAAAGATTTATCTTTGAAAAAAAAAAAAACAACAACAAATCAACAAATAGTGTCCTTTGCACTATACCAAGGTTTAAAAGCAATTATTTCTCATTATAACTTCCTTTTTTCCCCTTTTGTTCTTGACTCCATCAACCTTCTTTTCAAATTCTGTCAACTAGTTAAAAATAGGCAAAACTGTGCAAACAATCCATCCTCTGTCTGTCATTCATGCTTTTATGAAATGCATCGCATTGGTAATTTTACCTACTATAAAATTTTTGAGTTTAACTAAGATGAACTGCACTTCAAAATAGTTTCAATGCTAATAATATAGACTGCCCTTATGTCAGCAATCTGCTCATTTGTAAGGGTTTTATTTTTTTTACAATTTTGTGATAATATAGATCTTTTTTTCTCTGACTCACTCGTTTGCACTTGCATTATGCCACCACTGAGGAGGATTTTCCTTAGCAGCAACCATGCACAAAGGAGAGGTATAGTCACAATTCAGAAGATATGAGGCAAGGAACATTATCCTCAAATAGAATCTTTGGCTAAAATCCAGTACACAGCTAAGCCTGCAATGCTTTATTTGAAAGAAGAAAAAAATAACAAAAAACAACAAAACATTTAAAGAATTATGTTTTTTATTTAATGGACTAAATTCATTCTACTGGAAAAAAAAAAAAAAAAAAAAAAGAAATCTCTGTTTTTGTTTTCACTTCTACATTGTGCTACTAGACCATGACTGTTCTCTTGGAGTTTATGTCACTTGCTGATGTTGTTTTAAAAAATCCCAAACACAGGCAGGTGCTAAACCATTAAATACTAAGTGAAGACATGCCAGATTGCATAACTAATAGCAATGTAAATTGAAAATAATAAGTTAGGGAATATAATTTTATATTTTAAGCTTTTGCAAAAGCAGACTTTGACTTACTAAACACTAATGAGTACTTATGGACTCATATATTGTTCAGTATTTTTACAACCATGAATATGCATCATGAACTACATAGAAGATCTTATGGGTATTTTATTGGAAAAGAGTAGTTAGATGTTAAAACTTCTGTCTATAAAAAGTTGTTTGTTTTTTAATTTACCTTTTGCTTATCAGTAAACCCACAGTAATGTCCCATATTTTCATATAATAAGGTGAAACAGCTCAAGCAACACATTATCTGGAGTTTTTCATACTGTTTTCTGAAGTTAACTTTTGAAGGTGTTAAAGTTGTTGTTCAGGTCAGTTTGTCTGCTTTCAGAGGAGGCAGGCAGGACTGTCCTGCTGCTCCTGAGATGTAATGACATTTGTTCCCCACTCTGGCTGTGAGCCCAAACCATTTTTCCTGTAGCAGTGGGATCTCTTCCCATTCTGGGGTCACTGAGCTGCCTGAACCCCCTCTAGGACCTGTAACTCTGAACATATCGTGCCTTATCTGACCTTTTTCTTGCTAATCCTTCTATGCCAGGTGACTCTAGTAGCTGTGCTGTAATTGGAGATACTCTGTTAAGGGCTGGAGATGCTCACTGAATTATGAACTGGGAGTCCAAGCTCCTGCAGAAAAGCCATGAGCCCAAAATAACCAAAGTGTGACCTTTTAATTCAACACCAGCTGCTACTAAGAATTAAATTGTAGAGGAAAAAAAAGATGGGTGAAGCAGTATAAATGGGTACTCCCCATTTGCTCCATCAGTAACCAAGAATTCTGGCATTTATTGCAAGAGCAAGTGGAATTTAGCAGCTGGAAATAAGCAGCCACATGAGTGGTAGTGAAAGTGGGACATGGTTGTCATTGATTTTTAGTGTGAGGTAATGGTGATGTAGAAGGTGCCTAGGTGGGATCTCTGGGTTAGTTTTTATTTCTTTAGAGGAAATTTTGACAAATTTCAAAAATCCAAATCTGGACAAAAGTCCAAAAAGCCTAAGAGTTTAAGGATTTTTTACATCTTCCAAGAAGGTCCAAAAACTTTTCATTAGCTTCTGTCATTTTTTGAAAATATTTGTTTGCTTGAAATTACTTTTGTGCAACTGATGCAAATTAAAGAGAATAATTTTTAATAAATTGCTGTGAAATTAATGTAACACTGAGAATCTTGTGGCTCAGCTTCTCAGCAGGTCTAAAAAACGCTTCTCTGACTTCAAGTAATAGGATCCAGTATAATTTATATCAGTAAAAGGAGGCAGATTTGTGCCATTCAAAAAACCCTGTGATCCTGAAATAGAGATCAAATAGGTATATGATATATAACTGATAACTGGAGCAATGTAAATTCTCAGGCTGTGACAGGGGACTGTTCTAGCTTTCTTAGTAGACTGTTGTGGGGTTTTTATAAAGATATTATTGACACTTCAAAGAGTTTCTGAAGAAACAAATGAACATAGGTAATGTTTGTTCTTGATAGCCCCTATGTCAGAGGCTATCAAGAAAGTTTTATGTCTAAATTCAGCCATGATTAATGAATAAAAAATTATAAAGGGGGTAGAAGGATCAGTCACAATGAAGACAGCAGTTAAGGTATTGTCTCAAACTCATAGATCTGAATACCTGAAGAAGAATTTATAAATTCATGCAAGACAGCCTATCAATTTCTCTTTAATTTATTTTGGTACAGAATTTTGCATGTGTTCTCAAAGTTTCCTAGCATTATATGGACATGTTGTGGTAAGTTTTCAAATTCTGTTTAACAACGAACTGATGATTTTTATTAATCATTCCAGAAAACAAGAACCTCAATCCCCAAGTGCAGAAATTAGTTGATGAGTGAGAATTATTAAATTCTTAGCTCCTACTTTCATGTTTTTCACTGCAGGATTACTATTTGTCTGAGCTACATAAAGAAAATTATATAAAAGTTGCATTTGTAGATACTCATAAGTGTTCATTTGAACATTTATTTGAACTCATAAATGTTCATTTGAACAGCCCACATTTGATGTGTGGGTTTTGTTATAGGGACACCAAAACCTTAATTCACACATTTCTTCAGTCCTGATGGGTGCAGACAAAACCTGACTCATCAGACTGAAATACTGGCACTGTAGGAAAACACAGTTTATCCACTGGAGTGTATGCTGGGTAGTTTTGCTGCTGTAAATCCCTTTGTCCCATGGGATTACCCTAATAGAAATTGAATAATCTTTCCTCCTTGAATGTGAAAAGTGTAAAATATGTCACCAGAATAGTCTGATAATATGATTTCTTGAAGAATTCGTTGCAGAATAGCTAGAGAAATATATAAATATATATATATGGTCTAACTACAAGTAAGGAACATGTTTTTCAGGAAGATAAACCACAGGTTCTCCTGTGATGTGGTATCTGTGTAGAAATCACGTTGGTTTAAGTTTGATAAAACCTGTACAGGAAGGAAATTAGGTTGTTTAGTGCCTTTAAATGCCCTTTAGAGGTTAATTACTGGGCTGAATACAAGCTTGTAGAAATTATTGCTATTTATAATTTGACCCTTTTCCACTGCTTCTTGCTCTACTCTGTCTCCACACCCCCCTGCTCCCAAAAAACAAAAGATTATGTTTTTTACTACCTTGAAGAGATTGGACAGGAGATTAGAAGTCTGCAGGATAATTCAATTTTCACACACTTAAAAAAAAACAAGCTAACTATTAGGGAAGAAAGTGAGTTTTAAATATTCATTTTGAATTATTTTAGGTGGATTTTTTTTAAACATGGTTGCCTGCAAATTGCTGCTAAAATGCTGCATGGGAGAAGTTTATACACATGTAAAAATAATGGAAAGCCTTAGGATAGTTCAGATAAGTAGTTAAACAGCTAGGAGACAGGCCTGTAGGTATCAGGAACTCAGGTGTTCAAAAAGCTGTTTATTATCCACTTTTCATTGTTTAAGCCCAAGAAGAGGCTCCTCAAGCAGATGCTCAGTTGCTTCAGGGTTTCACCAGGTCTGTGCCAATGTCAAGCACATTTTAATATTGTGAATATTGTGAATATTGTGCTGGGTTAAGTGTTCTGCTCATGCAGCCCTCCTGCTGAGCAGCCCTTGTTCAGATGTGCTTCTAAAATTGTGGTGTGTTTTTAGCCCTGAAGACAGCCCATAGGTCTCAGGGGAGGCTACTGTGGGTTTTGTAACATTGTATTTGACTTTATGGACAGGCTTCATTCCGGCAATAATTCCAATTTGGTTTTTAAAAATAATTACTGAATTCCACTTTTTTTTTTTTTTTTAATTTACATTCTGCATGTACCAGGGACTTGTATATATTAAAAATTAAGATCAGATTTATTTTTTTTTTTAATAGAAAAGGATATTTAGGGATACCATTTGAGCTGCTCCAGCATAAAAACAAGTTAGTAGCTCAGACTTTTCCCTTTTCACTCTTCTTGCAAAGGCATCTGCAAGAATCTTAATGATAATCTCACCAATATCTATATCTGGCCTGTTCTTTCATGGGTGATAATTACAGAAGTAATGGAAAAGAAATAGTAGAAACAGATGAACAGGCATCAACTTGGATGGCACTGCTGGCAAAGTAGCAAGGCAATTTTCAGTATATGAAGAGAAAAGTGCATCTACTTAATGAGGGCCAGAACTATACAGAGCCAATTAAGTGAAGATGAGCACAAAAGAAGAAGGTAATAGTGAATTTACAGAGATTCCCTGCATGTTTTGGGGCTTTTTTTTTTTTTTTTTCCCTGAGTACATCCTCCATAGCCCTTGGCAAGTCTAAGCATGAATTTGCTGTGTAATGAATAAGGTTACTGAGTGCCCGTGGTGTGCTGGAGGCTGAGTAGTCAGCCCAGTAAATATGGGATCTGTTTGCAGGCATGTAAAGCAAAACACTGGGCATGGGAAACTCTAACCTGCTTTTAATGTTCTTCAGGCTCTGTGTGCATTTCCTGCCAAATGAGTCTTAGATTTCTGTTCCAGCAGCCTGCAAAACCAGGGACAGCCAACATATTCTGTGCAGAATAGCTTGGAGAATTTCAGCTCCTGGTTTGTGACCTACTTACACTTAAAATTGTACTTGGAGATGAATGTGCTTTCCCCACATATACCTATGCTACGAAGAGATACTCTTAAATTTAACTTTGCTAAATGTTATGCAAATTCAGTGCATTTTAACTTTCACAGTCTGGAGTAGAAGTGCTATGCTTTACTTTAAACATGCATTTTGCATAACAATATCAAGTTCCATATATTCTCTTAAAATGCAAAATGTATAAATCTACAAGGCTTCAAGAGCATAAGCAGAACATATTACTCTGTGAAAATGGAAGTGTGGTCCCAGCAGCGTGCAGCATCTGTGTATTAATCAAGTCCACTGATAGCTTTGTTTCAGGGAAAAAAGTTAACTTTAACTTTTTTTTTTTTTGCTTTAATTTATGAAGTACAAGGATATATTAAGCAATAAAGAGCACTCCAAGAGAGAGCATTTAACACATGAAGAGTTACATTTTTATCCTACTAGGCTAAAGAAAAGCCGTGAAGTTTTCAAATTTATAAAGCTGCGGCAGAGATAAACTCCAGAAATCATAATTAAGCTGTTTCTCTGTCAGTCAAAAAAAGCAGTTACAGTTAAGTAATCAGATCCTAGCTATTAATTTTTCCCTCTTAAACAATGAAAACCTCAAAGTTTTCTTCACTGAGCAGACAAATTTCCATCATTGCAAAGAAAGGCTCAGAGGACAGAGAGAGACATATTAACTGTGTGCCATCTCCTTCTCATGGCTCTATTCAGCATGGAATTGGGAAGTGGCAGGGCCAGAGGAGGCTCCTCAGTGGTGCTGAGAAAAGCAGCAAAGCAATTTTTTAATTAAAGGAAGAACTATTATTTACCTCACCTTCGTTCCCCTCCCTCCCCACTGCCTCCAAAGGCAGTAGGATTTGCCAAAGAACGCAGTGGCCGCTGTCACAAATGTGGGAGTGAAAAGAATTGGGGTTGTTCAGCCTGAAAAAACCGGCCTGTACCTAAAGGGGTCTTGCAAAAATGCTGGAGATGAATTTTCACAAGGGCATGCAGTGATAGAGCAAGGTGAATGGCTTTGAACAGAAAGAGGGTAGGTTTAGATTAGATATTAGGAGGAAATCCTTTACTGTGGTCATAGTGAGAGACTGGCACAGGTTGACCAGAGAGGTTGTGGATGCTCCAGCTCTGGAAGTGCTCAAGGCCAGGATGGATGGGGTTTTGAGCAATCAGATCTAATTAAAGTTGTTCCTATCCATGGCAGGGTGCCTGGAACTAAGTAATTTTTAGTGCAACCCAAACTATTTGATGAATATCATTAATGATTACTATTTTGACATGTTCATAGTTCAAGATTTTTCAAAGGTATTTCAACTTTTTATTTACAGAAATGGTTCTTAGTAGTGTTTTCTGCATCATCTGTTGAAATCCATGGGACTTGCTTTAGAACCATTCCATTAAATGTAGACAATTCACCTCTGTGCTTAACTGCTTGTTTGGGTTCCTAAACACTTCTGAGAATATAATCTTAAATTACTTGTCTGCAATAACAGAAGAGTTTATGACAGACTGCCATCATTTACCTGCACTCACAAACATAATCTGTTCCCTACCCACCAGAACATCCTTTAAAATGTACTGAATAAATCACCTCTGCCTAAATAATTACATGGTCATGTTGTAAACCATTAAGGTTCATTGATTTATTACAAACCTTTAGAATATGATGCTCTGGTTTGGCAAACATTCCCAGGCATATCAAGAAGCCATACTCCTGGCAGAGAAACAAGGCAGAGAAATGGTATTTCTGTGGTTTTATCTTCTTTCACCAGGTTCTGCAAAGTGTATGTCCACATGAATAATCATGTCCTATTCCTTACAAAATGTTTAGGCCTGTTGTTTTCCCTAATTGAAGGAAGCATAAAAAGACAAAATTATTACTGCTCTTACTTTGATAATAGTAGTGGGAAAAGCTGAAGTGATTGCACTCTGCTCTCTTAGGTAGAGTCACATAGTGCCATAAATAGTTAAATGCTTTTCAAACCAAATGGCAAAAAACTTGTGCTAAAAGCTTGTGTATTTTCCAGTTCATTGTAAAGAGTCTTCTCACAGAAAAATAATTTAGTCCCTACTGGCTTTTTAAAGCTGTCATAAATGTTTTGACTATATTTAAAGTTAATTTATGTATTTCATGTGGAATACTATCTTTTAAGAACGAGGAAAAGGGGGAAATAAAACCACCATTTATATAAACCACCATATGTTTATATAACATATTAATTAACTTTAATTTTTAGACTCTACAGCACACCAGTAATATGACATAATTTAATGTTAATGTGTTCTGGCACCTACTGACTGATTCTAGGTGAGAATTTTTGGCATGTATTTGTAGGAAATCAGCTCTTTTTATTTGTTGCAATGTGCATGTGACTTTGTTTTTTTGACATGGTCATGGTAATTGTTCTTTGTGATAAAGAACTTCTTGCTACACATCAGACTGAACAGCCTGGTTACTGCTTTCACATGATAATAAGAATGTCATAAACCTTACAAAAGGGGAAAGGAGAACTCCTGTCTTCTCTGTGATCACTCAGAAAAGTAAGTTCTAGCAAGACTGATTAAAAGGACTGTATGATAACACCTTTTTTGGTGTACCTCCCACACTGCATCTGTTCTGGGTATCACTGCATATATCAGTATCCAGACCAACACTTTGGGTAGCCCTATTTTTAGTTTAATGGCTGATACTCCAAACTAATGTGGACTAATAAACTTGGACTGGTAAACTCTGACCTAAATATCTGGGAAATCAAATTTATACTCCCCTGCTTCCTAAGGATGACATAATAAGTTAAAAACTGAACTAAAGCTCTTTTGACTTTACTATCTACACCAACTTGGCAAAATCTATAGATGTATAGTTCCAATGAATTTCATGTAACTTCCTCAGGACCTTGTGAAAATTACAAGGTATGCCTACCACCTACTACTCTCTGGAATCCAATTATTTTTAAAAACATTTCCTAAAACCTCAATTAAAGGTTTCTCCAAAGGCTTAGGAAAAGTTAGAGGTTGAAGAGGTGATCTTAGATGTAATTTTCACATGTGGTGTGTAATGTTTGAGCCCCTGTACTTATGGAGAATGAGAATGGGCAAGCAATTGAAAAACCTGCAAACAGTGGAGCAGTACAACAGAAATATGTGGAGGATTTGTTTCTGTTTTATTGTTGCTGGATATGAAGAAAGAAGGGAGAATATAGGACAGGGTAAAGAATATTTTTTTTCCTAGTCTTCAGACAGAGCTATGTGTTTAACAGGTATTAGTTTGGGCAACTTAATAAAGAGCCGGAACTTTTCCCCTGGACTGTCTGGCAGAGGAATGTGTTTAACTTACGTTGTCAAGGTAACACCAGCAGCTTTTGCAGGCCCCTTGAGTGCTTTATTTTCCATTCTTTAATATTTGCTGGATATGGTGAGCAGAGTTGCAAACCCCTCAAAGTGTTTCCAAGGGCCAGCAGGTCGTTGCTGCATCTACCCATGAGACCCCTCCACTTTCTTGAGGTGATCTTCTAGCTGTTGGAGAAAACTTTATTTTTTTTTTTCCCAAGGATGACAAGTTTCAAAACCCCTGACTTAAATAATTTTTTAAAAATTTCCTTGACACTTGCACTGTGTTAGAGAGAAGAGAATTTTTGTGGCTTTAAATCTCTCACTTTCTACCAGGAACAGAATTGTGCTGGACACAGAGCACAGAATTAGGGTCAGGTTTTGAAACACTTCTTTGGAATGCAAGGAGCTCTGCATGGACCAAAGCTTTGCTGGTATAACTGTGGAAATAATTTCACAATTAATTTGTTTGTAGTGCACTAATTCCCTCTCTTACTCTGCATGTTAAACAATATGTGTCCATAAATTAGTTGCAAAAACACACTGGCAAAATTATTATCTCCCCGGCCCAGTCTCTTTGCATTTTTCATCGGGAGGGTTGCAGTCCCTACATTGGATTTCACAGTGTGGTGACTGCAGCTGCAGGAGCGCTGCGGGGCTCTATTTGTGAGGAGCCTCATGAATTGAATCCCATGGTTCTGTCTGCAGGGGGTGACTAGCAATGAACCAGCCCCTGTGTATTAAAATATACTGAAGAACACTTTCAAGGGCAGCTGCCAAATGGTTTTCCTTTTTAACAATTAGCAGCTAACTTCTCCTGCTCCCTTCAAAGGCCTCTTACTTAACTGCATCACTTCACTTTGATTATTCCAACAGACTCGGTGCTATCGCTGCTCTCCCTTCTCTGTCTTTCCTCCAGAATATTTTAGAGTGTTCTTGCCATCCATACTGATTCCCTTGATCTGCTAGCATACAGAACCACCTCATTTTGTGGGTGGGGTGGACAGGAGTAGCTAATACACTTCCTTAAATACCAACAGAAACACACAGAATGTGTCTTCACAGGCATTTTAGCTCAGATCAGAAATGTGCTGCAGCAGTGAGCATCTCAAGGTAATTTCCCATTCTGTGGTCTTAGCTGCTAGCTGGGGTTAAACCAAACAGGCAGACAGACTGCATTTCAGTTGGGTGAAAATAGACTGGAAGATACATTCCAAGAATGTTCATAATCCTCTCTGAACTCTTACAGTCACTCCCTCAACAGGGAAAAAAATAGAGCTAATCTGAGGTGGAAAATAAAAAAAAATGGACAAGATATCAAGTGCTCAGAAGCAGCAATAGTTGTTCTCAATAAATCTGTGTAAAATGGACTGAGCCAACACTAAGTCTCATTGAAATCAATGGCACTTGTATAATTTCCCCAAACGCTGGCAGAAAATGGCCAATGAAATGGCCAATAATTTGCATCTCTGAGAGGACAAATAGTAAGTTAAAACTTTGTTTGAATAGCTCTGCTTTTCACTATAAATTTCTAATAAAATCAGTGTAATTTCTCACTGTATGAAAATCACCCCAAAAATCACAGTCCCTTGCAAAATTCAAATATTTCTGGATTAAATAAACAAAAAGCAACAACAACAACAAACCCTCGTGCTAATTTGATGCACTTACCTCTAATTTTAGGGGAAAAAAAAAGCAACTTGAAAGCCAGTTCTATAAGGTTCTATAATTTCATACAACCTGATTTGGCTCAGGTGGAATTATAGATGGGATTACGTGTCTTCTATTAATTAATTTGTTGCGTGTTGTTGTCTTCCAAAGCAAAATTCTGACTAAGATATACCCTGGATGAAGAGTAATGTGCTCCAAATTGCAAGGAAAGTACATTATTCAGCTGACAGCCGACCTGCCATTTATAATTAATGTCAGAACAGCAGTAAACCAAAATGACTACTCCTCCAACTGATGTAACTTCTGCCTTGTCCTTTTTAAACCTTTTTCAACACACTATATCTATTGGCATATCCTTCTAAAATCCCTTTCAGTGCTGTGTTTTGATCTCTTTAGCCAGTTGATCCCATTTTCTCACAGTGTACTTTTGTTTAATTGAACAACGTTCTCTTAATTAAGAAATAATTAAAGTGGAATTTCAGTGAAAATATCTAGGACTTACCTTATTTCCTGTTTTGCCTAGAAAGACAATCTGATGGAGCAGCTGTGTGAACAATAAAACACACCTTGTATTAAGAGGCTAATCTGTTTTAACCATAATAAAAGTTATCTTAGTACTGCAGATACCCAGAAGGATCTTTTCACTCTCTTCCTTATCTCTCTTAAATCTCTCAGAGAAATGAGAAATCTCTTCTTATATTCTCCTGTATTTAATTCACATACTGTCAGCACTCTTGACTGGTCTCAGAATTGACACATGCAAGAGAATTGAAAGAGGAATAATAAGTTACACTATTAAAGTAAGTGAGAAGGGAAAGAAATGAATATTTGTGAAGAACGTGCACAGATAACATAGTAAAATAGAAAATGTGGAATTTAAGGATGATGCATGCATTTCTTCTTTTAATCTAGGTACATAATTATGACTACCACATCTGAAATCCTATTAGCTGTTTGGGAGGAAAATTCTCTCCAAGACTTTCTATCATATTATCTTTATTCAAAATTTAATATCAGTGAAGAGAAAATAGTTTAGCATAGAGTCTGAGTGCCCATGGCTATCTCATAAATATGTGTGTGTGTGTGTGTGTGTGTGTATATGTGTAAAAAACATTAAATGCACATATATACACATTTTTATATATATTATATTATGTATATGTCTAAGAGTCTTTGGTACACCCAGTCAAATTGTATTAGTAACAACCACAGACTGGTGTTAATTTAAACTTTCATTAGGTCCCTGCTAGTATCTCTGTAACTTCATCATTCCCTGACAAGCGCAAGGGGAAATGATGTGCCACTTTTCATTTTCAAAATATGATGCATTTAATAATGGAAGTAATGTTTTTAAATTCTGCAATTTGAATGGAAGCTTAGTACAATAGAACATTTTTAATAAGAGTGAGGTGCTAGGATCCATCTTGTGGCAGAGCTGACTACTGAGAAGTTGGGGTAAGTAAAATCAAAGGTGTGAGAATTAAGGATTTTTTTAATAGAAAAATAAACAGGACATAGGTATGTATATGCATATAAATTCTTGTCATATTTCCTCTGTGTACTCTTGAAAAGTAGTAATTGTTCAGAAATATTTTTTTTTTTTTTGGGAAAAAAACCCCAAGTTTTGAATTGTACATTTGAACTATCTCTGGCAATTGTTACTTCTGCTGGACATTATTGAAGACTGAAAACTGTTGTTACATGCATATGTGATAGACTCCCCAGAGACAGCATGGCAAATATTAAACCTGCTGCATGTGCTTGATCTGAACCATAAAAGCAAGTGTTTAATCAAATAAAACAGGCCTGTAAAGCGCACTCACACTTCAAAGCTTGCTATTAAAGCATCTTTGTTGGATTCAATGTTTATTGGGATTCAGTGACTTCTAGGGAAAATGTGCTAATTTTACTCAAGGCTTGATATGTTCCTTTCAGGAGCCAGGAGGATCTTTCTGTCATGGATGTGATGGACAGGGAGATATTTTAAGGCTACAAATGCATATCCATGTTACAAATTGTGGTGCCTGTGACTGTGAGAGTTTACACAGCATTAACCAAGTGATGGGAGCTGCTTGACTGACCTCTGTTTTTCAGATTCATCATTTACAACTCTGTTGTTTGTACTGGTTTTGACTGGGATGGAGTTATTTTTCTCCACATTGGCCAGTCCAGGGTTGTGTTTTGGATGTGTGCTGAAAGCAGTGTTGACAACACAGGAATGTTTTGATTCTTGCTGAGCAGTGCTTGCACAATGCCAGATATTCCAGACCATATTGGCCAGGGCTCCATTGCTCAGATATTGGCTGGGCATCACCACAACCACCAATTGTGGCCAGCAATTTATTTGGGATTTTCATCACTTGTTTTCCATGGGTTTGTTATCTTTGATGGTTTATTTTCTCTCTCTTTTTTTTTTTTTTCAATTATTATTAAGCTGTCTTTATCTCAACACACTTTTTTTTTTCATTTTTACCCTGATAGTTCTCTACCATCTCACTCAGTGGGGGGTTAAACCATGATGCTGCTGTATGCATATGAGTGTGCACATAGATGGTTTCTGTGAAGTAGCTGAGATGCTATAAATCCACATCTCCTCTTGCTTTGATGTAACCTGTGCTGCTCTCGTCTAGATACTCACACCAAAGCTCCTTGGGATGCCAAGGATGCTGGAAAGTATATTCCATTGACATAATTCAAATATGTCACAAAGGAAAGATAATATATTCTCCACTTACTCTACTACATTTCCCTTTAGGGTTTACAGCAGCCAGTCTGCATTTGTTCCTTTTGCTGTGGAACCATATCCCTGCATAGGAACTCAAAAAATTAATCTAATTCTTGGAATTACCTGGATTGTAAAATTGAGCAAGTATTTAGTCCCATGAGCCACAAAAAACAGCAGTTAAAAATAAAAGGTTATGGAGAAGGGCTGATTAAAGTCTGGGTGTGATGCCAGATTTCTGAATGGCAAGGGAATATTTCGCAGCATTGGGATTCTTGTCACACAGCAAGAGGATGCTACTTTATGTAGCATGTAATATCTATATCTATAAAACAGGCTGTGAAAAATTTAGCATTAAAAAGTCAGATGAAAAGAATAAACACAGATTCTGATATAATCTTGGATGTAGGCTGTATTGTTCCATCAGTATCTTTCATTGGTTTTGACAGTAATTTGCTCTTGTAAAATATCAATGGAATAAAATACCAATGTATTTGATATAGGTATGGTATTAGCAAGAGCAACACATTCACATTCACATTTTCAATGCACAAATACCATTTCAAATTGGCATATTTTTACTCACTTTCGACTGTTTTTGTTAACAGTCCTGTGAAACACTTATGTAACCAATACTAAATGTGTATAATTTCACTTCTTTTATTTTCTGGTATAAACTTGTGGAAATGGAAAAGAATATTTTTGATTCTGCAGCTCTTCCTTTTGCATTATCATTTCAGCCTCCCAAAATCAGGTGTTAAGTGCTGCTGCCTAAACATCCTATTACAGGCATTTCTCTGCCTACTTTGTGCACCTCTAAATTATTACCTAACTTATTATACAGAGAAAGGAAAGGAAAATAGGTTAAAGGTTAAAAAAAAAAGCACATTCTTCCAAAAGTAGAGGAAATGGTGGTATTTTCCTAATCTCCTTTCTTCTATTTATCCTCAACTACTGTTTAACTTTAATTCTTAATCCTAAAAGGCTAAAAAAAAACCACCAACATTGATTTAATTGGAATGAGAGTAACTCCTTTTTGTGAGGTAGTAGTTCTGGGTCAAAATTAAGATTATTTGCTATATGAGTGTGTTTATTTCTTAATTCCACTGAGGTCTGCCAGTATTATGTACTGTTTCATTCTTATCTTCAATACTTTCTAGAAGTGCTGCTAGATTTAAGTGAAAGAAAATGGGTTTGAAGAGTAGATTATAATGTCATCTGTATTAAAACAAACAAACTCAACGTGAAAAATGCATGGTTACAGAAACAATTATTTCTCTCCTCCAGTTTCACAAAAATCATTAAACTGCATTATATATTCCACTTAATAATTTTGCTTAATGCTACAAAATGTATTTAATTTTGTGCTAAAGGATAAATGGTCAATGACTCACATATATTAATTCATGAACATCTGCCTGCTTACAGATAAGAAGCAGGGGAGGAAGGCAACTGTGAAGCTCTTTCTTGAAAAACAATGTTTTCCTATATTGTGAAAAAAAAAAAAAAAAGAAAATGCAGCAGCAGTAGTTGATTAGTGGATTGCCATTATTTCTCAGATGTCATTATCTGGAGAAATGCTCAGGTGCTTTAAATCTTTGCTGTGTCAATCCCCAGTCTTGAAGCATTTTGGAATTGTTGATTTTTTGGATTACTGACAGTCTAAACTGAAGAAGTCTATGAAATTCTCTCATGGTGAAATTAAAATGACCTCCATATTGTGTTTGACTTTTGTTTTTGTCTTGTGTTTTGGGGTGGGGTTTTTTTGGGGTTTTTTTTTTTTTTAGGATTGTACAAAGCCAATTTATTTATTCTGAGTTCTTCTGAGGCAAGGAAGAAAATAAAATACAAAAACTCCAAAGAGAAACAACGACAGATGTATGCAATCCCAGAAAGGAATGTTGTATATTGTGAGCTTAAGGAAAAAAAAAAAAGTTGTTGTTTGGCTCAGATTTTTTTTTTGTTTAAACATAAACTAGAGCCCATTTTTGGCCTCTTTTAAGGGATTGTTAAACACTGGTGTGGTGGGAGGGAATGTAATTATTGTACACTGAGGCTAAGCCAGTTTCACCCAGAGTGATTTACTTTGCACAAATGTAATGCATAATGAATGTATGGTGAATGTATAATGCTTTTCCTTGCAGTACTTGTTATCAGACGTAGCCAATGCCAAAATTTTATTTTCACACAGAATGTATTTTATTTTAATTACTGTAAATTAATTTGACCAGAAAAAGAGAGATAACAGTGCAGGGAGAATGTGAATGATAGTCTGCAAACATGCAGAGAGACAAAATGGAATTAGTTTAGAATTTTTTCAACGATTGTCCTTTTTAATAGCTGGGTGGGGTGGTGACTGAGACTGGATTTTCAATTACTCTTCAGGTCATTAATGTTGATTACATTCTTCTTCTAACCATAACTCTTTATTTAATGAAAATGTATGCTACCCACTAAGCAGGCATGTAGTTAGGGAACAATACAGCAGGATTCGATTGCCCTATTAACAATAATCATCGTGAGACTTTGGGAGTAATAATTTAATGACTTCTTGCACTCTTGTTCTACTTTTTGGTAGTGTTCATTCAGCATGTTCTACAGTGATATCTCTAATGAAATTTAAACTTGCCAGAAAGCATTACTGCCTAGAGATAGGCAGGTACTGAAATACCAGACCTTACAGGGCTCCAGCAACAGCCATTAAAATACCTGTGGACCAGGTAACTTAATTTGAATAAAACAAGGTGGTGTCTCAGAAAGAGGTAATTAAACAATTTGCAGTGACTGACAGCGTTCATGTGCAGGAGATTAGGGAGCTATAGAGGGGAAAGAAATGTCATTTTTTTTGTTTGTCTTTCTCCTCCTCACAGTTCACAATCGTTGCCAGCCTTGTGGACAAAGTGGAAGGCTGGTGGCACAGAGCTGGAGCTGACCCAACCAGAGAAAATGGTGGCACTGCTAAAAAGTTCACTTTATTGGGCTCAGTCTTGCTTACAGACTGGTCAGCTGTCACACTCTCACTTGATTGATGCAGCTCCTGTTCCCAAAAAAATTCACTCTTCTGCATTCTGAAATGACCAGTGGAAATTGTTTTGCTGACACAAAAAATAAATTGTCAAGGAAGACATTTTACTCAGTCCTCTGTGAAGAGTTAGAGTTAGGGAAAGTAGCTGCTGCTGTTCCTTGTGCCTTCAACACTTTGAGCCAGAATAGAGAACTCTGTGTTTCAATTATCTGGCTGCATGTTTGCACACATTTTCTCCTCTCTCAGCTAATTCCTTGAGCTTTGTTATACACATTGAAGCTAAAGAATACACTTAGTAATGTTCTGGGGAGAGGCCTGCTGCTGAATGATGTCAACCACAGAAACCCAGCGTGCTCTGAGCATCCATCACGGGCACTCATTGTCTGAGCTGTGGTGTCTGAGGTCAGCTGCATGCCTGCCCATGAAACCCAAGATAATTCTTCTCCAAAACACACTTCAGTCAGATGTTGCTTGATGCCGTAAATATTTTATTGCGTGAGTCCAACAACTGAGAATCTGTCAGTGAGCGGGGAGAGTTCCCGCTCCGTTCCAGTGTGAAGTTAAACTCTACTGTGCTTGGCTGAAATTAATCTCTCTAACACCAGGCTGGGGCTCTCAGGGGCCTCTCACAAGACCAATAACCACACTGTGGCTTGGAGGCAGCAGCTCAGAGATGGAAGTCTGTGAAGAGGCAGCTTCCTAGAACTTCACTGGCATAAGTGCTGATCAGTAAACCTGGTGCAGTTCGGCTGAGATCAAAGTATAAGTCATTTGCAGCACTAGCTGAAGGCAAACATTCCCACTTAGAGTTGAAGGATGGTTTAACAAGCTGTTCTTTTTTTATATTCCACTAGTTGCTAACTGTCTCAGAGCCTGAAGTTTGTACTTTGTTTGTTGTCAGTTCATCAACAGCTCATGTTGCGGAAAGGAGGAAATGCAGCCTTGTGATCTGAAGTAAATTAATTTTCGTCTCATGCATAATCATGTTTTCATTATTCTTGAAGCACACATTTAACATATTTTTCTATTTTTATATAAATAAATATATAAATAGAGAATAAATATATAAATAGAGAATAGAAGAGAAACGTAAGAATATGATATTATGTGGGTATAAAAGATATGATGCTTACACTTCAAAGACCTTTATACATCATCTCTTTAAACTGCTGTGAATAGGAATAATTCCAGAGTTAGAACAGAGGGAAGACTGTAAAAAGTTAAAAGGTAGTCATTATGTCCTAGAAGGTAGTAAAAATGTATATATATTCTTGTTATCTTTACAATATATGCCAACTAAGTAAAATTCCTTACACATGTAGTGAATATCCAATATAATTCTGTATTTAATGTAAATATAGAAGCAAAAGTTAATATGATTAATATGATAAGAAGGTTATATTCAGCTCTGCACTGAGGCTTGCTCTAAAGTTTCTTCAGCAGGCAGAAGTGGTCAAAACCCTTATCCCTGACCTCTGTGCAACACCTGCAGGCCAAACACTTCCAGTAATCATCAGGCTAATTGAATACACACTGTACCATTATCCCAGGAAAGAATCTTGCTGGCTTTGAATTTTTTAAATATTTCTGGACTCCAGTAAAGTTCATTTCAGTAACTGACACCTTATCTCCTCATTGTTCTTGAGATCTTTTAAAAGAGGAGTAAGACTGACTTTAGTACTTGTTAGTTAACTGATTGCTGTTTGGGCAAGTAGTAGGAAAAAAGTTTTTATTGTTTATGGTCTTTCTATGTTGCATCACATAAAATTTGAGAAGAAAACCTAGTACTAAGCAGATACAGTCTTGTAGGCAGTATAAACCACATCAGCATTGGAAGGCAGCATAACAGGAAGTGTTAGGAAAATCAATCACAGAAAGCGTTTCTTTATATCCTATAAATTCACACACCATAGTCTGACTGACAATGTCAAAGTCAGCATTAATAGGCACAGTATTTCACTCTTGATGCTCAAACCAAACCTGATGTTTTCTTCTATTTGCAAAGCACCATGATTTCAGGTCAAAGAGAAAGGGTTTTACTTTACAGCATTTATCATGTCCAGGAAATGTACTGATGGCTCCTGTGGAGTGGCTGTGGTCACACAGTAGCAGCTACAATGCTGCAGTTCTGTCAGTAAGCCAGGCTTTGGTCACTTCAATAAAATTCTGGTTTGTTGGTTAGAGTGGCAGAGAGCGTGCCCCTTACTAGGTAAAAAAATGCAGTAATTTCTAGATGATGATTTTGTATTTTTCTTTTATCTTTTTTCTTTTTTTTTTTTTTTTTCTTTTTTTTGTAAGTATAGGCCTACAAGACTTTTTCCTAAATATTCTTTACATAGACTCAGAACCATGTAAGCTGTTTTGTATTTTTTTAAATTTTATTGTTCTTTGTATCTGGTGAAGACTTGTGAAGAATTATTTAAATCTGCTCAAGTGTAGTATTGGATATTTATTATACAAAGTGTATCCCTTGCATTTCAAAAGCCTTTGCCTTGCTTGGTCACGGGGTTGGTCTTTATTTTCTCCCACTTCAAGGAACTCTGCATGTCAATGTAAAATTTTATTGGGAAAAAAAAAAAAAAAGTGTCCAGGCATTTTTCACCTGCTGCCACACAAAGCACACCGAGTTTAAAAAAGTACATTTTCAGTCTGGCCTTGGCAACCTTTCCTAGCTCTTCACTTAAGTGGTTCTTCATCTTCCATCTGTCCCATTAGGCAGAGACACCTTTGTCAAGCACAGGGAACTGACCTGTATGATTTCTTTTAGATGCCTGCCTTGATTACCCCATCTATTAGCAACATATATTGCTTACTACAGAGAATTTTCTGAATATCTGAGGCAGATATCAAATAGCTGTATCTAAATCTTTTTCCTTGGAATAACTCTGACATTAGGAAAACTAAAATCTGTTTTAGTCATACAATATTAACAAATCTTGTTTGGCATTTAAAGGGCTGTTTGGTACAGATCTTCTACTGGATTTAAGTTGGGTTGCTTTTGGAATACGATTTGAAAGGGAAATAAAATCTTCAAGAGAGTTTCAGAAGTTCCTCAGGAAATTAAAAACAAAAATATAGTTTGTCTGATAATTATTCAGTATAAAGGCTTTGATTTTAATTCTTGATAGCTCCCAGAACTTCTAAAGCTTAAAAAAAGAATTAAAAGAGCTTGGCAACTTGGGGGTTTAGGGTTATAATTACATTGATGGTAATGCAATTAAAAATCGGGAGGCTTGGTAGAATCAGTGATTCCATGTCACAATTTAAGGCAATTGAGAAAGTGTGATAGTTCTTGTACTTCAGTTTTGTGTTAATTCAATTTGCTTATCTGACTTAAAACTCTCCACACTGGGGTGGGAGGGAAGAAGGCAAACACCACTTCTGCCAATAAAATATAAAATACGTGGAAAGGGGACAGAGAGTTTTTATATGATTAAGAAGTAATCCTACAGCTTACATTATTTCTCATTATTTCTTGCCACAGAGTGGTAATTACTGCTGTCATACAGAAGTGTGAAAATTCTCTATATTCTCAAGTTTTGAAGCTTCTCTAATTTATGTTGTATTTTGGTTTGTATTTCTAACACCTCCAGAGACTTAACCACCTTGCATTCCTATTTATGTATCACTTATTTGGCATACAACCATGGGAGTACTTTTCTGTGGGCACTTTTTCCTTCTAATTTCTTCCATTCATACTGCCATTGAAAGAAGGGATTTGACATTGTCCCAACTGACTGGGAGTGCTTCATTTCTTCTGGAAATAGTTGTGATTCACAAGGATACTGAGTTTTGTGAGGCTGTCATAGCTAGGAAAGGGGTGTCTGTCTACAAAAGGATAAACAGAGCTGCAGGAAACCATCCTGGACATGCAAGGGGAAGTTATTTAGCCATGAGAAATGGGCTCCAGTTTAGGAACTCAATTGCAACCAGTTGGGTGATGGACTCTGGTAGTGGCAATAACCTTACAGATGCAGCAAACAGCTTGAGAAATACTTATTTGGTTGGGATTATTTTAATCTGTAATGGAAAAACTGAGGGAATAGGCAAGGACTGTTTGAACTTCCCAGCAGCATCTGTCGCCAGAACCTTTTCTTACCCCAGGTATATCACTGTAGCACCATCCACACTGATATCTGACCAGTGGTGGCAGAGAATTACTGTATATTTAATAATGCATGTCCAGCTAACTGTTCTCCATGAATAACTTCAGTCTCCCCCTATTTTTATGGTGTCAAGTAATGCAGCTTCCTACAACCCACCAAGATGTGTGATAGTAACAATCATTTAAAAAAAAATCAAATTAGACCCTCCAGTAGGAGATGAAAGTTTTAGAAATTTGTTTCAATGAACATCAGTTTTTAGCAAAGCAGTGGGACTGAAAATGGGTTATTTTCAATATCTCCCTTTCAGTGTTCTGTGTAGGAAAACTTTAATTTCCATATCCATGTAGGTTGTTTTTATTTTTGTAAAACTAATTTTGTTTTTATTGTTAACATTTTAAAGACTAATAATAATGATAATAACAATAAATCAGAATATTGCTTGGAATAAAAAATTTGTAATGTTGAGATATTTGAGAATTAAAAAAATTTTGCAAAAGTTTCACAAGACGTATTATTTTTCCTAACAAAATCTCCCTATAAGTACTTAATTGATAGAAAGGAAGAATTCTACCATGGAACCAAGTACTGGTGAATCAGAATCATAATCACTTTCTTACACCCTTGTTCCTCTGGGCCCAATCCCTATGTTATTCATTAGTGGTAACATGTTTCTTACAGTTTATCCAGCTGCCTTTCTGTGGGCATATTTGTTCATGTACAGCTGTTTATATTTTCAAATGTCTTTATTTACACCTAAAAAAATATGTTTGTGGAAAGTATTCCATTTTCTAAGCACTAGACTGGTGGGCTTTTCTGTTGAATTTATGATTTATGCTTATGTAGTCCACTGGGTATAGGTTATCCACTTGAGATATGCAGTAATGGATGCTGAGAAATTCCCAAGGAAACAAAGAGCACTGAGCTTGTTTCCTTAAATAAAATATAAGTCTTCACCAGGATGGCTTGAAATGTTTACTTTCTTACAGACCTACAGTGGTTTTGGATGCTTTGCTAAGAACACTAGGGAAATGTTTTGTACACACTGCATCACCACAGACATCGCAGTCTTTGCGTTTGGAAATGATCACTGCTGCCTTTAACAGCATTAAGATTAGATGGAGCTAAATCAAGACTTCCAGGATTGTGAGAGCACCTGGATCTACAGCATATCTTAGTCACATCCAGACATACCTCCAGGTCTTACTCTGTTATATCTTAATCTTCCCCCAAGCCCAGGTTTCTGGTGGAAATGCAGTTGGAATTTGTCAGGTTTGTCTCTGTGTTGCTTAGTCCAAACAAATTGTGACACCAGGGCTGTGAACTGTATCTGTTCTGAAGTCTGGACACACACAGTAGCATTTTTCAATAGTTCACCATTGAGATGATTCTGAAGTATGCTGTTGTACTCACTAAAAATCTTTTATTCTTCTCTTTAGTGTAGGTCCTGTTGTGTATGAAATATCTTTAAAAGAAATCCCTCTGAAGGCATATGGTCAGTGAGATTGATGCATTCAGAAATTTAAAAAGAGGCTTTTGAATGCCAAAAAGTATGATTTGACCAGTAACTATCTATATGTAAGCAAAAAACTTGGCATTAAAAAGAAATAAATCTGTCAAGGCTGGACTTTCCAAAGAGAGAACCAAAGGAGAAATAGAACAGAAATAAATAGGTTTGCAAATACATTTTCCCCCTACCCACTGTGTCCTGGCAGCAGATATTCTTCTTAAGGTTTCTCCTCAGCCTGGGAACAAAGTATTTATGAGAATAGCAGGAAAGCCCATTCAGCACTCTCCAAGTCCTCAGGAGACATTGCCTTTCTGTTTTCCAACCCTGTTGAGTGTTTCTGGCCACATGGTTCCTTCCTGCATTTTCCTTTCTTTTCCAGGGTGCAATGTGCTAGCTAAGTTCACATTGCAATGGGTTTTTTGTTTGTTTTGTGGTTGTTGTTTGGTTTTTGATTTTTTTTTTTTTTTAGTTTGATGCTTTGATGTTAGTGCAAATGGTGTTTGAATTCAATTTAAAACTCATCTTTTCCTGATTACTGCTAGCTTTGTGGTATCTATTGTGTAATTTAAGGCTGGCTGGAACTTCAGATCATAAAAAGCAGTATTTTGCTGGGGTCACAAAAATTTTTGTTTTATTTAGATATTTTTTGGGGGTGGGGAGTGATTTAATGACAGTTTTGTCCCAAGCCAAGAAACTTCAGAATCAGTAAGTCATCCCTTTTCTTCTTAACAGAGCTTACATGCTGACTTCATTATTTCTTCTGAAGTCCTCAAGCTGTTTAGCATTGTGCTATCCTGTAGCTCAGAGGTGATGCTGATACTGTGTTGCTGTCAAAATAATGGTGACACTACAGATGAGTAAATACACGGTGGATGTCACATATATTGTCTCTCTTAGCAAAGCATTGGAGCTAGGATAAAGAGAATAATGTGTATATAACCCTTAGGGAATCTCTCTGGTCACTCCTCTCCTCACTTTATTTTTTCAATATAATTTACATTTCTAAAAATGGAGCTTTGTTAAAGACTTTTGGCTTTTATTAGTGGGCTGGCAAAATATGGTGTCCCTGAGGGATAATGCATATGAAAAAAGGAATTATGTGAAACACTGTAATAATACTGCTGTGATGGCATCTTGAAAGATGAGGGAAACTGAGGATTTATGTACTACAGAGGATATTTAAGAGTTGGAGTCTAATATCTTTACCCCCTTTGGCTTCAGAGCAACTTGTCCATGAAGTCAAGTGGTGCCCTGTGAGTAATTCAATTGCCACTTAAGCAAGGAAATGTGGATTTGTAGTTAGGATGGCCAAGGAACTTGGGCTCCATTCTTACCTTAGCCACATTTTTCCTGTCAAACCTTGGAAAAATCCTTTGACCAGCCCCACAGGTAGAAAAGTTATTGTTGTGTTAATGTTATGATGTCTCAAACTTTTTAATCATGTTTATGCTAAAACCTTGGCACAGGTGAATCCCTGTTAGGTATGATCTATGTTTATACCTTTTTCAATAAAATCCCAAGTTTTTCTCATTATCTGGCTTAGACTGCACCCTTCTATGGGTCCTTCTATATGCCCCAGATGCAACCACATCTTAAGGTGACTTACCCATTGCAAGCTGTTGTGTTACTAACAGACACCAGTCTGTTCTTTTCACACTCTGGGCTGTAAAAAGCCACCAATTTTTATGCAAAAGGCATAAAAAAAAAAGTGTTTTGGGGGCCAGTCTGCAGCTCCTTAGTTTCAGTCTCTCCATGGGCACAGAGATACAGAGTCAGATTTATAAATACTGGCAGTGGTTGATGCCTGGTAGAACCTCAGTAATCCAGCACAGGTTGGAAAAAACTTGTTATTAACTCAAAAGTCCTGTAATACTTCTCTGTAGAAGTATAAACAGCTTCAAATAGTACCTCCCCAGGTTAATGACTTTGCTGCAAATCAGTGCAACAGCCACCCACTGCAGGAGTAGCTCTATGAAATAAACATTAAGACAATCAAATCTAATGTATGCTGGAAAAGGTGACCTATGCATAAGTCTTTAATTCTAATTCTCTTTCTTCTATTTGTGGTATTTATTTGTTGCCAGTGATGCTAGGGGTGCAGTGAAACAAAATGAAATCTGTTTCTAACATATCTTCAGATTCCCCATTAGGATAAGTTTTGAATCATAAAACAAAGAAAATAAAAAGAAAAATAAATAAAATTGTATATTTTGTCTCCCCCTGCCTCCCCCCACCGTAGATGGGGTTTACAGCAAGAAAAGCAAATGTTAGCTTATTATAAGTAGCCAGCCATCCACTGGATATCACCTTTTCAACTGAAGGGGAAATAGCATCCTTTTTCATTAAAACCACTTCTTTTATTTGTGTTAAACATATGCACTCACTCAGTAGATTCTCTGCAGCAGATCATAAATTAAATATGAAATAATATTTTAAAATCCATACACAATGCACACAGAATATAAAAACTTTGTGCAACTACTGCTGAGCTTTTGTATTCACTGTAATATCTACTCCAATGAAACCAAAAACCTCACTATGTTTTTTCTTTAGAAGTAAATAAGATGTGATTTTGGGAGTTTCATCATAGTTGTTTGTGTGGTTGGTCATGGTTGTTTCATTTGGTCATAGTTGTGTTTCCCTCACTTTTCTATTCCTCAGTCCAGGAAGTTGCTTTGTTTTTTTCTAAAATGTGATTTACTATTGCACCTTTACCAGTAAGGTAAAAGCTTAAAGCTTTAAATTAAAAGCTTAAAGCAGGAAGATTTATACAATTCTTTGAACCTCACCAGAAGTTCAGGTGACCTTTTTGTCTGTTTTGTAAAAATTTCTACTGGCTCTTCTCTGGTTTTGGTTTATGATCTCAATCATATTGGAGGTGACAATCTTCTGGAGATCTTATTCACTCCACAGCAACCAAAAATGGTGATGAATCCTCGACCTCAAATGCAATAAATCCAAAGAAAGGTGCTGATTTTAAATGAGTTTGCAAAATCATGTGCTTATTTTAGCTTAGGAAATGGCAAAGGCTCCATACAATCCAAGATCAGGTTGGTTTTGCCCACAATTTTAGAGCTGCTTTAAAACACTTACTGGCAAAGCAGAGCATTCAGTACCACATGGATTCCTCATATTCTTTGCTGTGTAGCTGCAGATTTCTGTCTTCACCAAGACCTATTGTTGCAAAGGCTGGCATGTCTCAACTTTTATTTCATGAACATCTGGGGTGAAGGTCATTCATGGAAAAAAGTGTTGTGAATAAAGATGGTGTTAGCAAGGAAAAAATTAAAAATCTTATTTAACACACTAACTAGTATCAACCCTTGCAGATACTGAATATAAATTGTTTACACATGAATATTCCAAAATTGTAACTGTCATCAAATTTTACAAATATTTGGGAATGAGTGACAGAATTTTGTCAGTACTTTAGAGGTAGGCAATAAAGTCTGTCTCTCCTCTCTTCTGGGGAGAAACCCTCTTTTTTTTTCACAGCTCATTCTGCAGTAACTAATGATGTAGAAACAGTCACTGTTGAGCAATATTTTCTTAAAGTAATTATTTCCTTCCCTGAGCCATGCCAAGTTATTTTCAGTGTCAGTAAAACTATTTACAGTGATTTTATAGATTTAAAAGATCTGATGTTATTTATGAAAAATCTGCTACTGTCTTTTCTTAAATCTGTCTTTTACTTGATTCACATTTGTCATGAACCAGTGCAAACTGAAAATTTTAATGATGGTAATAAGGTTGGGGCAGGGAAAAGTATTTCAAAACATTTTGGCTTGGGGATATTTTTCTTTGTTCCAAGTAGGTGATGTAGTAGAAGAAAGATATCTAACTTTCAATAGTAAAATAGTTTTATGTTAAGTATTATGATTATGTTATGTTATTAACTTCTTCTGCATCTGTTTCAAAAGAGAGCTATTGCAGAAAGGGACTTGAGCAATAATCTCAGAGATCCAACAGAAATTATTTATTTATAAGGCCAGATACCGTGGCTCACCATCTGGCATTTAAATACTGAGTGCAGTCAAGACTGAACTGTGTTCAAAGGAGTTTTATGTAGTGAGATGACTGAAAGACAGGGACAATCTGCAGTACAAGGGCTGAGCACAGACCAGAGAGGACTTTCCTGGTTGAGAGGCATGCTGAATGAAGGGCAGAGTGGGCAGGAAGGCATTCATGGTTCCTGTCACAGAGGGTTTAGTTTGTTGTTTTTACCACCTTTACTCCTTGGAGTTCCTCCAAGAAAGTTGAGCAAAAAATGCCACATCTTAAGTCTCATGGGAAGTTTGGTTACAGAACCCAGAGACTGCAAGAGAGGGAAGGAACCCTTTGTTTATTAACATTTCTTCTTGAGCAGATTGCACAGATGCTGTGGTGCAGTTCTCCAAGTGATTTAATATCAGTTCCATTTCCACAAGGCCAATTTCCCAGCATATATGCTCCTTGGACCCCTTAAAAATTAACAGGCCTAACAATTCCCTTCTCAGTTCCTGATATTTTTTTCTTCCACTTGCAGTAAATAATTTTTTTCCTTCCCTTTCTTTATGGACAGCCCATACTGTGATAGGCAGAGGAATATTTCTCAATTTAGATAATAGAAAAAATAAAATGGACCAGATCAAGTATAAACAAAATTAAAAGTGAGAGAAATAAGTAACATCCAAGCAGGGTGTGCATTAGACAAAGAAAAGGTCTTAATGGAATAAAAAAAAAAAAGGAATTTAAGAAGATAGCAGAGAAATTCATTCAAGTGCCAAGCAGAGGAATAAATATTTTCAAGGGCTAGAAGTCTGAATATGCCAAAGATAGAGTTATATTAGGTTGCTTATCCTTTATTGTTTGTTCCTTCTTTAGAGTGGGGTTCTTTTGTGAAGATATAGCCTTTCAACTGCAATTCACATTGAAGTACAACAGTATGAGGTTGCAGGAGAAAAGTGACCATACAATGACTTGAAAATGAATGTTAAGCTCCTTTTAGCCAGATGTTGATCTATCATAGATTGTCACAGTTTATATTCATAGGGTTTGGCCTTTTATTAGGAGTTTTTAGCAGAATCTAACACACTGTTAACTCCTAGTTGAATAGTACATATTGTAAATGCTAAATAATACTAAGAGATTAGTTGCTAAATAATACTTAGAGATTAGTGTTAAATTTAGAACAATATTTGCATAGCTACTCAGTTGTGTTTTTCACTCCACTATTGCAGTGCTTGAATTGTCACAGTCATCATGTGTTAGCAAACTCTGAATATTAAACCAGGGAAGAAGAGATACAGACATTATTGTGTCACATTATTGTGTCATATCTATGAGGTTCAGCAAGAATATAGCATGAATCACTTACATAAACAATGTGCACTTTGTTACTTACAAAGCTATTCCAGCTCCAATTTTTGATTAGTAGCTACAAGCCAGAGATCTGCTGGAGATCAACTGTCTTGTCTCTGCCTTAACTTTTCATATTGCAACCTCTTTTGTTCACTCAAAGTTTTCTGTGTTGTAATAGGTATTTAAAACTTCAGACACAGAAATATTTATGTAAGGCTAAGATATACCTGTATCTCAGCAAAGTTCAGAGACTCCAGCAACAGAATAAATGACTATCATTAGAAATGGGTGACAGGAAATAATGTACTGTGCTGCTTTTTCTAGGCTGGGACCTAGAAATGGGTGAACAGGTTGAAAAAACAGTAACAATGGCAGCTTGCATGGGAACTGATGGTACTGGGAAACTCTAAAAATCAGACCTTGAGTCTAGACCTAAAGGAAAAATCATTATATTTGCATTTGGCAAATCATTAATTTGTAAAAGTTTGTTTCTGGTAGTGCTGTTGAAGAGATTTCTGCATGTGAGGTAAAAATAATAGAAGGGTTTAAGTCTGAGCTGCCTTTTTAACAGCAAATCATCAGAAACCATCTGCAGTGCATACGAAAAGGTAAATTGTTCTTGTGAATAGAGCACCAAAATTAGGGTGCTCCCCAATTGGGAACTCGCTGGCCTTGGTATTTGCTAGGCTGTGACATGGGTCAGAAATGATTCTCCATCCTTCAGGCTGAGTAGCACAACAACTGCTCTGTCCAAAAAAAGGTAAATCCTTTGTTCTTCAAAACAGAGGGGCCTCCTCTGAGCTGCTGAGGGACAGGTCACTGCTCTGTGCTCACACCTGAACTGTGCCTGAGCTTTGTCCAGGAGAGTGCTGGCAGGTTTGGGCCAGAAGGTACCAATAACTGAGCATCTTCTGGACAAGCTGCTGAAGCTGGGAATGGGTAATTCTCTTCTTCTGATGGCCTCTTACCTTCCTGCCATGTTTTGGAGCAGGATGAGCCCAGGGCAGTGGAGTTGTGCCACACCTCACACGCTGCCCTCCTTTCCAAGCCCTCAGTACCAGGCTGGCTGCTGAAGCAGGCTCTAGCTCTTCTGGCTTTATGCTAACAGGCAGCGTTGTTTCCCCTGCTGGGTAATTAAATAAAGCCTGAGGCTGGAGAATAACACAGGATCTGGGCTTTTGCATACCCTCAATTCTTCACAGCAAGTGTTTGTGAAATAATGGAAAGTATTATGGAGCAATTTCATTTCATAAATTGTTCATACTGATGGCAAAGCGTTCCCTAATTGTATAATAAACATCTGTTCTGCCTGATTAAGTACCCTCAGAACAAAACCATTTCAGGGAGTCTTCTTTCACTTGCTTAACCAATACAAACAACTTAGTTTTACTTTTTTAAGTGGTCCCTGCAACATGTGCTGACCTTCATTTCGCAAGACTAAAACGACAGTGAGGAAAACAAATTACTGAAATTAAAAGGTGGTTTTTAAACCCTTTAAACTGTCCACTGAGCTCAAGCACAAATTCCCAGTAAGAAGATTTAGAGTCTACCATGTAGTCTTATGGAAAAATCGTATGCTCTTGGAGAACATAGGTTTGATTTGTATGCTTTGCCCAGATCAATAACCATAGCTAAACCACAGCAATTCTCTAGCTCTAAATGCCCCAACAGGAGAAAGGATCAATTCTTTGAGTTTTGAGCTTTCTTCTTTCAAAGACTGGACCAGGAGAGGAAGGGAAAAAACAACCAGAGGAGCTGTCTACAACATTGAAATGCACCACACACATCAATGGACTGCAGAGGGAGGAATCTTCTGTGTGGAAGCCTTTAACAGCCCTGCTAGGACAAGTCACTGATGCAGCAGGTTTGGAGTATTCACTCTTTTATTTATGTGTTTCACCAGCAAAGGCCTAAGTGAAAGCAAAGGGCAGTCAATAACTCATCAAACATAAAGCAAAATGTTCAATCAATTAGGTACCATAACCATTCCATGAAAGTATCAATTGGAAATAAAAGCAGTTTAAGTAATTAAGCAACCTTTTATAGGCACCTGGGCATGGGAACTGTTCTGTTTTCACAAGTGGCATATTCTAACAAGAATCTCCTGTCAATAGCTGCCAGAGATGCATGGCTTCAGATGCTAAACTGGGTTATTTCCACAAATAGTACCTCTAGCATATTGAGTTCACTGACATAACACAGTGGGAATTCTGTCATCTTCATTTAAATATATTTCTGCTGTTCCTGAAGGTGCTTTTACATGTGCCTACATGTATGAGAAACACGATGAAGATAGAAGGTATAGTAAGATTTATTTCATAGAACAAAAAAATTCTTGGTTTATTCCCTGAGTTCAATTTGCTATCTGCTTCATCTGTGCAATACCTATGAAAATAAATTAAAGTTTTTTTGGCACAGCTGAAGGGTTTATGGTCCTCTTTATTATTTTATTTTTTATGTTACAGCTGAGTGATTTTAGTTAAGAAGTTCAACAAATTTCCATTGTTTTTCTTTCTCCTTATTCTTTTAAGGAAATATCTCCCAGAATCTCTGTAGAACAGAAGCTAGAATTTGACCACATTTCTTATTCTGTCTCTTGGACAATTTGTAGCAAAATGTTGTTTTCATTTACTATGACATAAATGTATGTTAACATGAATTTTTTTATTACTTCTGTGTATTAGGAAGCAATTTGTTATTAAAAGAATAAGATCTGTGGATGAAATGCATCATTTACTGTAATGTTATTACAGCTAGTTGAAAATATTCTGTCCAAATGTGCTGCAGAAAAATGAGTATTTTCGAAGTCAGGGGATTTTTTACTTTGTTTTGTTTTTTTGAACATTAACTCTCCATGGATCTCTTTGATTTTCTTTTTTAATCAAAAAAGCACAATGATAAATCTGAATATTTTTCTTTTTCATAAAAATGGTTTCATTTGATTGAGCTGCCATAAAGACACAAGACAGCTGTGACACAGTTACCTTGTCTCCCTTATGTCTTATGACATAAATTACTTACTGAACTCCAAGGCAAAATGAGGCAAAAAAATTCCTTCCTGCCTTAGGAATATCAGTTACTTTCCTCTGATATATTGGTGGTGATTTAGTTGGACTGGTGTACTCAGCAGACTCTGTGAATTCCAAGTCTCCTGAGATAGGAGACTTTGTTGTTTAAAATGGAAAATCATGTGGTGAAATGCAGCTCGTTTGGGAGTGTTGCAAGAATTTGACTGCAGCTGCTTAGGCCAGCCAAGTCCACCATGAAGGGAAGGTTGCTGTACATTAAGAATGGGAAATTGCAAGATAACAATAAAGTTCATGGCTTGCTAGAGCTATGGTTTGCTAATATTATGTTTCTGTATACAGAAGTTATCTTAAATAGCCTGTTTACTAAAGTGGCCTTGTTTAAGCATGGAAAAGTCTGAGGGGACACATCTCATTCCTGCTGGAGAGCATTATTTGAATTCTGCAATGTGGTTGAGCCATTGCAGAATTCAAATGCAGTATCTTCCTTACAAAAAGGAAGAATGAGAATTGAAGTCCAGTTTAGCAATTCATGAGCACCTCAAATATTTGGGAAGAGGGAGAGCTGGGTCCCAGTCTAGCTCCTCAGAGAGGAAATGGAAGGGCAGTAAAAATAATTTTGGTGTTTTCTCTTCTGACTGAACACCTGTCTTGTCCATGTGGAAGCCTGGGCCATATGGGGATTGTCTTGCATTTTGGAATAGCCAGCTGCTTAGAGAACATTGATGGGAGCTGGAAGAAAGGAGTCAGAATCCTGAAAGCAATCAGAGCATCAGACTGTGATCTTCAGCTTGTGAGGTGAATATTTCACTGGAGAAGATGTCCAGACACACTTTGTTCTCCATTTCTGAGGTGTCTGTTTTTTGTCTGATGGACTGCATAAAAATCCTGTATCCTATAATATTACAATGCTTGGATAGCTTCCTAAAAGGTCTCCTGTTTCTCAGCCAGAAAAGACATTTTTTGTGTTTTATGCAGTAAGGAAGATTGAATAACTTCAATGAACTTCAAAGGTAGTGAAAATCTTGTATCGAAGAGGGTGGAGGGTTTTTCAGAGAAAACTATCAAAATAGAAGCTTCCTTAGATGTATTTATTACTGCAGAGAAAATGAGGTGTCAAATAGCCAGAGAGTTCTGATAGCTGTGTTTTATTTTTGGGAAGCATCAGAACTGTTACTGCTACTTTTTTTTTTCCCCTTTTTCCCCAAGGCTTAAAGAAAATTTGTTTCCCAGTGAACCTTCCTTTCCCAAACTATCTTTTCTGAAGCACTGCGTATCCCAGAATGTAGATTTGGATTATATTTATGTAAAAGGGGCAAGGTGTGCTGTCTGGGCATATGGCTACTGTTCCATATATAGAATATTACCCTCAGCAGTGTTAACATTCCAGCTGCACAGATCACTCATGCATATGCATAGTCCTCCAGGAGCAGAAAAGGCAGGATTATTGCATGTGCCTGAAAGTCTTAATTAACTTCAGCAGGGTGAATGGTAGGTAAAACTTATTACAAGCATCACTGTAGTAGTGTGTCTGTGAAAAGGCAGGTTATGCAGGAGGTGGACTGAATAATTACTGTGGTCTAAAAACTTATGAAAAATGTTATCTGGTATTTATTGGGTAGAGATATATGACATGTATTTTTTTTTGAGCAAGATGAATACCAAGCTGCACTGGACTTCAACCTTCCTGGAAGCAGAATTTGGACTTTCTTTTCTTCTTCTGATACACTTGAATGAATGGAGTCAACAGCAGAGCTTTTTTAACAGATGAAGTGCAGGAAGGCATTTAATTAAATTAAAGCTCGGAAAATGTTAAACCTGTGAAAGGAAATACTTTTTCTAGGCTCCATGTAATTTCTTTTTTGTTGCTCCTTGAATGCTTTTCCGACATAGGTGTATGACCAAAGTAACCAAGAGACAGATTTGTCATCTGGTTTGCAGTAACCACAGTAACCACCCAAGTGCTTGCAAACTCCTCTCTGGAAGATTACCTTGCCAGACTTGTCAGATTCCTACAGATTTGTATCACAGAAATGGAGCTTTGGTGAGCCCATTCCAGCTCTTCCCGTGGAGGTCTGTGACACCACTCTGCTGCATTCATTTTGGCCACAAGGCATAGTGGGCATTCTCCCCTCCTACTGGAAGAGAGGGACCAACTGGATGTTCCTTTCCTTTTTCTTCCTGTGGAATGCTTCAATTTGAGCACCTAATTCTCCTCTTTGACTTTTTAGCTGGCTACTGATTCTTCTTTACCTTTCTCCTTTACCCATCAATCAAAACTGTGGCTTTGTAAGGGATTTCCTTCAAAGAACCTTTCCAAATATCTGGTTCTGAAGGCAGGAAAACTTCCCCTGCATAATTCTTACTCATTGATCACATGCATCATTTGACCCCTATGTCAGAGCTATATACAGAAAATCAAGGACACAGGAGGTGGACAGGAGGGTAAGAACAGTGCATGTGGGACAGTCCATGCCCAAAGATCCCTGGGGGGGGATATATTTCTTGATTCAGAGTGGTCCAAAGGGCATGAGTGTTCTGTTATATGCCAGAAGATTTTCCCACCAATTGAAGGTTTTCAAATTTAACCTTGCATTTGAAGTTGTTCCTGTCTGCAATCCATCTATAACTCCCTTTGGATGGTGCAGATTTCCATGGAACCATCCTGAAAAGCACTGGTGAGGGCAATGAAATAAAATATGCTTCTGCATGCACAACTTGCATTCTTTTATCTGGCTGCATAATGAAATTCAGCTTTTTAGTGAAGGAGTCTGAAATGTTTCTCATAATTTGAACGTTTTTCCTGTTCTTTTTCTAGTACGTTACTAGAAAACGGTGCAATGTACTGTTTGTTGTCTTATTTAAATAAAATTATATTCTTCATATGGTACTTCACAGTTGATTACTACATTTATCTAGGCTTCAGTTTTTGAGTGGCCTGTGGATGCACCCAGGATTTCCAAGTATCTTGTATGTATGAAAGCACTAGGTCAAGACAAATTGCTTTGAAATGCTGTACAAATAATGATCCCAAAAGCTATATTTCACTGGGTTTATCTGTCTATGTGACAACTGTGCTAAAATAATCGGAGAGTGGTTCTCCGAGTGAAGTTACTGCTCTCAACAGTCCTGACAAACAAAACAATTTCTTTCTTTAGTGGCATATACTCCTGTTTTATTGTGTCTCGTTCCTGGAAGCAGGAATGTGTTTTGAGGGCACGACACCTCAATGAGATCCTGCGGCGCATACGACATGGTGACAAATGGCTACTTTGCAGAATGGAATATGATAGAGACTGTGGCAGAGTTCCATGGACAATTTTGCTTTAAAAAAAAAAAAAAAAAGACAAAAACCACCAAAACAAACAAAGAAACCCTTTCACTGAAAATAAACAGTAGTATAGTGCTTAGAGGAAAACCTAGAAAGCTGCAGGGGGGCTCTACATGCTTAAAAGTCATACAAAACCTTTTTCATGCCACCCTACTTCTTCCCACCTCAAGAGAAAATCTCTCTGTGTAAAACATTCTTCTCTCTGCTGGTGTGCTTGATTTCAGGTCGCACATTGTAAATGAAATGAGGAGGAGCATGACTGATGAAGTCAGAAAACAAGAGCCTCGGCTGACATTTGTGGAGCATCGTTGCCAATAGGCATATGTAAAGATTTACTGCTTATAGCAGTGGCAAGCTATGATGCTGTGCCTCTGGCTCATGGGAGCCATATATTTTGTTCTTTAATGCTCATTAGTGTTGTAGGAGGCTCAGATTTTAAAAGGGGTTGCCTAGGTAGGTTGTCAGTTGGTGATGAACATAACGGGTGCAGTGAATCTTTCTGACAAGCTCACAATCATAATTATTTTCGGAATATCAACAGAAGAGCTGTAATGCATGGTTTATAGCTTTTAGCTGGTGGTTTGTGCAGTGGTGGGCTTTGTTTTGCAGATATATCTTCCACACCAAAGCAATTTTCTATTCTCTCACCTTCTGTGGCATTTTTCCTTGAAAATCTGTTCCTATTACACACTGCCAAAGCTATGGGATCCATTAAGAATGCATGGATGTAGTTGAAATCTGCAATTTGGTGGCAACATTTTCAACTATAAATTTCATAGCTGCAGCATCTCTCTATAGAAACCCAAAGTTTAATTACAGGAAAGCAATGCTAATTAGGGAGGGAAATGCTGTGGCATTACAGTAAATAAATGTAACGGGGGAAAATTATTCACTGTGCTGGCTACTACCAAGTGCTCATGGAGGTTTCCATTTTCCCTCAGTGGTCTGTGGTGGGATCTGGGATGCTGCTCTCAGAGCCACTGACCTGCATTGTCTTGAGAGCCCTACTCTGCACCTGTGGTCCTTTTCCCCTGTGCTTTTTCCCTGGGGAATGAGGCCCCTGAGTGATGCCATCTGTGAGTCCCACAGAGACAGTGCATGAAGATCACTGGCAATATCTAGAGATGAACAGTCTTACAGGCCAATCTCACAGCTCCTGGAACTACTGCAGCACTTGGGTGTGGGCAGACAGGTCCTGAAAGCACAGAAAAGTAGTCATCTACAAAGAAGAAACTTTGTTGGTTTGTATTCAGAAGGAGTTTTTTCCCCTCTAATTTTATTGCTGAAGCCTGTAATATATCTTTAGATTGTGCCTTCTCTCCCCAAAGTATAATTGAAAATGCCTTTTTTTTGTTGGGGTTTTTTTGTTTGTTTTTGTTTTGTTTTTGTTTAGAACTGGATAAAACTGATGTACTTTTAATTAAAAGCAAAAGAGGCCACATAGAAAATGTAAGACTATGAAAAAGCTGGACACAAAATAAAGAAAATTTGCAAACTCATCACAATAATTTAATCAATTCTAGTCTGGTGGGTTTTGCATTGATTCACAGGCTTAGCACATGACTTTTAAGACTCAATACAGAATGGTATTGGAGTGATAACAGTGCACACTGCTGACTTGAGAGATATTTTAGTGGGGAGAGCAGATACCTGAGAGCACATTCTGAGGTGATATAATTTCTTGTGACTCTAATGCATTCTAGCTCTGCTGATTTACATCTGCTGAGAATCTTTTCTATGGGAATTCCTTGATGCTCAGTGCTATTATTCTGACACCTGCCAAAGTGTCGATGGAGAATGGACCATAAAAATATCACTCCTTGATAGAAATGAATGTAACTTTAAGATCAGTCATTTGTGCTAGCCAGATTTTGTTCTCATCTTAATAGAACTTTTAAATATCTATTTCATTGCCAGGATAAATGGCCAAGCTTTAACTACTGCAAATGAATGCAGAACTATAAAACTTCAGCATAATCATATAATTTATTTCTTAATTTTCCGTTAGTATAGAACCAATCTTCTATTGAAGAACATTGTGGTGTCAATTGGGTGCCATATATTTGACATGCAGGAGTGAAATCTGTATTCCTGAGAATACGGACTTACAATGATTTTTATCATAATTTTAAAAATACATCACAAAGAGAAGTAATTCTTTATTATCTTTATATTATAGCTCAAGAATAAGGTGTTTAGAAAGGTGAAGTGACTTTTTCAAGAAGTTCAGTGCTGGGAAATAAAATATTGTTAACACAACAATGGTATTTTATTATAAATGTCATTTTATAATAAATGTCATTTTTATAAAACGACGGAATTCTATTACCTTCAGGGAGCCCAAAATCTCCTTCGGAGTCTCAGATATAACCCATATGTCTGGTTCATAACCTTATTTGCAAGGAAAGGTATTCTCAATCTTTTGCCTAGCATGGAGCACACCTTTTAATAATAATCTCATAACTTCCCTGGGACTGCAACCAATGATTTCATTAAAAAACAGGGTTTGAATTTGAGTTCATCTTTTTAGCTATAAGAATGGAAGACTTAGGGGCCTCATAACCTCAGGGCTCTGTAATCAACCACTGGTTCATGTACAGCTGTTTGGTAGAGACCATGCTGAAATTTACTACTTGCAGCAGCAAAATAAACTGTGGTTTAGGTATCCTTAGAGATTCCTAAGCAGTTCTTGACCTTTATTCACTTTTTTCTTTTTTTTTTTTTTTCCCTGGTGAAGTGGTTGTTGACTCTGCCACAGGAATTATTTCTTTGTACAATCTAACCTGTGAGCATCTACAGTCACATAAGAAGGAAGAATTTTCTTCACTGAAAGGGCTGTCAATGGAATGGGCTGCTCCAGGAAGGGGGTGGAGTCACAAGTATCCAAGAAATGACTGGATGTGGCACTCAGTGCTGTGCTGTAGTTGACAAGGTGGTGATGGGTCAAGGGCTGGTCTCAATTTTGTAGGTTTTTCCCAACTTTAATGATTCTGTGATAAAGATGTGCAAACTTGTGGAGCTGTAGATAGGCCTAAATTCCAACAGCTGCACAAGATGAGACCTGGAAATAGTGGGAAAATGCAGTCAGCATGACAGGCAGTGAGTGCTGTGCTCCATGGCCAACACCTGCACTGTCTCCAGAGAATGAGGAAGGATTTAATCAAAACAATGGCAAAACTTTGAAGGCAAATATTTGAAGTGTTTCTCTGAGGCACTGCAAACAGCTCCAGAGTGAACACAAATGTGAGTAGTGAAACTGTTTTTCAATCCAGTACTTGTGTAACAGCCTTAGCCTACTTACTGCACATTGATTATCTCTTGCAATATGATTTTACAAGTCTGAGAAACATCTGACTCCTTGAACAACTCCAATGCCTTCTATAAGAGTTTCTGTTCAGAAAGATTTTATTATGAGTATCTGAGCCCAGAGTTTTGCTTTTTTAGGGCTTTTCCTCAGTAGAATTGTAGAATTGTCAGTGAGAAAGACTCTTTTTTTTTTTTTTTTTTTAAGCTTCACTTCCAAAGCTGACTGACTTTCTGACAAAAATAATGATGAAACAGATACAAGGAAAATGTGTCGTAATCAGCCACTTCATTAACAAACAGAACAGCATTAATTTTACAGGAGAATGACTCAATTAGGGAGGAAAGTCACACCTCTGGCCATAATTAGTTGGTGTGTATTGGTTGTGCAGTGGTGCTCAGTGACTATGGATTATTCAGTGCCATGGAATGATGGGAGTTTTTGAGGAAAGTGGAAATGTACTTTTCAGGGTCCTTTTGGACCTACCTTCCCACGCTTTCTTTCCCTTCTACTTCCTTATTCCTTTTCATTGAAGCCTCTGATGCTTTTATTCCTCCCATTGTGGATTTGCCTGCCAGGTTTAGCATCGTGCACCTAAAACCTAAAGAATAAACTCAGCAGGAACTATCAGAATAAAGCTGAATAAATTTCTGTTTCATCTCCCCTTGGCTTCTGCATTTCAGAAGTGCTAGAACCATTAGTCTGCTTTGCACCAGACCTGAATGTGAGCATGGGGGAGGAAAAAGGAAAAATAAATAGAAGGATTGGAGTAAATATTTCTGCCAGTTACAAACGGAAGACTGTGTGAGGTATGGGGATCACATCCAAAGACATATAAACCCACACAGCTCTGTTGCTGATCCACACAGAATTTTATTCAGCATTGGTTACAAACTCATTTATTGTTTCTGCCTTCTGTATTCTTTTTTAGAGCCACAGATAACATAAAAATTTTTAGCCTGTTCTGTCCTCACACCATGTCAGCCTTTGTAAATAAGGTGTTCCTCAGCGGGAATAAGGGAGACACACATGGAAAATTTCATTATAAAGAGATTTTATGTGTCTGTTTACGCTCCGGTTCTTTAGAAAGTTAGAATTGTATTTCTTTCTATTAATTAAGGAAAACTGATACCAGATTAATTAGACATGGCTTTTTAATTACTTGTTTTTCATATTTGCTATAGTTTACATACTACTTGCACCCTCCATAGTTTTTTTTGGGGTTTTTTCCCTTTAAAAATGCAGTTTTAAGTTGCAGACTTAGTTATGCAAAATTAATAGAAAAATCTCGTCCTAAGCGCGGTTGATTTTGGTGTGCTCCAGACATCTTACTGATTTTGCTACACTGTTAAATATATTTTCTAGGAAGTTAATTCTGAATACTATGTGGAGTTCTAGAGATAGAATCAATATTAAGCCTTTGATACTTGATAGTATCTTCATTATGTTTTAATAATATTGGGGTTTGCATTTTATTTCCTTGTGTTCAAATTTGTTGGTTTTTTATTTTTAATTCATCTCTTCAGAAGCTTTTTCTTATTAATGGCTGGAAATGTTCTTGTAAATAAAATTGTTTCCAGGGATTTTGGCTATTTTGGAGGTGCTGGGTTGGTTTACTTAACTTTCCATGGATGAATGGATAAATTCTCTCAATGGCTATGATGTAAATCAGAAATAACTGCATTGAGATCTGTGGCTATTACATGGAGAGACAGGAAGGATTTTACCATGCTGCTCCACAGCTAAGAAAGCACCATTCTGTTGTTGCCAGGAAATGTATTCCAATATCTTTTAGGAGAAAGAGGCCCTTAAGACTGATTTAATTTGATGACTATTTCCTGTGGACTTGTTTGAGATATATAGATAGATAGACAGAGATATTTGCTTTTATTTTAGTTTCTTCTCTTTTAGATATATAAGCCATACTATGTGATGTCTCTTTCTTAAATTATTTAGAAAACTATACTATGCACATCAGAATTAAAAACCCAAATCACAAATATTCAGGAAAACTTCAGAAACAATCTGATTGCTGCATAGTTCCAGCCTTTTCCCAGGGGACTCCTCATCAGCAGTATTCAGAGAATGTGTAAACACTTCACCTCAGAGTAGGGAGGAAGAAATAATCCCTGGTCAATTGGCCCACAGTCATCAGTGCACCATAAACAGCTGGTGGTGAATAACTCTCATCCTTACTGAGAATTGCAGCATGCACAGAACACAGCTCCTGCCAACTGCTGTGTGCATCCCTTTGTTAAAATATAAAATAAACATTTTTTCAGTTACAGTCATGTGTCTGTGTAATCAGTTTCTCAAATTAAAATTGACAGAAAAATGCAAAACTGGACTGGATCAAAGGTCAGTAAATATTCTGGCAATTCTGATTTTAAAGGGAGACTTGAAATAATTTTTTTGTTTGTTTGGGTTTTTTGAAAATCAGAAATAAGGGTGTTATATTTATGGAAGTGGGAAAATTGGAAAGAATTAAAATAGCCTGTATCAACTTTACAGTTGCAAGGCAAGAGGGGGAAAGAGGGAGATAAAATACTTTCTATGATAGATAATAAATAAAATCAAATATTTTTATAATTTTATTTATTTTTATTATTATGACCAAATTATCCAATTAATTGCTAAACATAAGGAGCCCAATCTACCCCATTCGGTCTTTATTTGAACATTTCCATTAGTAGAGAATTAAAGTCATTATTTTATGTTTGTGACTTTTTGCAGGTGTCATACTTTCGATTTGAATATTTCTTCTCTTACAATTTTATCAGTGTGGCTTTTTTAATTGGTTCAGAGAAAAACATGGTTTTATTTTACTGGAAGAGTGGAAATCATTTGAGCAGAAGCAAAATGTGGTTAAGGATATAATTTGCTCCTGATATCTATTAGCGTTTTTGGTGGGCCTTTTTTTGTTTTTTGGGTTTTTTTGTTTGTTTGGGTTTTTTGCTTGTTTTTGTTTGGTTTGGTTTTTTATTGGTTGGTTGTTCTTTGGGCTTTTGCATTTTTTTTTTTTTAATTCTGCAGTCTACATCTTCATAAGTAAAAATATCAGTGCATTGGTACAAGTCTGCTTTACTTTTAGACTGCTGCAGAAAAAGTGTCATGAAGGTGTATTTGTGTTTCACCTTTTATTTATGTGCTTCATGGACAATGAATGTGATATGCAGATCTCTGACACACTTTGCTTCATTTCCTGAAATGATTTCTGTAAAGTGAGTAACTCAAGATGATAAGGTTCCCACCATAGTTACAGTTTTTATCCTTCTTAATACATTTAGCCTATTTTAGGGCATTTATTCCTTTCTTGTAGTGACAAAGAGGCATTTCTCAGGCAAGTACGTGTGCAATTATATGTGTATTTTTATCCCTTTTTGTGAGGTGATAAAATGTCTTGGGAAGAAATCAGTATTTCTCCCTTTCTATAATTACAATAAATTTAATAGGCTAGTTTTCTTAGTTATATATAGTCCTGATGACAGTCAAGAGAAATAATATTTTTTATTTCTTTCCAGCAGTAAAATAATCTCTAAATATGCCTTTCTATTTAAATTTTATTCTCCAAAGAAGGGTCCATAAAAAAACCAACATTGTTCCATATTACTAATGTTGCTTGTTTGGTCTTTAATTCTCCAGATATTTTCAGTCTCAAACATAAGTCCAACCCCTTTGAAGAGCTCTTTATTGGCAGGGATTTCTCAGCTTTTCCAGGTAACTAATTACGGTCAAATGTGTGGAAGACTCTTTCTTGCAGTCTGTGTTCTTTTGGAGAAAAAGCTCATGACTCTTTGACAAAACCTTCCCGAATCTGGAGGAAAAACTCTTCACAGTCTCAATAAAAACATTTTACTGACTAGAACAGTGCTATCATTAATCACATCTTCCTCCCCAGCCCATTCTTGCATTCCTTAAACACAGTAGTAGTAGATGAGTAGAAGTAGAAACATCTATTTTTTTTAACCTATTCTAATGTAGCATCTTTTAAATCTCATGTTTCTGTTTCTTTTCTCTATGCTTCCCTTAATTTGCCCACATTTCTATAGCATGATCCCAAAAAGACAGACAAGCTGAAGTGCCATGGGAACCAAGAGAGCAGAGTAACAAGCTTGTGCCTCTGACACCAGATAAACACTTAATAGGTCACAGAATGAAGTTTGCTCCCTTGTTTTCAAAACTTCCTGCTGCACAAATGGCACAGTCTGAACATTTGAAATGTGTGCTCTTTGTGTGAAGCTAAGCCTTACCAGAAACTGCTGATGAGGCCTGAACCCAGAGCAGATCTCTGGAGAACCCTGTTTGATGTCAGACTGAGAAGACTCACCAGAGGATTGCCTGTGCATATTTTGATTATTTTTTGGTCCTTTTTCCCCCTTTATAGAACATACAATAATTTCACCATCACCATGTTTCCCTAAGTTCATTAAGAATGTCATGAGGTTTATGACTTCTTCCCCTAATCCACTTAGAGTGTCAAAAAGGGAAATTCCTTTGACTTTGCTTCTTGTTATTCTTTCAAGGCTTTGTAAATGGATTGTTTAATTTTCTCCACTATCTTTCTGGATACTGAAGTGAGGCTGACAGGTCTATGATTTTCTCTTTTGTTTGGTTGTTGGTGTTTTTTTTTTTTACTCTGTTAAATTTTAAATACAAAGTTTTATCTTCTCCTGACCTGTGCTGCATCAGCTACACTCCAAGTGATGGGAAATAATCACTAATGACTTAGAGACTGCTTTTGCTACTACTTCAAATTCTTGAGGAAGCCCTGGTTACTTGGATACTTCCATCATTCAAATATTACTTAATCTCTCCATAAATAGATGAATACTGGCTATAAATAACCATTTAAGTTCTATTTTCAGTGCAATGAATGACAAGGATATATTATTGAGGAAGCAGAGACTGAGTATTAAAAGGGTATAGGAAGGAAATAATTTAGACTTTTAGGAATTACTGGCTCAATTAAATCCTAAGTCATAAAAGAGTTATAAGCTAAGGTCATATGCAAGAAGTTCTCCTTACTTAAAAAATGAATCAGGGTCAGCGGTATGAGCCTTTTTTAAAAGTTTCACATTGGCCTTTTAATTCTTTTTTAGTTCTTTTAAGTTCAGCGATAGATTTAGTTTTGCTTAACTTGTCTCTACGTGTATTGAACCAAGAGCTGGTCCTTTACTGAAGAGTTATGTAAGCTACAGATTTTTTAGAATCATTTTTCACAATTCAGTCTGGCAAAAAAAATAGAGAATATTTTACTTAATTAACTGAGAATTAAATAATTTGTATATAATTTCTCCACTGAATTAATTTCTGTAGGCTTTTTCCTACCGAATCTAAAAGGATAAAATGCTTAATTTGAAACTCCATCTAATTAAAGGAATTCTGTATTTTATTGATTTCTTACCAGAAGAGAACAATTTAAAAGCAAGCAATATTACACTAGGGGAAGCAATAGTCTTTAGCATATTTGATGGTGTATTTCAGCATTTCAGTTTCAAAGAGTTTTATATGATTTTACCTGATGCATTTTATTCCCATGGTTTTATCTCAGGTTTCACTACTATGTAAATTTTAATGTGAAAGAAAGAAAGAAAACTTAGGTTGCAAACACAAGGAAAAGTCTTGTACAAAGCTGAAAACCAGACTAAATAAATTGGACACCCTACACAGTGTAATATATATTTTAAACACGTACCCATGATGATATTCTTAAAGGTCACAGATGATCTCAAACTGCAAGTTACCTTTTAGATAAAAATGTTGATTATAATGAAAGTGATTGTAAGTGTGGTTTAAATTGTTCTTTTATTTGAGAAGTGTCTCTTGCTCTCTCCTCTTTCCTGTTAATTACTATGTGCTAGCAGGAGAGAAGCTTCTGCTGCAGCTGTGCAATAGGTGACAAATAGTAAAGCACTGTATGGACAACAGTTGTGAAACCACCTTTATCTTATACATTCATACCCTTGGAAAATATTTTCACTTGTCCAAATGCAGGCTTGGCTCCCTGTTCTTACAATGGAGCTGTTAGAAATATCCTTGGAAAGGTCTGTGGGCAGGTCACCAGTGCCTGGCCTCTGACAGGGCACTAATTTAGGTACCTCAAGAAACACAAATGTAAAAAGCAGTGATGCACTTATGCTTTTGCTGTAATTGCAGCTAGAAAGCCTCTGTCTTACAAAATACATCAAAGCTTTGGGGAAGTAAAATAAATATTGAATGTGGCAGTCATGTATAGTATACCCCAGACTTATTATTATGTGATTTTAATGTTTTTGTGCTTTTCATATCAGCGATTAATGATGAGCCCCACCTTTCATCTTAAAGGGAAAGTTATTAATTACAAATGAGTCTTCTCAAAGTTACTTAAGGTAGGGCTGAGACAGGAATGAAAGACTTATAATTTAACACAGCCTCATGTTAATTTTTTCCAGCACAGAAAGACTAAGAAACATTTATATCTGGATGTTGATTATTCTTTTGTAACGACTTAAAAAAAAAAAAAAAAGAAAGAAAGAAAAAAAAAGAAAAGCAGGGTACAGTTGGAAATAATTTTTCCAGTCTTGACCTGAAATTTAAAAATTGTCCTAATTTGAAGCCTAGCTGTTTAGGACCAGAAAACTGCTGTAATGTTGGATTATTACCTTTTTTGAGATGGGTATTTAATGTGATATTTGAAATTGTTCCAGGGACATAATTTTTAGAAACAAAAAAAAAAATCTTTGGTTGCCAGATAGAATTCTCTAGTATTTAATTTATCTGTATCCTCAAACGACTCTCACTACAATAAAATATGAATGAAAATAGGCATTCTATGCAAACTGACCATAGTTATATGTTTTTTCATATGGCCTTTTGTACAAAGATTCCATGTTTTCCTATGTCTGTGCTAAGCATTTGGAATTTCAACATATTTGTGCTGCTGCCCTTGTATTATATAATTATTAACGGATGGTGTAGAGCACATCTCACAGACTTGATGTACCAGAGGCATCTCCATTCTTGAAATAAATGAAATAAGTAGTAGTTCCTTCTCTGCCTTTAAAGGTGGGATAATTTTGGAAGGAAAATCTGAGGTATAGAGCAGTAGTTTTGCTCGTTACACCAAATCAAAGGCACAGTATGGGAAGAGGAAGGAGGCTGTCCACAGACAGAATCTATTCATCGTGCCATAAAAAAAAATCCACCCAGGGCATGCCCAATTCTGCCTAAAAGGGGGGTTCCCAGCATGTAAGGTTATACTTGCTATCTGTGCTCTTCTTTTTATTCTACCTTGTTAAAACTGGTATTTTATCATGCCATTTATCATGCCTTTCTCTTTGAGATCCAGGAAGAATCCCACTCCATCTCGCTGTTTCTTCCCTTTCTCCCACAGTCCTGGTGCAGAACACTGGTCCCAGCTGGAATGGTGCGAAGGTCCTAGCTGGATATCAGGTTTGTAGGACATGCTCTGGGGCATTCCTGGGCAATAGTGCAGACCCTGCTAACCTGTTGGTGTGGGTGTTATGAACTGGTTTAAGCACAGAAGGGCAAAGGAAACTAAGTCTCTGTGAATGAAATGGAAAGAACTTTGAAGGTTCAAAACATTCCCAAAAAAACCAAGATACAAACCAAACAAGCTCAAACATTGACACCAAAAATTGATATATTTTTATTTAATAGTAAGTGAGGTGAATAGAAAGAAAGAGGAAAAATAGAGAAAAGTTAGAAAAAGCTAACCTTACTTTAAAAAGCATGGGATGGGTCGCTGCCACACTCTGCTACCTTTGTTGTTGCTGAGCCACTGTCTGCCCCTCCCTGCAAGTTATTGCCAAATCTCCCTCCTGCAGGAACTCTGAGACATAATGGATTTGTTATGGACTCTTAACCTAATGACATTTTTGCTATGAATAAACAATGTAAGGGCTGCTGGTCTGTGTGAGGCAAATGTATGCAAATGACTGAGGAGGGTCTTAGGAGCATTTTCAACTTTTGATTTTATACTTGCACGCAATGGTGGAGAACTGAATTAAGTTAAATATGGGAAAATTTGGTGTATATATATATATATATATAGCCACAAAGCTACTTGAAACTAAAAGGGCTATCTCATCTCACCTAAAAACCGAGATCCTGTTCCTACTAAAATAAATAGCAAAGTAGTTGTAAATACATTTAGGTTTGTAGTTTTGTTTCATTCCTTAGGAGGAATGCAGAGGAAAATCAGACAGCTAGAACTAATTTAAGATGCCAGGCTTTTGCTTCTGTTCTACATTATTTTGCATTGTATTTTTTTTTTTAAATTAAGAAATCGATGAAGGATACAGCCAATATGGTGTTTCTGTAAAAACAAAAATCTCATCTGTACAATAATTAGAATATAGATAGATGTTCCAGATGGTACACATGCAAAAGAAGGCTAGCTGCAAAGCAGATGGTATTATGACCATACATAAAGCAACTGGATAATCATTGTAATATTGTGACATGTCATATTATAAGAATAAATACTTTGTTTTCCTGAGAAAAAGAGGTAAAATCATCAGTGAATTAAATCACACAAGGCAGATGTGGCACTTATCCAGGAGTTACAGTTCTAATAGGAACTTAGAGGCTTTATTTCTTTAATTCATTCCCTTTATGAAAAGGAGGTAATTCTAATTTGAGTAAAATGTCCTTTACACTATTATTTTAGCATAAGCAACTTTAAATTATTTATTCTGTATTTCCAAAATGTTGCCAATTCTTTTACTCCCCCCAAGAACACTCAACTATTACAAGCAGTTGTATTCCTAAGATGTTTTTATTTAAATGCAATAGGCATTTATAAAAAATGTGCAATGAAACATTGCAATATCTGGTAAAAGAGATGAAAAAAAATCCAGTAAAGCTGGACAATTCCTATGATAAGACACAAGATCAATATGACAAGAAATATCTGGATGTTGTTTATATTAATAACATATTCAACAACCTAGATATATTATTAAATATGAAAGTGGCCAGCACCATAACTAGAAAAAAATACATATGTTGGTACTATAAAGGATTCCTAGAGCTAATGGAATTTTTTGTCCAAGCAAATTACTCAACACCTTTTGTCATGAAACAATGAGCCCTTTGTTCTGTACTGTGAAAAAGTTTCAGCTCAGGATGATGGTGCAGTTTGTGGAAGCAGCCCTTGACAAGATAGCACAAATGGAGTGGCCTGCACTCTTACAGCAAAACTTTGCTAAGATTTGTGCAAATTCCTGTGAGAGATGGGATGGTTTGACTTGGAGAAGTGCAGTGATGTCAGTGGGTGAGAGATATACCAGGATGTGTTGCTGGTGTGGTATGGAGACATCATTTTAGCTGTAAAATGTTTCCTGTATAGGATTCAGCTCTAGCTGGACAGGTTCATCTGAGTGAAAAGCCAGATCACTTGTTTCTTACTTGAATTAGGTAATTCTGTCGTTCTGGGATTTTCAGTGAAAAATTAGCTGCTTTATTATTAGTTCAGAAGAATCAAGTTGTAAAAGAAAAAAACTTAATGCTCTAAATGTGGTTTTGGTTGTGATGGAAGGACATGACAGCTACAGTGGGAAAACATTTCCATGTTTATTTGACACACCATGGTGTCTAATTGAATAATAACCCTGCAAGGCTGTAAGCTGTATTTGGCAGCTGTCAAAAAAGCCCCCAACAAAACAAATCACACAAAACACACACAGACAAAAACTCCCACAAAAAACCAAAAACCCTCCAAAATTTAAATCAACTAAACATAAAAAAGCCCCAAAACAACCAATTTCTATGCCCTCCATAAACCCTCAAAATAGATAGTGTCAGATCTTCAAGCACAGATACATCATCCAGTCTGATGTCAATATATCACTCATAACATTGACTGCAACACTTCCCTTGCTAAAAGCAACTTGGCTGAATAAAGACTGTGCTACAAAAGAATGTGCAGTTGTGAACTGAAAACCTTTGTAACCATGAGAAACAGCAGCTGTCTTAACTTATTCTGATAACATTTATTACAAGTCTAGTTAAAAAAAAGAAAAAAAAAAGTCAAATTTCTCAGCCGAATCGTCTGTTACCATGTACTTATTCTTGCTCTACCTTTCCTCACTTCATTTGCTTTCTGTACTGTCTTCTAAGGATAATTGCATGCAGTACACAAGTCACCTATCTTGTTTTTGAGGCTGAAAATAAGCTGTGTTTCTAGTATTACTCATTGTTAGGAATTATCTCCTCATCTCAAAACCTTATTTCTAGACTCCTGATCTTTGCTTCAACGGCCTACTTCACAAATTGATTCATCTCAATTTGCATGACTTTTTCTATCCTCAGTTATCTTTCTCCTAGTTTCTAGCACCTACCAGTGTTTTCAGGAGTTATTCTTCATCCTGACTTGATGAGTCATGTGGTCTAATATTGATCTGTGTGGAAGACTCTTAAACTGCACACAGCCCTAGTACCAGGGAAATGGCTTTTTGTTCACAGTGTTTTTCCCCAGCATCCAGATCCATTGCCTTTGTGGCTGCACCTGCCATGCTTTGTAGAAGTTAAAAGAGATGCACAGATAGGGTAACTTCAGTCACAGTTCCTGTGGTTTTGTACTGTCAGAGCAGGGTTTTAAAAGATGAGTCTCACATAAAAAGTGGAAATAGTTCAGCATAGGTTTTAACCTCTGCTGTTTTTGCATTCAAATATGTTGTGTCCGACGCACCTGGTATGTTCAGAAGGGCTTTTCAAAGTCTGTGTTTGCCAAAGGAAACTAATAATAGAATGTATAAATAGCTCTACTTGTTAATCCTAATGTTTCATTTGCATGAAAATATAATAATTTTTAAATTTTCACTACAATATTTATTACTAAGTTACTATTAGTAACTTTCCAATGTTTGCAAGTTGGAATTATATATTTTATTTTGATGTCTTAATAATGAATGTATCTGCGTATTATAATCTTTGAGGAACCTGGGCCAGTGACTTGCCTGCAGAAATGTTTATAATACTGTAACTGCTTGTAACCTGCTGATTCCTTATCTTGTAGTTCAGAGTTGATGCAGACTTGACCTACAAAGGCATTTAAATTTCTGTTGAACACTACTGATGTTTTGAACCAGTAGGAGACAAAAGAAATTATTTGCCAGCTATGAGAATGAAGCTGAAATGGAAGACATTTGCTATATGATAGAGGCAGTAACCATCAATGCAGTGAGGGAATAACCACATTTCCTTTCTTCCCATATTTCTACTACTGTCTAGCACAAAGATCATTTGCTTTGGATACAGGATAAAATTATTGAAATCTACAGAAAGAGAAAGATATACCTATATATGAATTACACCTCAAGGAATTATGCCTCAGCTCTTCTGGGTTCATGGTGTAAATCCACATAGATTGTAGCCAAAAAATATAACATTGAAAAAACATTGCTTTGAAGTGAACAGCCTATTTTAAGTCAGGGAAAGAATAAACAAAACATAATCAGTGAAGACAAAGGGAGCATGATTTTGAAAGAACAGCAATGAAACACTTGACCAAATACTTCTTAATTAATATCAGACAAATAGATGAACTTGCCCGTCACCTATAGATAATGGCATCTTAAGAAAAATTCCAGTTTTACTGGTGCTTGCTCCTTCTGTACTTTCATTGATATCCAGCAGAGAAAAAACCTTTGTTTTGCATAAATCCACTGTCAAAAGAAATTATCTGAGGCTCAGCCACCTTGCTGAGAGTTTGTTTCCTGTTTCTACCCACTTCCCTTTCATTACAAGCATTGACAATATCCTACATTTTTTATCTTGGCTCCTTTTACTTACTAGGGGATTAGAAAACAGTAGAAAACTTATCTACAGAAAGAGATATTTAAAGATTCTTTACAAACACATTTAATTTTGAATTACCATCTAGAGAATGACTCACAAACTGAAGTCTGGTATTGTTCTGTGAAAAAAGCCCATTCTGACTAGTATCCAGAGTCAGTTATCTCTCAAGCCATAGATTAGTTGCTCTTTATCACAGAGAAAAAGGTACTGGAAATTTTGCAGAGGATATTCAAGCTGTAGTGAGAGTCATGCAGTGGAGTTTGTCTTGTGTGGCTTTGTTAGGAAGTTTTGCTTGTTTGTTTATTTTGTTTGGTTAGTGTTTTGTTTTGTTGGGGGCTTTTTTTGGCGGGTGGCTATTTTGGCTTTTTCTTTTTTCACAAAGATATAATGAAAAATATCCATCCTGTATTTTTGTTGCCCTTGTGATCTCCAGCAATGCCACACAGGGTGATTTATCCGACTTTAAATAAAAATATAGCACATTGGAGGCAATAGCCAGGAGATGTTCTTTAAAATACAAAGTAATTAGCACTACCCCCATCCTCCCACCCTTGGTGAGGGCTGTTTTTCCCTCGTGGGAGCAGAGGAGTTGTTAGCTGTGCCCAGGCTGACACAGCTGGGCTTTGCAGGTCCTGCAGGGAAGAGCTGATTTCCAAACTGAGCAGTTGCACATCATTCTTAAGAATAATTTAGTAGTTTTCTCCTCATTTAAGCCAAGCAGGCTCCAGAGTTTACTGAGACACTCAAACTGAGGGCAGAAGCAATTTCTGTGTGTATGAACACATATCAGACAATTTAGGTCTCCCTTCATTCCCAACCTGACAGTGAACTGCCAGTGCCAGTTCAAGAACAGCGAGTGCAATGTGCTGCTAGCACGAAATAATCAGCCAGGCACTTACTGTAATAAGTGGAGTCTCGATGAGCAGTGTGATGGGAACTCTGTTAAAGCACTCTATTGTAAGGAGGACAATGGACTATGAGCCAATGGAAATTTTTTTTAAAAAACCATTTCTGCAGAAGCTTGACTTGGACGTTTTTCTTTCAGTCTGATATTAGTAAATATTTGTCAAGCAAAACATTTCAGTTCCTAAATAAATCGCTTGAAATAATTAGAGCACGCATATTTCATTTCTTAAGATCTTGCGATAAGAAAAAAAATTCCTTTTTTAATAGTAAGTATTTACAAAACTTCTTGCAAATGGCTGTGAGCGGAGAGACTTTTTAGAGTGACTTCTTTTCCTTCTGAAGAGACTATTTCAACAAACCGTTGTGCCGTGGTTTGAAATGGGAAGCGTTTCAGGGAAGTGATGCAAATTGCACAGGTCTCTGTGAAACACACGTGGTAAAAGACAGAAAGGAATACAGGACTTTGCTCTTTCCCTCGTGGGCAGTAGTGAGGTAACACTGCAGAGCCAGCTTCGCAGCCAGGCCGGGCCCGAGCGGCCCTGCCCGGGGCTGGGCCCTTCCCCCGGCCGCCTGCCGGCACCGCTCCATCGGATACTGGGCAAGGAGAGCCGCGGGGACAAAATGGAGCCGGCCTCGTGAACATCTGCCTGCTTGTTGCAGCCCTGCCCCTCCTCAGCCCAGGGCCCAGCCGAGCCCACTGGGCACTGGGAGAAGCCTCGGCTTCGCTCCAGGCTTTTCCGCTTCCCCAGCGCTGCTGGGATCGGGGTGGGCCCTGCAGCCCACACGGAGCTGCCCTGCGGCTGAGGTGCAACCCAAGACCAGCCATGCAGCCTCCCGAAACTCTGCAGGCCCCGGGCGAGTTCTTAACCCTTTCAGTGCCTCAAGCCTCCCTCGACAGAGACACAGCCACCAGATAAAAGCATGTGAAGGAGCAACATGGAGACATTGAGGTCAGTGAAGAAGAAATCAAGCCCCAGATGGGAGGGATGAGGAGATGCCTTGATCTTGGAGCTGAAATCTCATGGGCTATGGAGAAAAGACTCTTTTTCCCTAAAACACATGGAACTGTGGGGAGATGAAGGGTTCAGATTTGAGCAAGGGTCTCCATGCTGAAGTAAGCAGATGTTGAAGTAGCTGTGATCCCAGGAGAAGCTTGAACAGAGAAAGAGAGAAGAGAGGGTGAGATCGTGTGCCCCCAGGAGAGAAGATCTCTGTTCCCAGGGATTAAATTGATTTTTTGAGATAGATCATGAGAACTTTTGCTTTTTGAACAGTTCATCATTAAAATAAGACCCCATAAGTCGACATGGCTCATAAGCAAGCCCTGGGAAGGCTTGTGGAAATGGGAGGAGATTGACGATTGTAGGTTTTCCCTGGGCAGCTGCTATTTCATGAGGACATTGATAGCCACTAGAGAAGTGTTTTTTCCCTCCTGTAGAGAAGTCTCCATAACATTAATAAGAGGAACTTCTTTCCCTAAGTGAACTGAAGAAAGATTATTTTAGAGGTGGGAAACTGACTGAAAATGTTAGGTTTTGTTTCTTTACATTGTCAGTGGGAAAGAAAATGTTGTGGGGGGGGGAGAAGTGTTCTGAAGGGTTTGTTTTGATTCTTACTACATTTTTTTTAATTTTAGTCGCTCTTTATAAAACTTTTCTTTAAACCCTTTTAAAGTTTTAAGCCTGCTTTGCCTTTCTCCTAATTCTGTCCTCCTATCTCTCAGCAGGAAGAGGGTTCACTGGTGATTGGCCAGAACTGAAACCACCACACTCAGTGGTGCACTGATTGGAAAAATTTCAAAATTCGGAAATTCTAAAATTTTCAAACCAAAACCACTACAGGGTGTTTTCTAATGAAACCAAAGGTTTTATTCCCTATCAAGATTGTGACTCTCAAGTAGAGTTTCATGAACATCATACACTTGTTTTTTTAGCTGTAAACTAAAGGCATAGGCATTTAGGAAAATTCCAGTGTCTGGGATTTTTTAGAAACTCTGCCACTGTTGCACCCGATTTGCCTGGAGTGAAACACAGACACATTGCTCTTGCCCAAAATCTAAAGTTACTTGTACTGCTTTTATCACTGACTCATGTCTGACAGGGACAAGTGCAAAGTGCATTAGCACACTCTATCAATCAAGATTTATAGGAATATTTTACCTGTCTTGTGACCCTCCCAATCATGGAAGGCTATTTGAAAAGAGACAAATTTTGGTAGTCACTAAAAATTACATAATACTAAGAAAAAAAGTTGTTGGGTTTTTTGTTGGTTGGTTGGTTTTTGTTTTTAATATTTATTAGACCTCATTAGCTAGATAAGGAATGGACCCATTTCAATTCTCTTTGTAGACATCAAATGAGAAAGCTTAACAGGGAGATGACTAAAAAACGCCTAAAACCACACTTGTTTTAAAACTGGGTTTAACTATTTTTAAAATTTACTAGTAGAATTTTATTAATTTATTGCTTCACTTTAAACTCATCAACTTGTGATGATATTAATATAATCATTACAATTTGCCTAATTATACCCTACCCCCTTCAGCTTCTCACCAAAAAAGATGTTTTCAATATAAAATATATTAAATATATAATTACCATAAGATTATTATCTTTTGATGCAGATACTTTTAAAAAATCATCACTCCCACATCGAGGTCACTTGAGCAATACTGCAGTACCAATGATTTTAACTTCTGAAACTTCTGCATTCCTGATCATTCTTCTAAGCGAGACATTTTGAGGTATCCTTAACATTGTTGAAAATCTTACTGCAAAAATCTGCCAGATGAGCAGTTAACCTCTCGAGAAGCATCCTTTCCAGCTTTATGTGGGTCTGAATGTAAACTTTTGAAATAATCTCCTGTTTTAGGTAAAGATTCTGTCTAGGATACAAATAGTGAGTTTTCTATAAAAATGTAGCATGAACATGAATATTTATATGTTCCAAGAAGAAGGTATTTTTATTCCAGAGATTGTGTACACACACTTGTTAAAATAATATGGCAATAGACTGTCCTTACTGAAATGAAATCAATGACAGATAACATTGACTTTTGTTCACAATCAAATAAATTGTGGGCTGTAGAAGGTCTGTTAGCAAGAAAAGGGATATTAGGGTACACAGTGTTAGATTTTTTTTTTCCCCTTATTCTTCAATAAGTCGAACATAAAAGTGGAAAAAAATAGAAAAAGAAGGCATAGGATCTTGACTGTATAAGTTCTAGGAGAATCAGAATGTCTTGAGACAATTTAGAGCAAGCTCCTTCTTTCCTTTAGGGGTCAGTTCAGATTTTAATTTGTGGAGGAATGCAGGAATCCTGTCACATTTTTTACAATATGTTTCTCTGCATAAGGGGTGTTGGTGACTTCTATGAGTTATTGTTTTGGTTTGAGTAGCTTAAACTCATCAAGAGCTGAGTATGAATGTACAGCCTGGGGGGGGGCTGGGAAAAAGGATGTAATTACTTGCTTTAAAGATGTAGGTTAATTATTACAGATTTATTAGTAACTGTTACAGTCATAGTTATAAACACTTGTATGTATCCTCAGGGAATATTAATTTTCTCTCTTTTGCTTAGGAATGAAAAACTTCAACAGCAATGGTGGAAAGCAATGAATACATGATAATTTTAAGCATCCAATATGTGTGTTCACAGGCAAAAATACATCCCAAGCATTTAATTTTGAACATGCCAGTTATTGCAAACAAAAAAAAAAATCTTATTAAATTTGGAAGGCCAAGTAAAGAGTGATTTTGAGTTTCTTTAGCAAAAGAATAGATAATTTGTTCTTCCTCTCAGCTTTAGTTCAGCAAGAGTTCAACTGAAAGCTTCTGAAGAGGTTCTCAGGTGAGTGAATCATAAGGATTCAACCTCTTTAAAGCCTCTGGAAAAAAGAATATTGAAGCAGCATGACCCACAAAAAAATCCACATGTGTTTGCAACAGAAAGGTTGAATGTTATATTGCACAGATATGAAAAACAGGTGATTTGGGAGTTTTTTATTTTTGTTTGTTTGGTATTATTTTTATTTGCATGAAAATATTTCCTTGTACATTTGTAACCTTTTATAATGATCTGCTGGGGTTTTTGGTATCCCAAGCATTTTGGGTTACAGTCTTTTTTGACATATGCTTACTTTGTGTGAAGGGAGACAAAAGGAAAAGAATTTGGGAAACATTGACATAGGGGAAGAAGCAAGTTTTTCCCTTTCCCAATGAAAACAAAAAAAAAAAAGTAAGTTACATTCTCTGTGTACTTTATCCCTTTATTTTGGCCACATTATATTGGGCAACTAAGAGATTATTTTCTTTTTCTTTATTGAATGTCTTTTAACACATGGCCCACCCAAGAAAAACACATTAAATTCCCCTTCACTGCTATTTTTCATTGCAAGGAACTAGTACTTGTTTTTAAAAAGGTTTGTTTGACCTAACTGTATTTCAGCAGCCAAGTATAATGAACAGATTTCACTGAGAATTTGTTCTCGGGACACAGAATCCTTTCACAGCTCCACTCTTGGGAGAAACAAAACTGTCACCAATATCTTTGCCTGATACTTTTGACAAAGAAAAAATATGAAGGGTGTTGGAGGGCAACAAAAAGGAATTCTCCAGAAAGATTTTTTTTTTTTTTTTAATGAGCAAGAAAGGAGTTTGTCTAACAGGAATAGGTCTCCAAAGCAGAGTACAGCAAATAATTCTGTTTCCTGCCATGCTCAGTGCCCTTTAGGCTGACAGACTCTAGGTTTTTGGGACACTGAATTGGCAGGCAAGCTATCAGAAAAGGCAAAGGAAGTAAATTTGCTGGGTTTATGCTAAATGAAAAAGTGCTTTCCAGTAAGTATATCATGACTGGTTTTTCCAGCTGTGTTGCACTAATAAAGCTGTCATATACAGCAGGGCTGGTGTGGAAGGGATTTATTCCACTTGGAGCAAGGTTGCACCATGACCCTTTCCAGCTCCAGCATTTTTGCTGGGAGCTGCATTACCCCTGCTGGCTGTGAGAGAAGCTCTTCTTCCCACTGCTGTTTGATTTCCATGGAAAAGAGGAGCAATATGACTTGTACTACCTCTATGTCTGAGTCTTAAGCAAATTATTTTAATATTCTTTTACCAGCTCACCCCTGCATAATAGTGACTAAGTCTTATAATGAAATATTTATAAAGTCTGAAAAACAGACTGCTACGTGTGCTCCCATTTTCTTGATCATTCTTTTGATGGCTGTCTCTTAACATTCAAAATCTGGTTTTATTTGCACTGATGTGTATTCAGAGTGACTTTTTTGAGGTATATACTGCTGAAACCCATGGCATGATTTATCTGAAAGGTTGAAATAAAAACAAAAAGCTGTAAATATTTGGTTAGTTGGACTATTGCAGCTGTTTCTTCCTCTTCTTTGCAATGCATGTACTGCATAATGAGGTGCAGAGGGAAGACATGGCAACTATTCCCAAGGGATTTATATAAATAAGGAGTATTGGCACTTTTCTCGGTAATATTCAGTTTCTGAGCAAAATGTTAAATTAAAAAAAAGTCAAGGAAATGGTGCATAAAATGTGTATGAATCAGGTCCTAACTCAGTAATCTAACTCCTGGGGAACAATTAAGGCATACCAGTCTCAAGGCATTTATCTGTCATTTTTACTGGGACATGGGGAATTAAAAAAAAAGACCACACTAATGGAAATCTTAATTATACATATCTAATAATTATGAAAACTTCACAGGGGAGAAATGCAGACAAGGAAAGCTTTCTAACACTAATAATGCTGCTAAAAAATGCCATAAACAAGAGCAAGAGCCTGGAAGGATCCCTGATGAAATCCTTCTTGTCTTCTATAAGATTCAAAGGCATACTTGTAATAAAAAAGGAAATCAAACCATCACAATTCTGCAACCATAATTTTAGTAAAAGGTAAATGTCTTTACCTATAATGGAATCAAACACAATTTACCTTTTGTTAATTGCAGACACTTCTAAGTCTTTGTATATGAAGTATTCATATTCTCAAAAAAAAAAAGAGGTAGAAAATTACATTATTTCTACACTCCCCAGTGTAAGATCCTGCCTCAGCTGTAATCATAATCTTACAAATTAGAAAGGTTTGGGTTTTTGCCTGCCTGCATAACCCAAAATATCTTTGGGTTGAAACTCTGGAATAATTGGGTGAGAATTCACATCTCGGAGTAAAGGAATACTGTATGTGAGGGAGAGTGCCAAGAATACTGAAAGTTAGATTAAAAAATATAAATCAATTAAAATGGCATGTGTCTTGGCAGGCTTCTGTTCATGCAGTTAATACAGTTTCGTTATATGCCACATTGCTTACTTCAAGAATGGCCAGAAATCCTGGCAGGAATAATCAGCGTCCATGGGATGTGTGTTTTACCTTTTTAAACTCTTCTGGCTCTTGCTGGTTTTGGGACTGGTTTATGGAAGAAACATTTTATTGGGACTAAGCCCCCATTTATTCCACTCAATTATTGGCTCTTTAAGGAGGCATTTTTATTAAGAATCTCTCTTGCCCCTCTGAGATGGAAGTATGTGCCCTGCACAGATCCCTCTAGACAATGGGGTGTCCCCACCAGCTGTGGGCTGAGCTCAAAGAGCATTTCTCCTCCCAGCTGGATAGATACAGGCTAGATGTCCTACAAGTTTTTTGGTACACGAAACTTGATTAGTTTGGCCATTTTTTTATTGCCTGGCCCAGCAGGATTCTGAGTAAAGCCGGGCTCTTTTAGCTCACCTGTTGAATTTGGGGAAAAAGGCTTTTTTGTTTGTTTGTTTGATTGATTTGCTTTTGTTTTGTTTTGTTTTGGTTTTGTTTTGGGGTTTTTTTGTTGTTTGTTTGTTTTTATTTCTTTGGGCTAGGAGGTGTAAGTGGTGTAATGATTTACTGTTTCTTTAGGTGTGAAGACCATGGGAGCATATGGTTCTGAATGTCTTAAAGTTAATTCACTGTGTCACCTAACCACCATCTCTCCTACTCGGAGAAGTTATCAAGCCCTTACCTGGCAGAATTTAAATGTGAAACACGTAAAGGACATTTCAGAAAACGCATAAAATACTTTTCTAGATGAACTTTAAGTCTCGTAAGATCTATTTAATAGGGTATGTAACAAAGAACAAAAGACTTCTGATAAAGAACTGGTTTAAGAAGCAAAATTAATACTTTTCCTAAAAGAATTGGATAAACAGTTATCCTTACTCAGGAAGTCTGTGGCATGAAACCTTTATCACATCAAACAATAACGAAGGGTGACATTTAAATCCTCAGCCTTTCTAAACTGTGACTCTGAAAATGAAGCATTACTGATGCCTTTGACAAGAAAAATATGTGAAGGAAAAGGAAATGTAGCACAGAGATAAGCTATTTATTTTTACTGACCTCAGTCAATCTTGTCCTTGTTTTTTAAGTATTTTACCAGTCAACATACTACAAAATGTGTCATTCATTAGATCTGTCAGAGGCAGCAGCTGGGGAAGTGGATTGGTGGAGATGTAGCAAAACTCTATGAAAAGCAAAAATAGTCATAATTTTGTAGAAAAAATTATATACAAATATCTAAAAATTGCTTTTTTTCAGTGTGCCAGAGATATAACAAACTCCAATGTGTCTGACAAGTCTTCTATGAAGTTAAAAAAAGCTAGAAAAAAGGGCAGGAGTTGTGGAGCCTTTTTAACATTTCATACCCAAAATAGGATGTTGGTTGGGATTTGTATTTGAGGGTGTTTTCTAAGATAATATATATGTGTGGTAAAAGTATATACCAGATTAAATTAAATAAATTTTTAACTTTTTTAGAATAATCTAATTTTTTAAAAAAATGGTTAATGAAGATGTGTTAGATGAGAAGGATCTTGTGTCAGTTTGATATTGCTGACCATAAAATAGTTACATGTGATTCATCTGCCCAATAAATACTTAGGAATTCAAAATTCTCAGTGCACCTAGCACAGAACAGCACTCCTGCTTGTTTACATCATGGTGAGGACACAAATGGTCATCACAGAAATGACAGAATACTTCTTATAATTAATTAATAATTTATTATTTTTAATATACTTTAAATTATCTTTAATTTACTAAATAACAAATGAAAGTTTAGTTTATTTTACCCAAAAGACTCTACAGGATCTTCAGAAACATTCCTTCATAACACAAACATTCCTTCAGAACACAAACTTATCTCAGGCCATAGCCTTGTCATTTTATTCGCAAAAATCTGATCTCAGTAATTGATTTGTTGCTTAATTAAGCAACACATTGAAGTGAGTGCTTGAGTGATCCTTATTTATTAGGAGAACTAAGCAGTTTTGTATTTTCATGAAAGTTAACACACATTTAGGAGCTCTGAGAAACGGGAGTTCTGTTGACAGTGAAATTCTTCACACAGTACCTTACTCTAGATACTTTCAGTTCTTTGTGGTTGTTTACAACAAATTGTGTGGAGCCACACCAAGAGCACTGAAGGGGAAAAGATTTCATCTTGATCTCACCCAGTGGTCCTGTTGTGCCTTGTGCTATGCAGGTGAGAGGTCCAGGTCCTTTCTTCTGGAAACAAGGCTGCATGGATTGAGCAGGGCTGATGTGGTGGGGCACAGAATTTCTCCATTATACAGAATAAATTATACAGCTTTAAATATAGGTCATAGATATGGAATGGCCTGGGTTGGAAGGGGCCTTAAAGATCATCCATTTCCCTTTCCCCTGCCATGGGCAGGGACACCTTCCACCAGACCACATTGCTCAGAGCCCCATCCAACCTGGTTTGAGCACTGCCAGGGATGGGGCATCCACAGATTCTCTGGGTAACCTGTGCCAGGCCCTCACCATCCTCATGGTAAGGAATTTCATCCTACTATCTAATCTAAATTTACCCTCTTTCAGTTTAATATATATGTGGGCATGACAGATATTTTTGAAATTTTTTCTTCATTAATGCTTTCAAATTTGTTTGGTTCGCAATATCACAGTTTGGACATTAAATACCTTTAATTATTTCAGTCCTCTTTTCTACTGGAAAACAATTTTTTATCTTTGTACCAAATACATATTTTATAATAGAAATATTTTGGTCTAATTATATGGCAAAGAAGGAAAAACCCAAACTGTGTAAAATGAGAAATTATTGCTTGCTGTAGAGTTGCACAGGCTTCAGGCCTCAGTAAGAAAATTGCTACTGAATTTCCATGTTTCTCTTGCACAGATAGCTTTAAAATCCATTATGACATCAAACAAGGATAATAAAATTTCAGGGAAGGAAAATACATTAATTAAAGTAAATTTAGAGGTGACTGATCTGGGAATCAGAACACATTCTTGGAGAAATGAAGACACTGTATTCTGCAAACAATCTAATAGGATTATAAAGGTATTCTGAAATAAATGTGGATATGTGAAGATATTTCAAGGTATTTTAAAGCATTTCAGTATTTTTTAGGGCTTTTTTTTCTATTCTGTCTGCTTTTGAAGTTTGATGTTTGATTATTGGCTTATGAAATTTATCATGTTTTAAATGTAACTAAAGAATATGCTAGACAAATTTTTATTGTGAAAATATATGGGTGTTCTGGTAAGCAAAGCTCAGCAGAATTATTTAAGTATATTTAAATATAATTCTTCAAATATGACTTCTATTCCTATCTCTTGGCACTCATGGAAAAAAAAAGGCAGTATCAGCATTCTGGTCTTAATCTAGTTCTTATTTGGGCTAGTCTATGCTAAAAATCGTTATTCTCAACTAGTACAGTCCTAGCAGTGAAGAAAAATTTTAACCTGAAAACAGTGAAATATGTTAAAAAATGTGAAACATATTAAATAGGTTAAAATATGTGGGAAAGTTTATGCAGAATCCTACTTTGATTTTAAAGAACATCATCTTCATAACCACTTGTATCCCATTTTTAAAAAGAGAGGAAAATTCCTTTCTTTAATTTCTTTCTTTTTAACTTTGTTAAAAAGTTATGATCAGAGCTATCTCACCATTCTAAAACATTGAGTGTTCTATGTGACTGATTGTTTTGTTGTGCTTGTATTAACTGCATTTTTTTTTTAATCTTGACAAAAATAGTATTGTGCTTCCCTCATTCAGCTAATCTGTACTCCTACAGTCAAAGCCACTCTATATAAAAATATTTTTTTCCTGCAAGACTTTGTAAAAAGGGAAAGGATGTTTCCTTTATGGACCTTTCTTTTTAATTAAAAAAAAAGAATATATGATCAGTTAAGAAAATAAATTTTAAAAAAATACCTAGAAGAGAGTCCTTCTGAGACATCCCTTATACTGCCATACTTATGACCCATTCTTCAGTTTCTTTTCAATCTATGCACCTGAAATTCTCTGTTTTCTTTGTTTAAAACAGCTTATATTTGCATTCAGCAAAGGAATATGAAATGGAATCTGAAATTTCAGATCATTTTTAACTGGGTACCAGATGGGAAGTAGAATAGAAGTAAAACATTATAACTTTTGAACCTTTGGAACTTTTCATAAAACAACACTCAAATTTTAAATCTGTTCCACACGCTTTAGTATAACAATACAGCATATATGTTCATGTGTATCACAGTAAAGTTTGTAAAAAATGTCATTGTTACTAGATGTGTACCTGAATGGAGAATTATGTTTTAGAAATATTTTGTACCTTTGTATTCAGAGATATATATTACTATAAAAATTCAAGGATGTATAAAATTAGACCAAATAGATACAGTTTTTCCAATCTCATTCTTGCTGTATGCCTCTGCAGTTCACTAGAAATTTTATAAGGGGCAACTACATAAGATAATTGAGGGGTTTTTTACTGAATATTTTTGAAGAATTACCATTTTTCTGATCTAGTTCCAGAATTGTTTTCTGCAAAGTGAGTTTATGAGAGGTGTTGTTACTCTTTTTATTTTTCTCTCTTCATGTAGCTACAGTGAGTTGTGAGCTCCAATCCCTGCCATTCACAAATCAGGAGGGCCCTATTATATTGAAATCCAGAACAGAACAGCCACCTGAAAGATTGTGTGTCTTGAGATTTTTGCCTGAGTTAAGGGTATTTCCTGTGATGAAGGAGCCTACCTAATGTCAGCACAAAATATATTGAGTTTGAGCAGTAAACTTTTATTTATTCAGACTGAATAAGGTATCACAAGTGAAAAGTAGGTTGTAGCCTTCACTAGAATGTGGGGAAAATTGCTGGGATTTTTCTCTTTTCATCTTTTATATATATACATATATATATATATATATCCCTGCAGTTCAAAAATATACCTGAGTGATTATTTTTCCATTCATGAAATAAGACCAGAGGAGTGAAAATTATATGAAGCTCTCCCTAAGCTTCCTCTCACTTCCTCCACCCAAGAAAAATAAGAATCCCTGAAAGACAAAGGGACACTTACCTAAAAGAGAAAACACCAGCAGTTAAATCTCTGTAGCCTGTGCCCCCACACTGGGGGGATGTAAGTGAAAGATTGGGTTTGATATCCAGAACACCTTGCTTTTTTTCCATCCCTACCCCAAGTTACATCCTGTGTTCTCTTAGTTCAGCAAATGATGGGTGAATGACTTCCCTCTGGCTCAGTTTCCCACCGGTAAAATGGAAAGAGTGCTAAATTATTGTCAAAGCAATTGAAACATTACTTACAACAAGAAACAATGGTGATATTCGTTTACCAACTATTAATCTCCATACCATCTTGCTTGTTTTTTCTAGAGTAGCCTATTTCAAGAATGTCCAAGAACTGACATTTGTCAGATGTGTTAGAAAAGTGAAAGAGTTCTTTTTCTGAGCTGGCTGAAAACAGCTGGATCATTTAAGGACAAAAGGCTCACTATTTGAAACAAGGTATTTTACTGTTCTTTTATAATTAACGTTGGGCAAACATAAAGAAACCTGCATTTCCTTGATCTTTGAATGGATTGGTGTGATCGTGGGTGCTGCAGTAAAATCACAGCCATTCTTCTGTTTTCAGGTGATCTGTAACAGGTCCCAGATTAATTGAGGCTGAGAGAAACTATATATAATGATTTGGAAAAGTTTCCATTTTCTGGGTACCTTCTAGACTTTTTCTGCCTTCATTTGTGATTCATGTCTTGTAGAGAGTAATTTTTGCAACCTGAAGTAATCAGGAGCTTCGTAATTGACTTTGGGATTTGACCGAGCTAAATTTTGGGTTTTGCTTTCTGATATTTTAATAAAATTATAAATAACTTCACGTTCAGCTCTGCTAAAGAAGCCCTAAAAGAACAGTTCCTACCTTTCTTGCTATCAATATGATATTTCTATATTATGGTTTTATAAATAAACAGTTTATATTCAGGTCTACTTTTTGGAGAATCCTTATCAAAGATTCTGCAATGAGATTACTCTGTGGCGCATGAAAGTAGTGGCAATAGCTGTACTAATTTTAAATAAGTGCATTGTAGTGGGTCTACCTTTCCTGGCCTTCAGCTTCCCACCCTGCAAGTCTCACTCTCCTCTTCCTGACAGCACAGGGGAAGAAAATAAGATGGGCAAGCTTGAGGGTTGAGATGAGGGCAGTTTAATGAATAAAGCAAGGGTCACACACAGAAGCAAAGCAAGATGAGGAGATTTATTCTCTTACTCCCATTAGCAGGCAATGTCCAGCCACTGGCAGTCAGGGCCTCAGTATGAATAGTTGCTTTAGAAGATAATTGATTTATTAATGAACTCCTTCCCCCCTCTGCTGGTTCCCTATGTGTTTTACTGCTGAGCACGATGGTGTGTGGTGTGGACTATCCCTGGCCAGTTGCATTCAGCTGTCACAGCTGTATCCCCTCCCAAACTTTTGCTCATCCTTTCAGCCTTCTGGCCTGAGAGAATGACCTGATGAAGTGCAAGCACTGCTCAGCAGCAGCAGAAACTTTGGCACTTTATCAACACCATTTTAGCCACAAGGGCAGCACAGGATACTATATGGGCTTCTGTGAGGAAAGTTAACTCCATCCCAGCCAGACCCAGCACAGCCATCATCCAAAACAGTTCCAGTCCTTTGCCAAGTACAGAAATGCAATAAAGATGTTTTATTGTTTGCTTTTATTGTTTGTGTCTTTAAAAGGCCATTAAAAATAACAGCCCAAATGTTTCTGTGGTTTCTGGGATCTATATATGTCAGTATTAAAGTGAGTCATATCATCACAGTCATGATAGGTTATTGGCATTTTACTTTAAAAGAAAAAGTATGGCTTGCTTGAACTATTTTTTTTTTCTTTCTGCTTTAGTAACATCTCCATCCTAGGAGCTATTATGAATATTTATATAAGAAAACGTTCACAAAGCAGAATTCCAGCCTTTATTAAGCACTATATTTCATTGCAAAATTGGTTTTGCTGTGAATTCTATGAAAATATGTTCAAAGTGTTACACTGTGTAAACATGTTCTTGGTAATTGCATAACACATTGACCTTGGTGAGTCAAATATCAAACCATTTCCTGAAGATATTCACTTGAACCACATGTATGTGAAACCACACAAGCAATTCCAATATTTAATAATGTCTGTGGGTTTGTTTCATAGTTGAAATTAAAGATAATTGTTTTAATGTGCCATCAGCAGTGTATTGGTAGGTGGTTACCTCTGCTCCTGGAGTGGAAGGGTGGCTGGTACCTCCTTTAAACCTTCTAATACTACCAGGATAAGTTAAGTGATGTTATTGCCTGGTTTAGCAGCTGTCCAGCTTGTCACCATCAGTTTTTTACTTACAAAGATCGCTAAAGTTTTCTGCATCCATATCTCAAAAATTGAAATGCTGACATGGATGGTACAGCTTTGTTACCAGCCCTAGCTGAAACCAGGACAAGGCCTCTGGACTGATTCTCCTTGGGTTTTGTATGGACTTGTCTTGATCTACTTAAAGATTTCTTTACTTTTGTGTAAATGAAGATTTTTCTGCATAGAAAAAAAAAAACAAAACAGGCATCTATAATCTTCATAAAATGAAGTAATACAGAGTATGGGCATGGAGAGTGACAGCTTGAAAGTTGTGACCTGGGGCATTGTAGAGGAATGTAAATCTAACATGGGAAGAAAAGTGACACGTGGCTACTCTGGGAACCTCAGGAGACAACTCACTTGTGACTATTTGCTGATAAATAAAGAGAAAGAAAAGCATAGACAGTACAGATCTTTAGAATAAGTATCAATAAACACTCCATATGTAGTACCTTCAACTGCAAAGTGGAATTGCAGAGCAAGGAAGAAAAGCAAAGTGTAAAAAGTGATAAGATAAAAAGACATAAAAATCCTCATTGGACCCCAGAGTAAGGAAAATAAAGTTGTCCTCCTGCCACCAAAGAGGAGAAAGAAACCCCTGCCTTCAACAAATCTTTTCCTCTGAAGGAGTTGCTGTCAGACTTCTCCTGCCCCCAAAGTTTAGCCAATAACCCCAGGACCAAGAAAAATAGTAGAAGGGTACACCGGAATGAGTAGGTACAAGGAATTGTCTGTATAGCAGTTTTATCTCTATTATTATTAAGAACCTTTCTCTAATAGTAATCTAGTTTTAGGGAGGGATTTTGGGGTTTTTTGTTTGGTTTTTTTTTTCCCCCATTTGTCTATAATTACTGGTTTGGGAATTATTTGATTAGATGGCTAGATTCTCAATTTCACAAGCAATAATTCTTGACTTAGCTCATTAGGAGTGTTTTCTTTTGCCCAAACAGTTTTCTCAGCCTATCAATACCTCCCCAACCTCTATATTATTGAGTTCATCATTATAGAAGATATTCAATACTTGTTGTACCAAGTAAAAAATAGCTCAGATTATTATTTACTGGTAATTACATAGCCAAGAAGAGAGTGAAATAATATTTCTGTCTTTCCAATAATGCCAGCAACATTGACTTCTAAGCAAAATTTTAACTGTATGAATTCCAGATTGTGTTGGTTGCTTGCGTCTCACCCTGTGAATAAAGAAAAAAAAATTTGAAAGAAACTCACCCCACCCCCAATATTTGTAACTAAAAACTTGTGTTCAGAGGTTTTCCTGGGAACTTATTGTACCAGAGCTACATCTTGAGGGATGTAGGGACACAGCCAGCAGTGGCATTTAATGAATTAGTGGCTACAGGAAGTAGAATATAACTGCATTACACTGGGCTAGCCAACCTGAACATATCCTTTTCATTAATTTACTGCAAGCTGAGGATATCTATGGTAGACAATAATAAATTGAACCTCAGACTTAGCTTCCTTTTACTGTAGGGGGTAAGATACCTCTCAAACTCTGAAGCACAGTTTAGGAGGGATTACAGCAAAGGAAGGGAAATAATTGCACTGACTGAAAACGTTACTATTTAAGCCCATGTAGACAAACAGTTGTAATTCTGTGGCACTAAAACTTTGGTGAGTAGCCTAATTAGAAAGGCAACTCAGCCTTCAATGAAATCCACTGGTTTCTCAGGCCTTGTTTTGTTGAGTACTGGAGTAACATGGATCAGTCTCCATGGCTGCAGAAAATGAAACCCTGAACCTCGTTCTCCTATATGTCCAGACTGAAACTGGCTCTCAGGTATTTTTTTCTTGTTAGATCTTGCAATGAATGATGTGCATGATACCACTGGTATTGATAGTGACCTATGTAGTATTTTAGCATGACAGCAATTTTAATACTTATTTGTATTTTATAAATCTATTGACTGAAACAATAATGATAAGCATTACTAAAACCATTTAACTTACTGTTAGGCCTGTTTGGTTTCATCACTAACTGCAATGCACGTATACAATATAGGTTATATACTTGTTCTAGTTTTGTTTCTTTATTTCCCCTGGATTATTACTGAATTACGTTTTTATCTGTTAAATAGCTGGAATGGAAGATGTGTTATTAAAAATCTAGTACCGTGTTTGCTCTCTATCCAGTTCAGCATGCTTGTGGTAGCATTAGGTTGTGTTGTAGCTAAGAAAAATAGCTAGAAAATCAGGGGCAAAGAAGGTCCTGTGCAGATATTAAGATGATTTAAGATAGCATGAATCTGATTCATATAGATATGCCAATGGGGAAATAGATTCAAGCTGTGGGATTTTTTTACATTGAAGGTTGTTGCATGGAGAAAATATTTTTTCGAACAATATCTTTTAATCCTACTTTGACTTCTTTACCCCAACTCCACAATTTCAAAAGTTCCTACAAAAAAAAAAAAAATCCGTTTTTTTCTTTCCTTAAGAAATGCTACAAAAGAAGCTTTGGTCATGTAGCTCCAGAGCTGCTGAGCAGTTTCCTGGAGAGGAAGGGAGGTGCCCGGAGTGCGTGTGGTGGTTTAGCAGAGGCTGTCACTGCGTTCCTGGCTATTCCAGGAGCCCTGCTCGATGACAGGCTGTTGTTTTAAAAGTGATGGGGGTGCATGGAATGGTGTTTGTTTGTCTGGGTCTTGCGTTGGGTGCTGAATGAAGGCTCTGTGACTCCAGTATCAGAAGGCTTATATGATTTATTAGAATGACTCCATTATTTAGAAGGTTTTAGGACTAAGGTGCCCACATTCAGAGTTACGTTTCCTCCACCATGTCAGAGCAAGACTCCCCAATGCTTACAAAGTCCGAGAGATAAGAACCTCTACATCATTGGCTAGAAAGAGAAAACTACATCTCCTGTATCAGGAGACAGAGCAAAGGAATGCATCTGTTGTCCTTGAGTCCATACACAGACATGGGTTTGTTTTTACAGAAATCTGCAGAGAAGTCAGCTTTCCCATGGAAGGAAAACGTCCAGCAAGTTTCCCTATAAGAAGCTTATAAAATGGCAGTGACAACAGGCCACGTGTGCAGCTGCTGCACGCAAGCTGCTGGCCCTCTGCTGTGCAGCTGGCAGGCTCTGGGGAGGCCCTGCAGAATCCACAGCTCTCTATCCCAGGCAATTATCATGTGGCATGCTGCTGCAGGCCCCTCTGATGTCCCACATGGTAATTTGTGTTAACGAATGTCAGAACTGTAGATGCTCTGCTGCTGAGAGTTTTGGACCACATGTAGAGAATACCAACAAGTGGCGTGTATTTGTCTCTCTTGTCAACAAACAGTGTTATATTCTAACCTATACTTAGTACTTTTTTCCTTTTTTTTTTTTTTTCACTCCTGCATAGTTGTGAACCACAAGTCGTATTTGATCAGAAACACAGCTAACAGGGAGCATCAAATTCTAGTCTCTGTAGCTTCCCATAACAAGTGTGACTTAATTAATTAGCTGAGAATCTAATTTGGTAATTTCTGGGATAAAGTAAGTGTCCTTTGCCCCTCTGACACGGGCAGACAAGGTGAAATGCAAACAATGTCTTGTCATGACAAACCTAATAATTAGTAAATAACAGAAATAATCAATACTGTTCAGACAATATTACCCTTGTCTACAGGGTAATTGCAAATCAGTACCTGTCGTTCTAACACTTCTCTGAAGGGTTTGTCAACCTTGCTCTGTATAAAGACATCTTTCTGTATAGATGAATATGTTAGCTATTAGGTATGTAAAGGTGTTTTCCGTTACACGTTTTAGTCAAAATCTAATTCATTCTCTTCTCCAAATTCTTTCCCTCTGCAATGTTCAAGTGTTCATGGACTAGCTGTCATTGTACATGAAAAGCAGATTTAAAAAAAAAAAACTGTGTGGAGGAAGCTTTGGTTTGCAACACAGCATCTGAAATCATCACTGATTTAATTTGCAGACTTTTTGAAAAAAAAAAAGCTGAAAAACTAACTTACTGAAGAGATGAGGTTTTCTAGTGTCCATAAGGCCAAGTAATGGAAGAGATAAGGAATTATATATTTAGTTAAGAATTCTAAGTTATGAAGAGTTTACTGGTTAGCAACTAGAGAAATGTAATCTCAGTGTACAAGTTCAGTACTCAATTCTAAAAGAAGAAATTACTTCTTTATTCTTGTTTATAGTCTAGATGATATTTTCCACTCTTAAAACACCTAGTACATGTTCTTGCTTCTTCTTCCATGTTGCTCTGCGTGGTCTGCCCGTATTGGTAAACTGCAAAAGTAAGGTCTAATTCTAGAATGAATGAGAGTTGGAAAATATTATTTCAGTTTTACAGAAGGATAGTAGACAGAGGATGATTAAGTGACTTCCCAGAAATTCCCACCACAGAGCAGAACAGCAGACTGAGCTGCAATGGTAAGTTCTTTAAATGCTCACTTTATAAAACATGCTGTAAGTGTCCAGCACCAAGTGCACCTGAAAAGCCTGAGCATTCATGATGATTGATTGCATCAAACTCTGCTTGCTGTGGTCACAGTGGACTTCTCTGATTTATATCACTTTAGGATATACTCAGAGTTCTAGGAAGTGTTTAGTAGAAACATCAGCTTAGAAACTTCATCACTTTTCTGGAGAAAAGTGTTGTAAAAGTCCTTTACATGCCTGTTTCTGAGTAGTAGAGTAAGGTAATTTTTTTAGCTCATGTTTGTAGGAAAACACCAGAAATTGAAAATCAGTGGAAAGGAAAATTCTGTGACTTCTGAACTTGTTTCATTATGACTCCTTGAAAAGATAATGCTAGTTGAATCTAAATATTTCTTTTCAATAGTTCTGATATTATTACTAATCTAATTGTGAATTTCTGTAAAGTATATGTTCTTGAAATAAAATCATATTAAAGCAGAAATCTTAATGCTTCACAATTTTTTTCTGAATTAAATTTGTCAGAATCAGTACATTCTTGCAGAATATTTTTACTCTGGTGGAAATATGTCTTCTGAAAAGAAAATACTCCATTGTAAAGATTTTGACCAACTCAAATTGGTTCTTAGTGTCCCTACTGTGAAGCCAAAACATGAAGGAGTTCTTTCTGACTTCCCTTCACATTTGACATAAGCAATATATGAGAGAAGTTATTAAGTGCTAAGGCAAAGCTAAAGCTTGTGCTGTAGAGACATTGCCCAATTAATATAATTATTGTGTTTTCGGTGCTGCTAGTTTTGATAGCTCCTGAGACTGCAAATCAGCCCCTGCTCTTGCTGTCATGTATATCACCAGCAGATGTAGCATTAGTGCCATAGGCACAGGCCAGATAATCCTGAATTTGGAAAGCAGAGAATGTCATGTAATTATTTTGCAGCCTAACATAATGTGGTCTGTTTGTGAAGACAGAAATACGGCGCGCATCTTTCCCGTTGATGTTTTACAATAAAATTGACAGCCAGATAGCAGCAGGGTGAGGGAGGCAGAGTGCTGTGCAGGATGTGCCTGTGCTGTAGTGACAACCCACAATACAACCTATAGATACAGCACAAAGGAGCTCTAATAGCTCTTCAAAATAGACAAGTTAAGTCAATGGCATTAATGCGTACTAGAAAAATGAACAATACCATTATCCATCCTGTCAATCTTTCAGCAGCATGGAAGAGGCAAAGAAGTGCTTGAGGACAAAGAGTGAGAAAGCCTTCTTCTTCTTTGAGGAATTCCAAGGTGGCCTCAGTGGACCTGAGTTTAAAAACGTTGGAGCTGACTCCAAATGCCAAACTATATATTTTCAGGTTGAAGTTATTGTCTCATTGTGCCTTGCCACATCCTCCTTACTCTTTAACAGCACATTTTAATCCTTTGTTTTCCCTATATCACATCATGTATCATTCCCTTCCTGTTTCTCAGCCTTCTCCTCTGTTCCCCTTATGTTACTCTTATTTCCAGTTTTCTCCCTTTACAAGGCCACTCTCCTCACCCCACTGCTTACCTGGTGTATTGTGTGCTTCACATGTAAAAGGCCTTTTTCTCTGAGAAGATGAATGCATCAACCAAAAAAGCTAAAGTGACTGACTATCCTAAATTGCTCTATTCCTCATGCATTACTGAATCATATATAGCTAATTCCAGAATTCTTTACAGGCTGCTTTCAAGTCAAGACCATAATTAAACAGGTGCAGTAGTTTTGTGGCTTGACATCTTGATTCATGTTTCTTCCACATTGGATCCTCTCTTGGCATCAGGGATAAATCTAATTGCCTGCTTTTCATGGAATAGTTGTGGTCTTTTATACTGTCAGTCACAGTTTGGATCCCTGAGTTGAATAAAATTGGGAAGCATAATAGTTATCAAATATGTGATGGAGATTGCAGTTGAATGACACTAGGACTCTGTATCTTACCTGTTCCTCATTTAAATTAAAAGAAACTTAAAATCTTTTGAGCAGGTGATGATGACAGTGTTGACAATGGTAACAACTATCAGTAATCCTGTTGGTTCTCAGGGATATTTTACAGTCGTGAATGGGAGGGGATGGCAAAAAAATTAGTTCAGGAAAAGGTTTTCCCAGACATTGTCTGAGCTCTGAAAAACATGACAATTTTTTCTGAGTTGTATGCATGGCTCAGATTTAACCTTCTTCTGAATTCTGGATTTTCCATCTCACATAAGAAGCACAAGAAGACTGATGATTAAAGGGCAAGTTGGCTTTTACTAGAACCCAGAATAGAGGCTTTTTTGGAAACATAATAATGTGAAGAATAAGACACTGTCAGGCCAATAAAATTATGAAAGAGAACCTAAAAATCAATAGTACAAAATAACAATTCTTCATCTTAATGAGATAAAATTGGTGTGCATATTGGCACAAAATAACTTGCTGATTTAGTGCTGTCAAATTTTATTTGAGGTCTGTGGTTCGGGAAAAAAAGGGTTTAAAAACTTTTATTTTTGAAACTCCAAATTTCTCCAAAAGAAACTAATTTCTTCTAACCTGTATGAGTCACAGCAAGCTAAGTTAAACTGATAGTATAAATTGATAGCAGAGATCAGATGTTATTAGAGAACCCTTGTGCTAGGCTCCTTTGGTTAATGTTATCATCTGGATTCCACAATGATTAAAAACATAGTAACACATTCTTCCTCATTAATTATCTTACAGATAATAACCACATATTTGATTATATCTGATTACAATATAAGCAATATGCTCAAACTTACCATGTATACATAAAAAAAAAAAAACCATAGAAAATATTTTGAATGTAATGAAGATGTAAAACAACAACAACAACACAACAAGTTTATTCACAAGTTCTAGCATTTCCTGTCCAATAAAAGAATAGAAAACCAATCTCCTGCCACAGAAATTAAAAAGGGGGGGCGGGGGGAACTAGGCTTAATAACTGATAAAAAGAAATACAGAAACAGATGTCCTTCTTTACTGTTTATAATACATTTCTAATAATGTTGGGATAAATCAGCCGAGACTCCATTTTCTTCATGCAGAAAGCCAGTTCTTTATTCACAAAGCTCATATTTGTAGGAAATATCAGAAAGCACTGTGTTAAACCTAATTGGTCAGCAATACAGTGAAACTCAGTTCATTGGCCAGTAAGGGCTGTTGTAAATGTCTATCAAATTTCCTCTCTCTAGATATGTTTACATTTTTCCTTTGTGGGTTCTCATGGGACAAATCTTATTGTTTACACAGGTGCATTTGTTTTTCACCCTCAGAATAGATTGTTAAACGAGCTTCTCATTCACAAGATAGTTTCACATGGGAACTTGCAAATTGCTTGTTAGCTGCACTTAGAAGAAATGGCAGGCTACCTCTGGCAATTTTAGCACAGCAAGGCCTGATTTCATAAGGCCTTTCTTTCAAAATTCTTCTGCCTGTCTATGACATAATAATTTATTTTTTATTTTAGGGCAGCACAGAAAGATATTGCACTCTCTGGAAAAACAATCTGTTAGCTCCTGGTAAAGAGCAGACCTGCTGATTCACAAGTACTGTTTTGACTTTCTCTCCCAGTGTTTTTCTCAAATGTGTCCAGATAGTTGTAGTACTTTGTATCTGATTTTCTCTACTTGTTATGCACATTATTAATCTCCCAGAGCAGAGGAGGCAGAAAGTCCTGAGATCTACACCTGCCCATAGCATGTTGAGAAACCATTCCCTTGGTAATTCCACATTCAAGGCATCTGTCTCACTGTGTCTGCAATTTTCAAAGAGGCAATATCACAGTGCAGTGTCAAGGGGAAAATAAAAACAAAATGTGAGATTTGAAACAACAGGAAAAAACCCAAACAGCTGGAAAAAATGCTGGGAAATAGTTGAAACTCCTTTGTTGGTGTTAATATTTAAAAGGGTGTTCAGTTATCCTCTAGACTTTTCTGTTCTTTTAGGTCCACAGGCAGCAGTAAGAGTGTTTTTACTGTCTGATCTGTTTTTTGTCACTCTCCATCATATTATGTAAACTACACACTGCTAGAGTGTACAAGCATCTAAAAAGATTTTCTCTGAAGAGATTCTCTTAAGTGGGGTACTATTTTATTAGCTGGTAGTTGTTACAGTTGAAGTTTTCTGTGGGGCAAATGAAAAATAAGACGGAATCTCTACAATGTTTGAATGACATTATTTCAACAATTCAAGATCTTTCTGGTAGCGCTTGTAAAAAACTGATTTAACAAGGCCAGTGTCTATAGTGATATTTTAACTAGAAAGGAATGCTATAACAGGCCTTTCATAGAAAAGACATACCAAGCTCTGGCATCCATCATTTCTGTATGTAATATTTATATTTTGTGTGTCATTATAGTATCTGAGTACTGTTCAAGGATTGAAAATACAAGTTATTTCCATAGCAGGAGCATTTTAACAACGCAGAGTACCTATTTACCATCTCAATAAGTTTGGATGACAAAGAAAAGAGAAGTTCATGCATCATAATCCAAATCCCTAAAACAGATTTGACAGGAACCTGTGTAGTGGTAAAAGTCTGATATAAAGTATTTGTTCACTGCTTCTGAAAAGTTAAATCAGAATTTCAAAATGGAAATGTTATGTGGTTTAAAAATGCTTTCAGCTAACAAATACATAGTTGAGTAGCCCATAGAGTGTAATAAGTTTGAAAAGTTGTTTATAGTTATAGGAAAATGTAGGATATTACAAACCCCATAAATTTTAATTATTTCATGAATTTTCTTGGTTTGATTAATTTAACCTAAGACATATCTAGAGTTGTATATAAACAATGCAAAACAATGCATTCTTACTGGTAGAATACAATTGTTAGATGCTTGTTCTTTATTAAGTGGATTTCGTCTGGAGACGAAAGCTCACCAGCATTGCAAAATAAACAGTATTATATCTTGCTTTTCTCTGGATTCCAAAGCAGACCTCCCAGTTTTCATCCAACCCTGTCCCTCTGATCTGGTCACTGATGTGCTCAGTGGCTGGAAATGTATAAGGGGCTGTGCTGCAAACCAAGTTTCTGTGTCAAAACTTTGTATGTGCTAAGAGTTGTGATGGCACTGAACCCTGAAAGGTCTTGTTTGTCATTGGCATGACATGCTTAGGGTGCAAATGCTTCCCAGCATTAATTTTTGGGACAATTTCAATGAATGATTGATGACCAGCTCGGTGTTAGCCAGGACACATTATGTATGCCACATTCAGCACTCTCCTACATGGATGTCTGGGTTTTTTGCTCCAAGGTCACATGGATAGCCAGACTGCTTCAGCTCACGGACAGATTTGAGCTAACAAACCATAACAACGTTACATTCAGTGTCTGAAGCCAGCCTGGGAAGGACAAGGAATCTCTCTAAAAACTACATAATGTCTGTAACAGGCCAATATTATCATCCAAGGAGTCCGAACAATTAAAAGGTTGTAGAGTTAGATGGGTTGAGAGCAGAAAAATCTTTTGCATTTCTGAAAAATATGAGCATAACTATATGAGCATTTGGGTTCAAATTTTTTGAAACAAATCTCCTCTCTACTGCCAGTTCATGTCATGGAACTGAGTATGAAAGCATGAACTGGGTCTTTTTCAGCTGAAATCATGGGAGCAGGTGCACTCCAGGAGTATACCTAGCGTGCTGTAGCTGCCAGTAGCGTGCAATTCATAAAACCAGAATAGAAGTGAAATAAAAGCTCTTGAAACACAAGAAATTTTGATGTCTCATTGTCAGCACCGTTGCTTTACTCCTCAGAACTGTTTTATTTGTGTGGCACTCCTCACTCATATAAACACAGCCAGTGGCTGTTTCCACATGCAGTTTATTTCCATGTATTTTCACCACCTGTATGTTTAATGGATGCCAGACCCAGCTGCTACAGGCAGAAAATCCGAGAGGACTGCCTGTGTGGACACTGCTGTAAACTTTCCCAAGGACTTTCAGAGCTTTTTAGTAGTGGGACTGGTAGAGGGTCTTGTGAGTCTTGCAAGAAGTCGTCAGGGATTCTGTGGTGTGGTTGTGACAGGCACAGAAAGTGCCTGTGGCTTTGTCTGCATCTTTTGTTCTCAATTTCAATTCTAGTTGCCAGCATTCCCTGAACAGCTCTCTGTGTTGTGAAAAACTCACAGAATCCTTAAGAAAATCTTCCTTTTCCAACACACAAGACTTGACTGTAGGCTGGCTCTGAGAAAACTCCTCATTTTTAAATTAATTCACAACACCCATGCGCTAACAACCAGTTCTCACTGTGCCTGCTCTTAAGTGCAACTAGGGAATCAGATAGTAGAGATATAACAGTTGTCACAGCAGTTCCTAGGCTGCTTCTTCAGGGAATTTCTTCCATATGTTTCTTCTGCAGGGATCATCTTTCTTGGGGGAACTTCTGGCAGCCTCCTGCTGCAGGTGAGGGGTGGCTTCTCAAGGCTTTTGCTTCTACCAGCTCTGACAGTGAGCTTTTGTTAGAAGTTCCTGGAAGAGCCCACACTTCTTATTTCCAACTGGCTGCTGCTACAGATTTTTGTGTTTTTTTTTTTTGATTTGCAAAGGGTTCTAGAAACTCTTCTGAAAGCTCTTTGAGCCTGCTCAAATTCTAAATTTGCCACAAGCCAGCACACAAGCCAGCATCTGTCTGGGGTTGTCTGAGGCCCTGGCCCAGAGGGAGCTCTGCAGGGAGTGTGCAGGTAGTGCCTGCTGTCCCTGGGGGTGTGCTGAGGGTGTCTTTCCCTCTGGAAGGAGGGCTGTCCTTGAGGCACTGAGCCAACAAGTAAAGGAGCTCTGAGAGGAGATAACCAGACTGCACCTTACTGGCCTGGATGAGCAGAATATTGATGGAATTTTAGATTGCAGAAACAAGAGTCTAAGCCCCATCATGGGTGGGAAGTACTGGAATTGGCTGCGCACAGAGGAGTGGATGGACTACCATGATGAGGAAAATGGGAATGTGTGGTTTCTGGCAGCAGAGCTGTGCTTACAGAACAGTCCAGGTTGGATGGGGCTTTGAGCAACCTGGTGTAGTGGAAGGAGTCCCTGCTTGTGGCAGGGGGGTTGGAACTAAATCATCTTTAACATCATTTCCAACCCTTAATGCCCTATGAATCTATGATTAATCTGTGATTTTCTTAGTCTTTTTTTAGCCAGAACCACTCCTGTTGCCCTTCATGTCCTTCTCTCCCAGCTCTACCTAGCTTTGGTTTGCCTAACCCTGTCCATTCCCACTCAGATAATGTGCCTGCTATTCTCCTGGGTAGCCTGTCCCCTCTTTCCCATCTGTCACTCTTTCACCTATGCACCTCCCTGCATCCTTGGAGACCTTCTGTCCCTTTCTCTGAGCAACTTGTTCCAGTGCCTCACCACCTTCAGAGTGAAGAATTTCTTCTAATATCTAAGATAAGCCTGCCCTCTTTCACATTAAAGCCATCTCCCCTTTTCCTATTACTCTATGCCCTTGTAAAAAATTCCCTCCTTGGCTTTACTTGGGGGTCACCTTCGGGTACTGGAGGAGCTGCTTGGGGGTCTGCCAGGTGCCTTTTCTCCAGGCTGATGAGGCAGCTGATCAGTTCTCAGGGCTTGAAGACATCAGTGAGCCTCAGTTGCTCCTCCCAGCCCCACCTGTGACACCCACACCTGTGCCTTGCTCACAAATTTGGGAGCCCAAGCTCACTGTGAGCTGTTCCCTCTGCTGCCCTGACTCACTGACTGCATGGACTCCACTCCTACACTGTGAGTAGTTTTTTCTCAAGTCTTGATCTTGTCTCCTGCATGGCTCACAGACACATTACAGGCCACTCTGGTTTAATTTCCTGCTCTCCCTGAGTTGGTGTCCTGGACAGCCCCTGGATACAACTCGTTACCATGATTTTTCTGTCTGTTGGCAGAACTTGCCACTTGCCATACTAAGTGAGATTGTATGGATTTTTTTGTATGGATTTACCCAGGGAAAATTGTAACTGTTCAATGTATTTACATAATATGATAGGACTTTGGGCTGTGTAGTCAGGGAGAGAGCAATGGATGCTGGTTTACCCTGACATCAACTTGTTAAATATTTATTTTACTGCAGACATTTTCTGTGACAGAAGTGCTGTTGCACTTCTCTCTGTGGTTTATTTTGTTTGGGTTTTTTTGTGGGGTTTTTTTTTTTGGTTGTTTTTTTTAATGTGGCTATGCACAGGGTAGACAAGAAGATAAAGGCAGAAAATGATTGGTTAATTTTAATTCTTGCAGTTATCTCTGTTAATTAGAAATAACATAATCAGATTATGTTAGATGAACCAGTGTTGACTGATGGTATATATGTGCCACAGTGTAACTTCCCTTTCTAAAAGAAACTGTCCTAATACAAATTTTGTAGGTAGATTATTTTGCTCTTCTTTCATTGATGGCAAAATGGAGATTTGTACTGATGGCATGAGAGCATAAGGAAGACTGTAGTAAAAAAAAAATCTGTGATATTCTCAAATATTTCTCACTGCACTCTGAAGGAAGACCTTGAGGTATTGTCAGGGACAACAACGCAGCAAATAATATGATGGGCAAACTTATGAGCACTGTAATTTCTGACTTAATTCTAAACAGCTGCATTATTGTAAATTAAAAATGTGAGCAGTGTGTTTTGCTTTTGTCACCATTGAAGCTTCAATGTGATTCTCTGGAGACAACAGCCTTAGTTTTTTTGTGTTTGTTTAGGTCCGTATAAGAAATATGCTAGCATCACAAAACTCTACTGTGTGCCTTAGGGCTTGTTTCTTTGGGTGTATTTTATTGTTTGAAAACTTTTATGAAACTCCTGATTCTCTAGGCACTGTTATGGCAGTATATATATATTTTTTTTCAATCTAAATTTTCTGCCAGTGATCATGGATACCAATTATCACCTGTACTCACTTTATATATTCACATTATCGAATGTATGAGACCAAATATAAAAATAATTGTGATACATGGGAGATCCAGTACATTAAAAGTGCTTCCCTTTGCATCTGGACTATAGCTCCATTATTGTAGCTAGTCCAGATCTGGGCAGATACAGAGAAAAAAAAAAGTCAGAGACTTCAAGTTTTCTACTAGGTTAGGTGGAATTTTCAGTGTCTTAACTATTTCAAGTAGAAGTGAGTCTGTGAAATTTTTTAGGGAATGTTGTGAACAAATGGGGGCTGGAGGGGGGGGGGGGGGTGGTAAAGGAAAACAAAGATAATTTGCTACTTAAGACCTTTACAAAGAAAGGCAAACTTTTCTTGTCCCGTACTCTTCCTGTGGTATCTTACATAAATAACTTTGGGTGCTAATCTGTGGGAATAGAAAGCCTGGGTTGATGCCTCAGGACTGGAGCACTTTGACTGTAATGCAGAGATGATTGTGTCAGTGACAAATTCCAGATCTTTGTGTCTGACCAGCCTGGTCTGTAATCTCTGTTAGGTGCTGAGGTACTGCACTCTTCATCAATTTCCATAGTAAATGGCAGAGACTCCCATGTTGACATATTAAAGCTCTTTTTCCTCACCTAAAAACAAAGGTGGTTGTAAGAACATTAAGATATTTGTAAGAATTTTCTATATACACCTTGGCATCCTTCCTTTTTAAGCTCTATAGTTAGCAAAAACCAGCCATTGTACCTTTTAATGAGGGAGTTTTGTGATGTGATCCTCATCATAACAAGGGGCTGGACCTGATGTCCCAAAAAATCACTTTGCTCTGAACCTTAAAAATTATGTCATACACAGTCTTTGTAAAAAGATCATGAAACTATCATCTAGAAAATATTTCCTATGGAAACAAATATTTCTTTTGAAAGAGTGTGGAATAAATCAGATTTCAGTTCTTCTATATTTATTGCACCTGTAGAGGTGAAACGAAGTAAATGCTGGTAACCTCCAGCATTTAATTCATAATTAGAATTATGAGTTTAAATTCACCTGAGAGAGATTCACATTCCTGTTAATTCACTTTGGTTCAGTCATTGCTATCTACTCCACAAAGAAATCCAAACTGAGGATGAATCTATTACAGAGCTTGCAATGAAACTGAAGCTGAATCATAGTAGAAAATGTCTCTTGAAGGAGAAGTGGAATAATTTATGTTCTTCATTCCTGAAGATGGGACTTTTATTCAACATTATTACGTTTTTACCAGTGACTGCTTTGCTTTCCTCATTGCAGAGCACTCTTGGCTTTTGGCTTGCAGAGAACACTGTCAAATACAATATTTTCTCAACTAGTTTATTTATTGATGTGGTTTTATGCTAGGCTGGGCACTGTGGATGTGACTCACTAAAACTCTGTCTGAATTGTAATAGTGGAAGGTTTAATCTCACTAGATAGTGGAGATCTGTGCTTTCCAGTCTCCTACCTTTGCTTTTTTCCCACCTCTCTTTCTCCTCATATCAATCTTGTAGTGGATGCATCATGATGTATTAAAAAAAAAAAAA
>VWZP01007022.1:1538843-1628769 GCA_013396995.1 Dicaeum eximium
TTTTTCAACTTCAGTTTCATATAAATTAATGCCACAGTAAACTTCTTCTACAGAAGACCTCACTACTTGTAATTTCTGGGAGTTATTATTAAGTACATGATTTCAAGGGTTTCTGTTGGAAGTTCTATTTATTTCACCTTCTGACGTCTTTAAAATATATGTGCTTCATAATTTGATGTGGCATTTTACTGCCAAGAATTCTTTCTTCTATTGTTTATGACCTGACAATGTATTATGATTTGTTTTCTCAAAGGATGACCTATATAACTACCTATAAGTATTCTACTAATGTACTATAATAATATAAACAAAAGATCTCTTAGAAGGTGTCTTAGATTTACTTTTATTTCTTATTTAAGATTTTCATCATGTCTTATATTTTCCCTAGTTTGATTTAAAGAAAATAGTTTATTTGGAGAAAACAAACAAGCCCTTATATCGTATTCAAAGCCATTCTGCTGTTTTGTCTGATTTTCTTTTCAGTATTTTGAATCTTTATTTGTAGCATACTTAAGATGCACAGTCTGTTTAGTATTTGTATTGCTTACAGTCCACTAAACAGAAAATAAGCTTGTAAGATTTTTCTTCTTTTGACATCTTCACAGGGTTCAGTTGCTCATAAGAATAGTTTGAAGTGAACAGAAAGTTAGACAGTTCAGCATCCCTAGTTAGCAAATTCTAAAAGTGAAATAAATCAACAGTGCAAGTATATGGACTGACTACTAAACACAAGATAAAGCCAGGAACTACTCTAGGAATATCTTAGGGTAGAGATTTCTTTCTCCCTCTCTCCCAACCAGTAAAGTGATACTCTCTTATCAAATATAGCCTGACCTTATACAATATGTTATTTAATACAGACCTTTACATCTTAAAAAAAAAGGGCAACAAAAAAAAAACCACAGCAAGCAAATAAACCCAAGCAACCTACCCCCCACCACATACCACATTTATCCATTCAACCCTGATAAAGTTAAACCTGGCAGGAGTGTTAAGGGCAACAAAAAAATCTCCTATAGCCATGTCAGTGATAAAAGGAGGAACAGGAAAAATCTGGGCTCTCTTTGTAAGGACACAGGAGTCCTGGTTACTTGGGACATGGAGAAAGCTGAGGTACCTGATGCCCTTTTGTGCATCCTTCTCCACTGCCAAGGGCTCCAACCACACTGCCCAGAAGGCAAAGGCAGGGGCTGGGAGGAGGAACAATTACCCACCGTGGGAGAAGATCAGGTTCAAGGCCATCTAAGGGTCTTGAAGGTGCACCAGTCCATGGGACCTGATGAGAAGCATCTGCAGGTCCTGAGGGAAATGTCAGAGTGGCTAAGCCATTTCCTACCCTATTTGAGAATTGTGGCAGTCCAGTGAAGTTAAAGTGTTCCTTGTCTGCTGTGTTCATCCAGCATTTGCTCACTTCTGTAATGCCACAGCTGCAGAAATAGTCTTCAAAGTACAAAAACTGGAATCGTGTTTATTCCATTAAAAGCAAAAATATAATTTCCAGCAGCAGCTGACAAATAATTTGTTGTGTGGCTTTTGTTCATGCACCTCCTACTTCTTTTGGAATAGTTTTCTTTGGAAACTCTAATGAGTATGCTTCTAATTTGACACTTGAAATGAAAACCTTGTAGCTTTCCCTTTTTTCAGTATTCAGACCAACTTTGTTTTGTAGAATATGTCTGTGATTTTTATATTTTACTTGCTAGAATATAATGAATATGCATATGCACACATTAGTGCATAAACATTCTTGTCATGGTTAGAGTGGCTTGAGAAGGGATAATAGAGAAAACTGTAAGAAAATACCCTGAAACTTCTTAATTAATAGATTCCTGGTTTATCAAGATCACATTTTCATGTTTTTTTTGGTTTTTTTTCCCGTGGTTTTCTCCTGCTGATTGAAGTAAGACCATTCAAGGAAGTTAATATCCCATGTAACTTGAAGGACATATTACTAATAAATAATACACCAAGACCCTTATTTCTATGGAGCAGGCACAGAAGATTTTAGAAATTCAGTGACAAATGTCTGGATAACTCTATCAACTATTTATCAGTTTAGCACAGATGTTCTTACTGGAGCCCACTAAAATGGGAAATGACACAGATGATGCACCCTCAGTGCTCCAAGAATGATCAGACTATCTTTCCCTGTGAATTTACAAAAATAATTCCTCGTTTTTTCACCTTTACGTTATGAGGAGACACAGCTTCTTTAGATTGTACTCTAGATGAGTAGCTGAAAGAAGCAGGGCTTTATTAAGACAGAACTTTAACTTGAGGAGGAGACAAGTTTCCTTGGTTTTTATTTCCCTTTTTGGTGAATGACCTTCAGTGTCATACAAGCATAAGTTTCTCACTACTACGAGGGAAAGAAATGATAGAAGCTAGACTTTTTGGCTGAAGCTCAATAAATTGTTATGCTTGAAGCAATAAAAATATCTGAAACAAGATTATGAGAGTTAGCTGCCACATACAGCTGGACTATGTGTCTGCTTGAGCCAGACCCTGAACTTTTATTGTCTCCATAATGGACTTGGTTGAATGTTATCCAAGAGCTGGTTTTAGTCATTTCTGAATGCCTATTGCTCCTGCTTTGTCTGCAGTGCAATAAATTGTGTGGTATCTGCTGCTTTTAGCTTGTGCTAATTATAGAGAACTAGCCTCAAAAGGTTAAAAAGAAAGGTTTTGTTTAAAGAAAAAGAAAGAAGGAGGGGCAGAGGGAGCAGGAGGAGTGAACAGATGGTTCTTGGTCAGTAGGTAAATCAACAGCACTTGTCTGTCTAAAGAGCAATGTGGGATTTGTGCTAGAGACAATGTGATGGTTTTCTAATTTTTTTAAATTGAAATATGCTTTTCTTTTCCTCTCTTTATTGTGCAGATGTTATAGACACAGCTATATTGTTTCAACCAAGGACTTGCTGGAGAATGGATTAGTTTAACTCTTGTGAATTGCTTAAATCCTAATAAATAATTAGGAGCCATATTTTGGTTTATGATTTGGTATCCCAGATTAGTTCTTATTATTAAAGTGCATAAAATCAGAGATATTTGATGTCCTGGATGACATGCAAATGACTTCTGAACTTTAGGAATCATAGCTAGTTACAACAAGTTGTATTGTTACCCCTGGAAATTTACATGGAAATTACCATGGAAAATGTCTATGTTATCCATATTTCATTCCAGAATAGATATTAGTAAACTGCCTGCTGTACACCTACTGGCATAGCTGGCATAGTAAGAGTCAAGCCTGTAGTAAAGGTTAAGTTGTTGCTTTTCATTTATTGCCTTGCTTCAAAATATTAATGTAGCAAAAATATTCAATGTACTTTTCAGGAATTTGGCATAAGCATTTATGAATTTTCTCTGGTGTGGTTTTTTTTTCACTTTTTTTTTTTTTATGCTTGCTTTGGGCTTTTTTTGTTGTTGATGGTTATTTGGAGGTGGGTGATTATTGTTTTATTTTTCTTTGCTTGTTTTCTCCAGTTGTGCTTCTCCTTCATGTAACTTTTATACAGAACATTTTTTTGTGGGTGACCAAGCAAACATATTTCTCCTAATCCCCTATTTAAGCACATAACAGCTTTGAGACATGGACTAAAAATAGGCTGGAAAAACCACTTTGGGATAAATTTTTTACACAAAAAGCAGTTAGCCTGTGACCATTTCCTTACCCATACTTCAGCCTGTCTCTCATAGATACCATGACTGTTCCTACCATGGAGAGATTGCAAGGGGCTGAACACGTCAGTTCCACCTTTGTGGTCGCATGATTTGTGACTTCTGCAGCTGATGAACCTTGAAGGTGGGTGTGGAAAGTGGCAGCTCAAGGTGTAGTGGCAGAAATCCTCTCCAGTGAGTGATGGCAGCAGAATGCACCCCTCGTGATCTCGAGAAACTGGAGCAAAATTGACCTGGGCATTGCATAAAAACCTCACCCTGTTTAGAACCAGGGCTCGTGGTACCTGAAGGTTTCTCAGTGTGTTACCATTGCAGCAAACCAACAGATGCATCTGGTGTCATCTCCAGAAATCATGTTGCTGGGAAATCAAAAATATCTTGAACAGTCTCGAGAAAATTGTTTCCCTGTTGTTTTCACAAACCCCTTATTTCATTTTGCTTGTGTGCTGGTGACTTGAAATCAATCAGGTAAAATGGAAAGACATTTCTGGATAAATGAGAGAGCTCACTGGTCTGGGTAATAAATTTTCAAAGCAAGGTAAATATTTAAGAGGATCTGTAATATATAATTTGTAATTGTTTGAACTAAATGCCATGTATTGGCAGAATCTTTTCTTTAGGAAAAACGTGTGAAAATAGTACAGCACATAAAAGCTCTTTGACTTCTTAAGTTAGGAATTAATTTGCTGAAAGTTTTCAGTTTTTGACCTACTTTTGGCCAACAATGAATCTTGCTTTTCAACTGTTCATTTTCTGGTTTTGAAAAAGGATCTGGGAATCAAAAGGCTGGGAAAAGTTAGAAATAGGAATTTTCTTGATAAATCTGTCACTCTTATGTTTGACCAGAAACAAGTTTTCTTAGGATTTTTTTTTTCTTAGGAAATTCAGGTGCTTAAAATATTAAGAAGGAAAAAAAAAAATCTCATTTCACTTTGAATAGGAACAGTATCTCTTAAAAATCTCCTTTAAATTTCCATTCTCAAGATATATTTAGGGAAAAGAAAAAAATGGGAGATCATTTTGGAAGTGAGATACTTCTTTTATTCTCCAATTTTTTTTTTTCCATTTAACTTTAAAAATGAGAAAAATTAGTTGTATCTGGTTGACGTTCCAGTAGACAATAGAATCTTTGAGTTGGAGGTGTTATTTACATGTAGTGTGCCTCTCATGATGGACTTCTGCTCTAACCAGACTGCTATAGGAATTACTTCAGCAAGATTTCAGTGAAACAGTGTTCAATAAAACATTTAATATTAAATACTTTTTATATTTATATACATCCTGATATATTATACTTGCAAATTATTAAATATTAACTAGCTGTGGAATAGTTAATGTTGTGATATGTATCTATGTAAAGAGAAGAAAAACCATACAGAATGTAAACACTCTGTTATTTACACATTATATTAAGATATACCTCCGTTTCAGCAATCATAAAAGAGAAGGCAGAATTTCAAAATTATTTTTTATTATCTCTTTCACATAAAATAAGTGAATGATTGGTGATTGAAATTGTTACTGTGTTTCTAAGCAAGGGTTGGAGGCCTTTTTATTACTTCAGTTAGAATGTTATAGCAATTATGGCAGGTAAAACTCAACAACTGCATTGTATTCCTCCTACTCTCCCCTCCCATCTCTATAAGAGGAAAAATTACCTGAGCTAGAGCAAGAGAAAATTGTTCATATGAGAACTTTATGCTAACAGAATCTTGCCTTAACTCTGTTTTCAGTCACATATATCCATTCTAATATATACTTATCCGTATGATAATGATGTCATAGATTGAAACAACTGAACTGACTGTACAACTGATTTTTTGGTTGTTTTTTTTTTTTTTTAAACTATCCGCTATGTAGGTGGGGTATTTGGAGCATGTAGGATTAGACAAGATCAGAATGTGGTTTTTGTTCACTCTAGTCAGGGAAACCTATCATAAGAGAAATTTTGGACAGTTTCTTTTGGCCTGAAAACTGTTGAAGTGTTCAGCAGCCGACTTGACAAGTTTAAACCAAAAAACAAAATTTAAAATACTTTCCATATTTTTTTATTGTTTAACGTTGTTGTCTGTCATAATAAATACTAAAATAAAGTTAATACTTAAATTTTAAGGCAAATTTTCTATATTATATCTACAGTAAAACACATGTATTAAAATGAACACAGCTTACATATTTAAAAAAAAAAAAAACCTGCTGCCATGTCCAGAGAGATAAAAAATGCAAGCAGGAAAAATAGAGTAGGAATATTAATATTATAATACTAAGTTAGAAAGCATAGAGGGAGTGTTGGGACCTTTGTAAGATCAGTTCTTTATGTAGTCCAAGGACCAAGGACCCAGTATTCCCAGAGCTATTCTGTCATAATATTTAATATGCAAGACACATGAGCTCATTAGAGCTCAAAACTCTATCAAATTACCTTTTGTAAACAACTTCAGAAAGACTCTTCATCTCTTATGCCTTTGAAGGAAATTGAGTGGGGGGGGATAAGGGGAGAAGAACACAAAGGTCTCAAAAGCTTTAGTTTTAATTAGTCCAAAGAGCAACCTTCCTGTTGAAATGTTATTGGCTATCATGGCTTATTAAAATAAATTATTTTAAGTTATTTCCCATGACAAGCCTCTGATAAAGCAACATGTTAAATACTTGTTGCCCACTGCAATGAGCTATGTTGTGGCTAAACTGTAGAGGGAGTAGAATAAGTTCCAGTTCCTGTACTCTACATACTGAGGTAGATATCTGATTTTTTTACCAAGATTTTAAAGCACAAGGGATGATAACAAACTCTTGATTATTTATTAGCCTTTAAAGTATAAGCTTTTGTTTTTGCTGCAGTGTGCAACATCATGATATGGTGTGCATGGCCTCACGTGAGCTCTGTAAACCTTATTCATAATTCCCTCTAGAGCAGTTTGTGTGAGATAACATGGACTGAACCCATGCAAGTTTTTGATGGCACTGGGTGTCATTTGCTTCATCATTTCTGGTAGAAACTCTAACCCCAGAGGTTTAGAAGGTTATTCAAATGATTGGCACCACTTTCATCTGCTGTCCCTCTATTTGACTTTATAACACTTGGGCTAATTCCTATATTTAAGATGAGTTTTTCTGTGAGATTTGCTTGGAATTTCTCTTTTCCAGAGGAAGTGATGATGAATGTGCTCATATTCATTCAAGCATAGAAAACTTTCTGATCTGGGCTGGTATATTTTTTATAAATATACCCAAGACTAGGGTGCATTGTAGACTTACCACATTGGTCAGTATTGGTATTATTTCTTACTTGTTTTTCCATTCAGTGAAGACAGTGTGTAATCACCACACACATACACACACACAATAACAACAAAAAGACCCAGTGCTGGTACTTCTCACTTCTATTTTGGTAATGCTTTGGGGTTCTAGGATGTGACAAATCCTGGGAGCTTCTGAAGGCTTGACACTGAGGTATCCCAAGTTAGACACACCAAGATAGGACCACCCCAAAACAGAATTATTTAGTTTCTCTATATCTTTCTTCCTGTTAGTAAACTAGTCCGAAAAGACAGACTTTGCAAAGTATCAGCTAGGCTCGGTAGTTTAACCCTCCAGTTCCATTCAGTCTGCACTGAGGGTTCCAGGGAATGAAAGAGATTGGAACTTGCCCCCTGCTGCTCCTCTGACAGCTTCTGCTGCGTGGCTTGCCCCACAATGTACAGCACTGAATGATTTCTGCTGTAATTTCCTGCAGTAACTTCTTGCTGTAGAAAAGTCTGAGCTATTGCTGCGGAATTTCAATCAACAGGTTTTTTTTTCCCCCTCTTAATTTTTTTTTTTCCTTCTTTCCTGTCAAAGCCCAGAAGCATGGAATTACATTTAATGCAATTAAAATTTGTTTTAATCAAGAAGTAAAGTTTTTATACTCTTTCAATAATTTAAGCTTTCAAATAATTTAAGCTGCAATATAGAGGCTCTGGCTGGGGTGCTGAAATGATTATTTGTGTATATATATTTGACTGGGGAGAGAGATTAGAATGGCAACAGGAACAGGGAAAGGCAATTTAAGGATTTCAGTCCTTTTCTTTCCTGCAGTTATCTGCAGATAGAGAGATGGGCAGAGAAGAACTATCTGAATTTTAACAAAGGTAAAGGCAAGGGGGTTCCACCTGAGGAGGAATAACCCAAAGCACCAGCACAGGCTGGGGCTGACTGAGTGGGAACCAGCTCTGGGGGGAAGGACCTGGTGGCCCTGGTGGACACCAAGCTGTCCCTGTGCCAGCAGCGTGTCCTGGTGGCCAAGAAGGCCAAGGTGTGGAGTGTGTCAGGAAGAGCAGAGCCAGCAGGTCAGGGAGGTGATCCTGCCTCTCTCCTCAGCCCTGGTGAGGCACATCTGGAGTGCTGTGTCCAGTTCTGGGCTCCTCAGCCGAGGAGAAACAGGGAGATCCTGGAGCAACTCCAGTGGAGAGCAACAAAGATGGTGAAGGGATGGAGCACCTCCCTTATGGGGGAAGGCTGAGGGAGCTGGGCTGCTCAGCCTTGAGGAGAGATGACTGAGAGGGGACCTCATCCATGCCTGGAAGTATCTGAAGGGAGGTGTCCAGAGGATGGTGGTGGTGCAAACTCGTGCCAAGCAATAAGGCAGGGTGTAATGGGCAGCATCTGAAGCACAGATTGTTCCACTTGAACACAAGCAAGGACACTTTGATTCAGGTGACCAAGCACAGGAACAGGTTGCCCAGAGAGGGTGTGGAGTCTCCCTCACTGAAGACATTCAGGAACTGTCTGGATGCAATCCTGTGCCTCGTGCTCTGGGATCTCCCTGCCTGAGCAGGGAGGTGGGACCAGATGACCCACTGGGGTCCTTTCCACCCTGACCCCTTCTGTGCTTGTAAACAGGTTACAGAATTAAGCAAGTAAAATGATAAGACACAAGATTTTGAACTCTGTTTTTTTCAGAGTTCATAGTCTTGCTTTGGTGCTTTTCCTATAGGATTGTCTCAGTCTGCATCCTCTGATCTCTTGTCATCCCTTGAAGCTCAAAAAGACTGCTGAATGGTTTCCAGATGCTTCTGCACTGTTTTAAGAGCAGCTTATTATTCCTTCATTGAAATAATATTCTGTCACTTCAGATTTTTCCTGCATCTCCTCCTGATACTTATCTTTAGGTATAATGCTACTCATGATCCTCTCCTACCTCTTTATTACTTTTTAACTTCCTATTTTTTCTATTTTTATTATTTTAATTTGCAGACTTAGCAACTGTTCTAAACAAGAGAATGTTGAAGTACAAATAGAACCTGAGAATGTGTTGCTAATCTTAACTAAAGTTAAATATCTGGTCAGATACCTTAGATATAAGGACAGTATTAGTCTGATAACTCGGCAGGGGAGGAGAGAGATGAAAATGGAAGTGGATAATACAGGCACAGGAAAGCTGTGGAAGAACAGCAAATACAAAGGGATATTTTACTGAGCAGTTAATGCCACAGGTTGATTACAGTTTAGGAAGGAAGGGAGGCAGACAGCACTGCAGCCATTAGAGGAAGTTTGAATCTAACAATTAGTGTCCACTGAGGAACAGAAAAGTATGTATTATGTGGCAAGCTAGTTATGCTTGTTGTGGTAGATATTTGTCTGATGGAATATGCCTTCAGGCTAATTTATTCCTCACTGTAGGGTATCTCAACTCTGCTCAAAACCAAAGGCATGTTTCTAAAGGTTATTATAGAAAACTTACAAATTCAAAAGTTTTAACAGCAGGATTCAGGCCTTGAATTGTTCTGCTGCTATTTTCTGATCCATTCTGATCCCCTCAGTGATCTGCCCTGTTTTGAATCTTGTTTAAAATCTCCCTTCTCCTCCATCTGCAGAAGATGAAGTTTTCTGTTCTCTCTTCTGTACTGCCCTGCACTCCTGCATAAGCTTTGTTCACATGAAGAGTAACATTTACCTCCATTAAATAACTCTTCTGAGCCTCTCTTTGGCTATTTGGAAAGCTTTTGGCCTTGCATGCTGACCACAAAGCCATCCAGGCTGTGAAGTAATTTTAAATGTCAAGAAATCATTCTTGGTTCAATTTTTCTAGGAATGAATGTAGATAGTGGGTGATGATTTGGATCCTTTGAGTAGCAGCTAGGGCACTTGCAATTTCTTTACATCTGTTTAAACACAGCCTTACTGTTTGAAGGGTCAGAATACTTTAGCAGGCTAGACAACCTTTTAATTACTACTTCTTCTTTAGAATCATTATAATGACACCAGCATATAAATAGTCCTCTTTGGTGGGGGATTGTGTTTGGTTGGTTTTGGTGGGTTTTGTTTATTTTGTGCTTAGTTTCTTGACGGATTTTTTGGGTAAAAAGGGTGTTTCAAACATGCAAATCAAGAGTTTTATAGTAGCTTAATTGCAGCTTGAATAGAAGTGTATCAGGTATTCCTAGATCATTTGAGAATCTGTTCTCAGCTTTTCCTAAAGAAGATCCATTTTGGGGGCAGGAAAGGACAGCCAAGCATGCTGAAAGTGACTGTAACACACAGGATATTTATTTTAGAAATTTGATTGACAATATATTGGTGACTTTAAAGGGGAAACACTTCAGAATCTAGTGCTGCCAAAGTAGAGGAGGGGGGATAAACACTCCAACTGAAATATTACTGCTAATTCCTTCTTTTATCTGTCATCTTCCATGTTTTTCAAATAAGTAATCATATTAAGAAATAAATCTTAGAGTGCTGGACATGACAAGGGTTTTTTATATCATTATTTTTATTATATACCAGGCTTCTATGCAAGATAATACATTAGAAATGTTTGGTAAAATAAAAGCTTTTCCGTCAAATCCACCACAAGTCTAGCACATGCAGGTTTCATTAGGCAGCAGAACAAGGCTGAACAAAGAAGAGCAGACTGAAACCCTGATTCTTTTCAGATTCAGCTCTAAAATGTCTTTTTAGCAGATCAAAGCCTCACAGTTGGATTAAACCTTTAACTCCTCCACTGCAATTCTCCTTAGATGTTAGAGATCACAAGTAGTTGATTACAAAACAACAGATACCTTCACTGCACTTCTATGTCAAGCCACAGCACCCTGTAATTTAAAAGTTGCCTTAATACTGCTGCATTTAAAAATGTATAATGGATTTAGGAAAAGGCCTGCTCAGGTTTGTTAACTTCATGCCATTCAGCCTTTTGTGAGACAGGCACATACATACACAGGCTTTTAACAGTAATGCATTGATATTTTTCCAATAAAGTTGGCAAACTGTCTTGAGATGCAGCGTGTGCTCCTGACTTTAAAATAAGGCTTATGGCTCTGAAGACTTTGCATTTGTACTACTGTGCTGTCAACTGCTGGAGGGAATTCAAGCTCCTGCTCTAGAGCACGTTGCTGCTGCTGGGAGAATGCTGATGACTCCTGCCTGTGTAGTGAGATGTTTATGGCTTGCTCTTTAAGCCTCTCCACACTAAATTTATGTAACTAAAGACACACACTCACACAGAGTCCCCCCCATAACTTGGTTGATGCTTCTCTCTTCCTTGTTTAATTTCCATCAATCCATGTGTGTATTGCTGAGGAGGGGAAGCAAACCACTTTTATAGACAAGTATAGTTTTGCAACGGTTTGAACTGATGAGTGGCACATATTTAGTAATTAATGGGTGTGTAAAAACATTTTATTGCTGTAATCAGGGTTCCTTGCCACTCTGGCCACCAGATGTTTGAGTGTCAGATAGTTTTGGTGTTTTCTGCTCATTGTGACAGTCATCCTTTTGGTGAAAGAGTACCTGGCAAAACACTTTGCTTTATGCTGAATTTGGGTAATCCTGCTTTCTTCCTCCTTCTGCCCTTAATCCAGCTCTTCCTGTTGTTCCTCCCCAGCAGCTCAGGGATTCAGAATGATGCTGGGAAGTTAGGTCATGCTTGTGACATATGAATGATGCTCTGAGGAAGTGGGGACTAAAGCTGGAGCTTTAGGAGAGCTGGCTTACAACCTGTTGTGGGCACCCTTTCAGGTGGGTTTTGGGAGCTTCTGAGGAGGCAGTGCCCTTAACAAACCTGAAAAGGTGCCCACAACAGGTTGTAAGCCAGCTGTGAAAGGCTGGGCACTGAGGACAGCTCTTTATTAGGTAAAGCAATTAAAGAATGACAATTTAGGCTGAATAAGTTATTGCTGGTATTTCCCAGATGAGTTAAGTTAATAGAGTAATAGCCTAATTAAAACATTTCCTGCTTCTTGCCTTTATTCTTGAATGTTTGGGACATGTGTTCTGGGAACAGCATGAGGGGAAACTTGCTTGGAAACATTTCCTTTTGTGATTATGCAGTGATTTGATTGTAATGACATTATTAAAACATGGGCTCTTGAAAAGTCTAAATTCTGACTTGAATGCCTTCCAGTTCTGCACTTCACTTTTCTTGTTTTTTATAAATCCCCTACTTTTACTGCTTAAAGATGATTTATGCTGTTCCTAACCAGCCTTTATGTGGTTTCTAAATTATAGTTATTGAGTCATTTCTCATGTTTATCAGTGAGAAGCCTTTATAATAAGGGTGAAATCATGGAAGTTGGAAGAAAAAACTTGCAGGGTGAAGGTGGTCTCATCCTTTTGGTTATTATCACATATAGAGAAGCAAAAATAACACCTGTTTGCTCTGGAATGGTAGCATTCAGTTGCCAAGTCAGCAAGATGACATATCCTTAGAATATGCTCAAAGACTGAGGTATCTGGGAAATATTGTTCTACATTTATTCATCCATTTTGTAATGCTGGAGTTGTCTTCTCTTAAATGTTGTCTTTTATAATAGAGTAGACCTACCCCTTCTTTCTCAGTCTTCTGAAATAGGATAGCCTTCCTTTCATCAGAAAGCAAGTGAGGGGAGAGGCTGCTCTGATTCAGAGCCTGATCCCTCACTCCTGTGCTTCTTCCCTGGGTCACAGAGCCTGTCCTAACATGCTTATCTTTGTCCAGCCCAACTAGTCCTTTTTTAGGTTAGGTTTTTTTTTTTTTCTGTGACATTTTTGTTGCTGTAAGACAGAAGGAAAATGCACACAAACATAGTAGCCATACTCTTCTGTTCCAAGTCTTTGTCTTGAGATTTTTCTAAACCTTTGATTCTCTGAGTTTTTGTGTGCATCAGGTTTTGAAAGTTGTGAAGAAAACAGCATAGAACAGGATTTGACTGGATCCTAGACTGCTCTTCTCTAGAAGGAGAAAATCACCTTGTTAGGTGCAGAAATTAAACTGATGTGACCAGTGCTAAGTCAACTTCAGTATGACCTTTCTTGCCTTTTATGAGGAGGAAAACAAACTGCAATCACAGGACAAAAACTGGACCATAAATATTAAATCTGCCATTTTCAGAAAGCTGTTAAGTGTGGATGTGGCACTTGAGGTCATGATTTAATGGTGAACCTGGTGGGGGTGCTGGGCTGACAATTGGGCTTGATCTTAAATGTCTTTTCTAACCTTAACAATTCTGTGATTTTATATGAAAGCAGAAGGATTTACTAAATTATTCTGCTTTCATCTGGTGCTGTAAGTGGGTAAACAGGAAGTTAGGAAGCTAAAGTGAATGGACATTTCCTTGGTAATTGTTATGCAATTCCACGCTGATATTTTTCTGTCCGTTTCCTCATGCTTAGGGATGATTTTCTGCATGGATCTGATAACTTCAAGAACATGAGACTGAGTTTTAAGTGAGAGTGGGGGAGATAAGTACAGGCACATAAACACACACACAGAAGTGAGTTACTATCTGTTCATTGCCAGTATTCTCTGAAGATCTTCAAGTTGCAGGTGGTTGGTAGCTGACACATCTTTAGTTGCTACTCGCTCCATACCAGCATTCTCTTGGGGAAGAAAACATGAAAACAAAGTATTTTTGAGTTAAACTTGTGCTAGCAAAGAATATTGGTTGTATACAATGTAGGGCATCTCTGTTCCTCTCCCTCGTTGCTTCCTCTTTCATTTGTTTTCAGTAAATGAGAACAAGCTCTATCAAAGATGTCTTACATTTTGAAGGTAATCCCTTTGGAAATGAACAGATGAGACATTCTTTCTTGGGAGACAAGGTTTTAAAAGCTTTTTCTCCATCCTATTCTCAAACACAGTACATTTTAAAGAATAAGATCAACATTTTCTCTTTCACTGTTTGGCAAATACTGAGCTTCATCTTTTGTCCTCTGATTTCTGACAAGGTCTCAAGGTGAGTAACTTGGGTCTGTGTTTGTGCACACTCAGGTATAACGATGTGTTCTGCACAGTTCTGAGAACAAAAGACTGTCCTTTTTAATGGGAGTGGGGTTGCAGAGCTCCCCAGGTTAAATCTGTATTACGAGTGTGGAACGAGAAGCCGTGATTTTGCTGTTGCCAGCCAGCCACTGTAGGTAACAGCTTTAGCAGTCTGTTAGACACCTCTGCTTGGGCAGTCTTGTCACATCTAAATCTCTGTAACTCGTACTGGTGTGGACAAGTAACTCCCCTTATTCACCAGTTGCATTAGTGAAGGTGGATGTAACATTTAATAGGACTAAAAAACAAAAATAAAAAAACCTTCCACGGCCGCCCCACCTTAAAGGAATTATGTTTTTCCACAACAACAGCTTTCTAGAGAAACTTTTCCAACATTCCTTCCAAAACCTAAAATCCCCCAAAACAGATGTTGTAATTCAAAGGGGTGCTCTGATAACTCGCAAATGCTCTTATCTGTGAACTTGTGTGCTACCTTCCCTCTTCAATCTTTGATGCACCAAAGTGTGCTCTCCTGCCCCACCTGAGGTGTTTCAGCATGGAACCATCGCTGAAAATAAAATCTTGCCATAGAATTTGCCTCTTGTAACAGAAATAAAACAAAATGTGTGTACTAACAGTATTTTGAAAATGAATAGTTGTATTTTAGAATGTTTCTTTGTTGATGAAAGCGTGTTGGAAGTTTACAGACCTCTCTAAGCTAAGGAAAAAAATAATAGAAATATTTACTTTAATTTAAAAAAAAGCAATCCAGAAACCTATCCTTTTAGATCCCAATCAAGCCATTTAGGAGTGAAGGAATGATATCTTGCACACTTTCCCTTTTGTACCAATGCACAAACATTGGGAAAGGCAATAATGCAAGAGAGCATGAAGCCAGCTGCGTATTCAGTATTGTTTTCCTTGTGGTTCAATTAAGCCTCCACTTTTGAATGAAGGAGTTAATCAAATTCATTTCCTTAGCAATCACAGAATCACACAGAATGGGTCAGGTTGGAAGGGACCACAGAGGCTCAGCTGGTCCAGCCTTTTTCCTGGGTTATAAATCCTTCTCTCTTTGGCTGGCACTTCTGTTCTTCTCAGCAATCAAATAATTTTTTATCTGACATATAAAAAAAAATTCTTGCAATCTTCAGAAGAGGCCAAAAAACACTTCAGAGCATTCTGAAGACGTTATATACATTTCAACAAAGGGTTCATGATTTATCCATTTTGAAGGGGAATGCAATATAAACTCTATATTTTAAAAAATGTAATTGTGTATACCTCAAGAACTTTTTTTTCTGTGCTTAATTGGCTGTGGTTTTAGCTTGTTACTATAGGATGTGTACCTTATAAATTTTTTTTGTTGTTTTAATCAAAAATCTGGCAGATGGATTACAAAACGATTGGCTTGATTCAAGATATGGGAAAGTAATTCCTTAGAATTCCTCATTCATCCGCCTTTAAAATAAGAAGCTCAGATCTGATATTCATGCTCTAATCCAGCACTATGAAAGACTGCAGCAAATTTTCCTGTGTTCTTTTGAACTTTCCACACAGTGTGAACTGATGCCACAAGTGGTCTGATTCTACTTAAATGTAGCTTTATTTCTCAGGGGTAAGATGCCTGAAAGTTTCAGCATGCAGCCTTGAATACATTGCTGTGAGGCTTCTTCTTTTAGTCTTTTCAGGAGCTTTACAGATGCAAGTGTTGCAACTTCATTTCCTTGACCAATTTCTTAAAAATTAACCATTAAGCAGCAGTTCTTGCTTGTCTCTAAGGTAATCAGCAGTGAATTTATTAAATGACTTTTGATTTGACAAGTAATGCTGTTTGGTGTTTTAGTGTTTCATAACAGCAGTATGTGCAAATCAGGCACAATGTTTTCTTACCTTCTTGGTATATTAAGTAAATGTAATTCTATTTGTTAAGGAATTCCTTCTTTCATCATTTCTGGTTGTTTTTAAGTGGATATTCCATACTTTGATTTAAATAACAGCTCTGGAGTAACAACCATTTTACTGAATGCTACAAAAGCAGGTGGAATTGTTTTTTATACTTGTCCCCTTTATTTCTATGGAAGTGATCTGGAAAAATATTAGGCTAAGTGCTCACAGCTCTAAACTGCAGAACAGTGTGAACTTAAACCCTGTCGTTAACTTGCAAATAACAGGCCTAAAAGCCATAGATAAATGTAAATATTTATGGGCCTGACTTGTAAACTGGTAAGACCGGCATTTTTTCAGAGCTGACATTTGCAAAATGGTCTAAACAGGAACTTCATCTTGCAACTTCTTGTCCTAGTGACTCTGAACAGTAATACTGATTGAGGTCCCAAGCCCTGCAGTTCTTGTGGTTTTTTGGGTTTTTGTTTTTGTTTTCCTTTTTTTTTTTTCTTTTCATTTGGCCCCTTCTGCTAGGGAGAGACTTTGCAGCTAGATGGGCACCCCTAGCTGTGAGGAGGAGGAACATAATGGTGGTTTATACTGTGAAAGATTTAAAAGCTCTTTTCTAGGCCTTACTGAGAGCAGGGTGATACACATATTCACAGCCCACACGTCATCTTTGTTTTCTTTCTGCCTTGTGAAGACAAAACTTGCCTTTCTCAGTGCTTTGGTTGCTTGGCTCATTCTGGAATTTTTCCTTCTGGTGTAGAGTGGTATTTGAGGAAGCCTTAATCAGGTTTTTACTGTGGGGCAGCAAGCTGGTGCAGAGGGAAGGTGGGCACCACTGAGAAGTACCTGTTCCTACAATGTCACATGGGGAATAAAGGGCCCATAAAAGGCTTATGGAAGAGGAAAACCCCTGTGGGCAGAGTTGCTCTAAGTGCATGACTGGGCTGCCCTTCTGGTTTTCATGTTGTGTTAAAACAATGCATCACACTTTGTCAGATATGTCAGTTTTCCATCAGCCATGGATGTATTTCTCTATTTCTTTTCTCCTTTTGGTAGTGCCTCTTTCTCTCTCCTTCAGCTGAATTTTCTCGTGGGTTTTAGTATTACCTGGAAAGAAACACTGACCAATCTGTTGCCTACCTTCTCCTATTAGGCCTAAAGTGTGGGCACAGGCATTGTGCATCTATATTGGTATTGGATCTGGCTGAGATGGACTTAATCTTCTCCACAGCAGTGCTCATTTAGTTGTCTCCATAGCAGCACTCACAGTGCTGTGCTTTTATTGGTATTTAGAAAGGTGTTGGTGACACACCAGTGTTTTGGCTGCTGCTGAGCAGCACTGGCACAACATCATCACCCTCTCCTACCTTCCCCCCTCACAACTAGGCTGGGAGTAGGCAACATCTTGGGAGGGGACCTAGCCAGGACAACTAATCCAAACTGACTAATGGATATTCCATACCATGTGGCATCGGCTCGGCAATAAAAGCTAAGAGAATTTGGGTGGGGAGGGACATTGGATCTTCAGATGTTTGTCTTCTGGAGCAGCCATTATGTGTATGGGAGCCTAGGAAGGGGCTGGACATCACCTGCTGATGGGAAGTAGTGGAAAATTATTTTGTTTTCCTTTGCTTCTCTGTGTGGCCTTGCTTTTGCTTTATTAAGCTGTTGCTATTTTGACCCACAAGGGTTTGTTTTTTTTTTCATCTTATCCCACTCCCTGCTGCTTCCTGCTGAGGAGGGGAGTGATAGAACACCTTGATGGGCTACTGATATCCAGCCAAGGTCAATCCGTGGCAATATTGGATTTCAGAATAAGAAGCATAACAGTAGCAGAAAACCTGGAACAGTCATTGTTGCTATAGTGACAAAATAAAGCTAAATAATTAAAATCCTTCATTTCCTCAGTATGCAAAGATCATTCTCACAACCTCTCCTTCTTCTTCACAAGGTTTGGAGATGTCCTGTGAATTTGCACGTTATCTTTCTGTGAATAGGACACCTGTTCTTAATTTTGAGTTGTTAAGGTGATGGATGTCTCCGATGGGACTGCATGTTCAGTAAAGCCTGGCATTTTAGGCTGTTTGTGTCTGGTTTAGGGGGCTAAATAAATGCTAATTGACTTCCTCACTCTTTCATTAGAAGGTATTACTTTGAAATAGGTAAGAAGCAAAATGTGCAAAAGGACAAAGGATGAATGGTCAAGACTGCAAAGACTCTGCCATGCTCTGCCCTACAGGGTGCTGCTGGCCTAGGAGTGCTCTGCCAATGGGACACACAGCAAGCAGGACACAAGACACACTCAAAGTAAATTTTATATTGCTTTTCTCCTGATGTCTTCTGTATTTAAACATGCTGGCTTTAGACACTTTCACCTGTGAACACATTTCAATACAGCATGGAAGACACAGGAGTAGCAGCAGCCAAGGGATTAACCTGCAGAGAGAATTGCTGTGACAGATGTCACTGCCCTGGGTCCCCCAGCATGCTCAAGCACGGTGTCAGAAGCCATGTTAGAAGGGGGTCTGATGTGGATGTTCATGAAACTTCTGCTTTGGGTGCCAAAATCCAAAATGCACTGACCCAGGTCACGAAATGATCAAACAAGTTCTTTTTCGTGGAAAATTTTCATTAGCTTCATGACGCTTGCCATGAGTCTCTTGGCAGTAAAAGTTTCCATGGCAGCAACCTAAATAATGGTTGTACTTGTGTGAAGCCCGTAAAGGAGAGTCTTAGGCTACCTCTGAGTGACAAGCATTCAGAGGCCATTAGTTGCCTGTTTTTCTTTGAGAGGTCTCAAGTTAGCATGCTATTTCTGCACTTGTGGAGTGAGATTTTTAGGAAAGTGACTGCTGGTCGTTCCCAAGTTGTTACTTGCTGTCTACACAAGTCAGTCCTGCTTTGCTGAGTTAAAAGGGAGCACCATTAAAATGAAGACATTCCTGGAAACTGAAAGCAAAAGGACTAGGGAATGTCTGCTCTTACTGGTCAGTGGGGCAGAAGACATATGACAAATGACAGTGCCAAAAAGGCTGAGATGTCACTGCCATGGATTGCCCTGGTAATGCAACACCCCTGTTTTCTAAGTCCCCGAGCCCAGCCTGCAGTCCAGTGTGATGCCTTCACGGGGATCAGAAGCTGTCTGATGTCATTGCAGGACTGCTCCCTGCAGTTCTGGAAAGCTGTCGTCCAGGGAGAGGTTCCTCGTTGCAGAAAGTAGATAAACTTCACATTTCCCTTCAAAAGTCATTGTGTAGGAGACCCATCCAGGAACACAAAGGACAAGATGGCTGGGAACAATCATAAAACCGTAGAATATCTTAAGTTGGGAGGGATCCAGCAAGGATTACTGAAGTCCAGCTCTTTACCCTCCAAGAATCATGTGCCTACTTCTTGAACTCTGTCAGATTTGGTGCTAGTCACTTCCCTGGGGAACCTGTACCTGTGCCCAGCCACCCTCTAGATGATGAACCTTTTTCTAATATCCAGCCTAAACCTTCCCTGACTCAGCTTTAAGCCATTCCCTGAATCCAGTCACTGGTCACAAACAAGGAACCTCTCCCTGGACATCACCTTTCAAAAATTAGAGTTCCATCACTGTTATGAGAGAATGATCAGAAAACAGAAAACCTGTTGCCTTTTTCCCAGCCTGGAAATGAAACTTGAGATAATTTTAGGAAGGAGGTAATATAAAAGGGGATCTTTATTTGAAGGCCCTCAGGAGCAGTTATGGAAAGATGTTCACAAAAGCCCACCCCCGCCCTAGGGGTGAGGACATTTTTATAGGTTTTAGGAAATTAGCATAATTGATAAAAAGCACCAATTAGGAGGACAAGTGGTGATGCAGTTCCTCCCCAGGTCAAGCCCCTTCTCAAGCCCCCGAGGAGCACCCCCTTCAGCACTGGCTGTACTTTTTCCATGAAATGTATCTCAAAGGGTTGGTCTCAGCCTTGGTTCCCAGGAAGGACCAAGATAGGATTGGGGCCCTGCACCTCCTAGAGCTTGGCACTCTGGAATTTGTCTTTCTGCCTAGGGAAAGGCCATGGAAAAGTACTGGGAAAACTAGCTACTAACACAAGAGGTGACAGAGCCACACATATGTGTGAAGAATACAGAGAACATACTAAAGAAAAAAGGCAAAACCCAAAAGGCATCCCTGTCAGCAAGGCAAGCATCCCAGTCTGTCTGTTGAGGAAAAAATAAGGCAGCTGCATGTCAGATGTTTGCATGGTTTTCTCTTGTATTTTCAGAGGACTCAGAATTAGGGCTAGAAGGCATTCAAGACTTCAAATTAGGAATTTGTTTTCTCAGGATCAAGTGAAGTTTAGTTGTGATTCTCATAAGGCTCAAAGAGAAATTCAAGGTGTTTCCAAAGTTAATAGGAATGCTAGGAACAAGATACTTAGGAGTAGATTAATCTGGGTACGTAGGGGAAAGGAGAGAAAACACTGCATAGAAGAGCAAAAGAGGTGCCATGTAAACAGGATTTTTTCTTTCTGCATGCTCTTACATAGCAGGGAGAAGCACTTTTGACTTATTTTAATTTTTCTTCTTTTCCCCTTACCTTCTTCAGGTGCATTTTCTGAGGTGGTAGTTTTCAGTCTGCTTCTAACCTGCCACTGATTGTCAAGGTCTCTTTCATAGCATTACTGTCAATGTGCCACTAAAAGAGAAAATTTTGTTTTTCATAGAAGCATGGAGTATTTTAAGGCAAAATGTGCTTTCTGTTTGGTTCTCCTGGAGAATAATTTGCAGGATTATCATTGAACAAAGACATTCTAACTCATTATAATTACTCTGGAAGCAACATGCTTGAGGGGGACCCTGGGGAAAGCAGAAAGATGTACAGTACATGGATATGTCGGAAATCACAAGAAAAATGTAGTTCTGGCCACCAATTAATGCAGACTAATTGATTATGCTTTAGTTGACCTTGATTATCCATTAGAGAGTGTCAAATGGAAAGTCAATATAAATGACAAAATGTAAAAGTGCATGTACTGTAAATCAGGTACATTAGTGACATCTGTCGAGAGTTCAAAATGCTGCTCTAGAAAAATGTTCAGGATTTTAATGCTTTTCTCTCTGATAACCTTTTTATGCTGTGTGACAAAGTGGCTCTGCCAGGGATACAAACCACATCTTAAAAGGTAATTAGAGTCAATGTGTATTTTTCTCTAAATAATTCCTTTGAACATATGGGTGTGCTTTTTTGGAGAGAATACGTCCCCCACAATACATAATAATATCTTGGTGGTGCATGGAAGTTCTGATCAATGACACCTCACAGACACATGTCCTTAGTACCAAACTAAATGCAAACTATTTATTGAAATTTAGTGTAGTAAAGAAGTTTTGTTGGCTCTCTGTGTATTTTTATATCAAAAATGATCTGAGAATCAATATCCAAAAGCAGGAGAATTTGGGGATGTATTAAAGTAAACTCTATGCAGAAACACAACTTACTACAGAGGTATTTTTTTCCTCCAAGTTCACACTTCTGCAAAGAGAGAGGGAGTTGTTGATGAAGTTGTTAGACTAAGGTAACACAAATACCAGGAGGAAGGGAGACTGTTTTCCAAACAGCTGACAGTCAATCTGCCAGCTCCTCTCACAGTCTGGATTTCTTTCGTTCAGGTAGTTAGCCAAATTTGTAGTGTTTGCTCCTGAAACATGTCTTGAATCATTACAAAGGAAGACCAAAAAACTCACAGTTTGCTTATCTTGCCTTGGGCCAAGCTCAGCGATACTGAAAACAAGCCATGGGACATGGAAGGTGATCGGAGTGGAACCACTGTGGGGTGCATCCCTTGAGCAGCCCCTGTGCATCATAGCTGCACAAAGCTGATATGATTTAAATGTGTAATTATGTCCACAGAGTAGTTTTAGATAGAGGTTGCCTGATGATTTAGCTGTCTCTGGGATTTTTGCCCAAAGCTGTATTTCACCCTGAGCAAACTGTGAGCTAAGATGATAGTGATCTTCCTATATATTAGGATTATACTCAGACTGTAAAACCTAGATGATTTCATGTTTCGGTAATGGAGGTGCCCAAAATTCTCATTTGTAACTAGAGGTGATGGAAAAGTAGGGCAATAATAAATAATAAAAGCAATCCTCCCTGCCCTGAATATTAAGGTGAAGTCTTGCCTTTCTCAAACAAGCTATTCTCCTTTAAAAAAAAATTCTATATCGCATCTATTCATAGAGAAAATATTTCAACTGTGGTTTTAAATTCATAGTATCTTCGTTCCATGTGGATTAATGAATTGCAAATTCATGATGCCACAGTGTTCTAAAAGCACTTTCACAGCATACTCATTTTGAAATAATATTTATATTTACAATGACTTGTGTTATTACAGCTCAGGTATTCAAGTATTGCAATGGTCTAGTAAAGCACAACATTGAACAGTTGGTCAGTTGCTTCATATCTAAAATATGAAAATAGTAAAGTAGTGAGTATTTAGACTATTTAAAAATTATCTCCCAAATACTTATTTAGAACCATTGGCTAAATTTGTTGATGCCTGTAGATTCAACAGTTTGATATATTGCTTATATGGAAATACCATTTCAATTAATTTAAATTTACAGTCGAATAACAGGAAAAACCAGCAAGCCTTAAAAGGGAAAAATGTATTTACTTTGCTGCTACAGCAAACGTACCCATTTCTTTTGAGTCCATTTTAAGAACATCTTGTATAATTGATTAGGATGGATTCTTACTGCACAGGGCCCATTTGAATATATGATGTACTCTTCCTTTTAGGGTTTTTCTGTTTACCAGGAAGGGAAAAGCCTAATTGGGCAGTACTCTAGCAAACTTCTGTAATATTCCATCAGGTTTACTTGGCACAGAATAAAAATGAGCACATACCCCACACACCCCCCAAACAAACAGAAAAACTCCCCAAACAGACATCTTAGAGTGGTAAATATAATTTAATTCATCACAATTTATAAAGCAGTCTGAAAAGAGCATTTATGTACTAAACTTTAATCCATCTTACATTCTTTAACTAAATAATTATTAATATGTAATACATTCATAATTAGGTAAATTACTACAGTACACCCTGTTTAGTTGTTTAATGATTAAATGTCTGGTTTTCTTTAAAAATACAGATTTTTTTGTCTGTATTTATTATTAATAGAATGCACAAACAGGCTTGGATTAAAGCATTTGGGTTATAAGTGTTTATTCTGGTATATTAACATAAATAAAACATAAGAATTATGTTAAACTATTATCACCATAACTGCTGTCATCATTGGTGTTAAAAAGACAATTAGGTTTTTTTTTTTCATAGCACTGAGATAAAAATAATGCTTATAGCTACATTATTCTACTCTGCTTATTCTTGAAATATATTGGGAGTACTTTTGGACTGGTAAAATGAGAGTGAATATTTGCCTTTTATTAAAATTCCCTTTGTCCTGAAGAATCAAAGCTAATAATCATGGTTTTAGTTCCAAAATGTTTTTGTTCTTTGTCATGCAATTGCATGCATTACTTTGAGACTTGATGTCCAGAGACAATAATGTCCTAAGTATTGCAATCGTTCTAAAAGTGCTCCTTTAAAAAAAATTATCTGCTCATAAAATGGTAAACACTATGACACATGGTATTGCAATTGCTACTTCAATGGGCTTTAATACCATCATAGCACCTAGGAAGATATTTATGACACAGAATATTTTATTGGAAAAACTATTGCCTTCATTTGTTGAAAAATCTCTTCAGTGTTGGCATGTTGACACACAGGATTTTTTTACTACCTGCCTTGTTTTTGATCGTAGTAATGGAAATTCTTTTTTATATCTATAGGTATACATATGTGTATGCATGTTTTTGCAAATTTGTACAGATGTGTATAAACATTTACACATAGATATGTTTGCATCAATATCCTTTTTTAGCATTTTCCATCTTGAGTGCAGTCAAAGTGTAAGACCTCAATACCTTTGGTTTCTGTGGTTTTACTCCTTGTAGTACATAGCCACTTAACTTAAAAAAAAAATTACCCCAATTGCTGCTGGTATTCCTTTTTGTGTGACTGCACGTGATCCTGGCTTGGTTCACAGGAGCTCGTGTGCTATTTTGAGAGATAAGGATAAGCTGATAAGCCTTCCAGCTGTTCTGGTACAAATAATTTGTGCAAAATGCTTTCATTCTGCCTTCTGTAACAAGGACATCCTCTTTCTGCTACAATCCATTTAATTTACTGTAAAGACAACTAAGAGGTAATTTGATCATCTTCTACAAGTACCTACACAGGAGGAATGTTTTTGACAGTAAAGGACTCTTTACTAAACCCTTTTTTTTTCTGCCAGATTAATTTCCATTACTGAAGCTAGACAAACTGAAATGTAAAAAGCGATGCAACTTGTACTTTTTAAAAAATGTTATTATTTCTTTTAAGAAATTAGCAACAAGGGCACTTAAAATCTGGAATAATTTTTCAAGTGAGGTAACGCACTCTTTATATTGTGCAAACTTTACAAGAGACTCAGAAAGCTTCCAAAAGGTGTGGTATAGTTTTAACCACAAGGTTACAGGTTTCACACAGACATGTCTGAGTAAGGTTCAATAGCAGGAGGTCAAACTCCTGGCTCTGGGTCATTGCTGCCAGCCTACAAATATTAATCTTTCTTTCAAATTACTCTTGACAGATGCTGTCATGAGCTTTTCCGTGCACTTACGTCCTGAGGCAAAACTCACAGAAGACTTTCTGACATCAAGGGGCTTTGGATCTGATCCACAGACAGCTAGTTTCTTCTGGAAAACGTTGAGTAAAATCTAAGTTAAAAGTTTTATACAAGTATTACTGCAGCAAGCAAGGTATATTGCAGCAGTGGCGTTTTGAGAGAACTAGAGGGACAAAATGCACGTTGGAGGCAATTAATGAAGTCATCTTTACCCCATCCTGTAGTCTCTCAAATTCAGCAAGTAACACAGTTTGTGTTTTAAAATATTAAAAGTAATCTTTTCAATATGCTGTAAAGGAACAAATACATACTTTTCTCTTGAATACAAACTTTCACTATATTAATCATGGCCTATTGGCTTATCCAGTCATGTTGAATATTTTGAATACCTAACTGGTGCAATCTGTCAGTCAAGATCAAGGTAATTTTTATATACAAATCAATTTTTTTTTTTTTTTTTTGTAAATTTAAAATAATAAAATGAACTTGAGCAGACTTTTTAGGAAAGATGAATTTCACTTTGGTTAAAAAAAAGAGATAAATTTAGTAGCAGTCCTGTGAATATCCAGACTATTTTGGAACGTGTACAGTGGCATTGAGTGTCAAAAGCACTTTGTAAGCAGATAGGAAGTTTGTGAGAACATTATTACCAAATATTAGTTTGTACTCCTAGCTCAAAAATGGAAGTTTTCTCACTCTAGTAGGAATCATAGCAAATTTAAATAAACTTCCTGAAATGCAGGATTCATGCTTGGCATCACTAGCCTAAGCTTCATGTGCACTAGTCACTAAAACCTCCATGAAAGTGGAAAGAAAAGGCCAAGTCCCTGCTGAGCACCATGAATTTCTGAATCCCTCAAGAATCATGTGCATTGCTCTATACACATACTTGAAGTTAAATCATCTCCTTTCCTGCCTCCTCAGCTTTGTCAAAATTCCTGTGAGATTTATTTCTCTTTTTCTACATTCAAAAGGTAATTTCTGCCTTCTTGCTCATCTGTCCAATATCTATCACATTAAACTTTTCATTATTATTGCTCTAGGTCCTAATCTTGAAGCTCAGCCTGATTGTGTCTTTCCTCATGTCTCCTTGTATTGACTGATCCTTTTTTTAGGGAGCAATTTTCTCACTTGCACTTCTCTTTTACATTTTCCTACGACACATCTCTGAGAATCCCACCATGTGTGATATCCCTCTGGTGAATGTACTTAAAATCTACTTTTTGCACAGGTGAAAGCACTGGCCAGTGACAGCAGAGGCCCATTAAAAAGGACTTATTTTTCTTTACTCTTCATGAATTAAGAAATCACATTTCTTAATCTGAATATTCATGTTATGTTCACTTGCTTTAAACATTCCACTAAATGTAAGCATTAGCTAGTTCTCACAGCCAAAACTCTTATTAAGCTTTGTTAATATTCCTGAAAGAATACCCAGACAAGCCCTAGCTATTTCTAAATGAACTTCTTTAGTCATGTTTTCACCATGGTTTCTTCAGACTTGGAGGGGGGAAGGTATTCATTCCTGCACCAAATGTTTCATTTGGATGTTCTCGATGAGATTGCAATTCTTTCACTCATAATCTCTTCTGATGTATGTAAAATAACTGGTCAGATTTTTAATTTCAGAACACTAATCAAGAAAAATAGTCTCTATAGCCTGAGAAAAATAATTCATCCTTGACTGACTCTTCCAGTAGCAGCTATTTTTACTGCAACAGCAGGTGGTTTAAGATTCTTTACAAAATACGATGTCTAGAGAAAAGCACTCTCTCCATCTTCCTTCACACCACCAACAAACCCATATAGCCAGATGACTCCAGTCCTGCTGTGAAATAATTTTAGCTTGTCCACTTGTTATCACTTGAGGTTTTCCACTGATTTCACAGCTGTATTCCTTGTACCTCCTCCCTGCACGATACCTTAAGGTCTGCTCCAATTTATTTATTTTATGCACAGGGATAAGTTACAACTCTCTGATACAAAGCACCTCATTTGCCATGACACCCCACAGATATTAGCAATTACACTGGAATACAAAAGCTTTTCATCCAAGCAAATAATTTGTTTTCCAGTAAAGAATGTAAGATCTCACCTCTTGAAAGGGATTTTTTGTTGTTGTTTCTCTCATAACTGTGAATGACCTGTGAGACTCATCTCATCTTTCCACAAATGAGAGGAAGAAAATCCTTCAAGGGTAAAATATTATTTATTCTATGAGAAAACAATTTTAAATTAGAAAAGGAAAGTGTTTGACTTTATAACACTGCGTGTGTCTGATTTGAATCACTCACAGCTTGTATTAATACACCCTCTTAAAATGTTATATTGCATAATATCTATGTGGAAAGTATAAAAACCTTTCTCACCAGTAAGCAATTGCATATGGTCTGAAAATTAATCCCTCCCTACCAGAATACATAAATAGAAATCCAGATTTGTTAGTGGGCTCCAGCTGCTTTGTGCTTCTCAGACGGTGCAGAAATAACCATAGACCCAGCTTAAATGTTCAGCTGAAGTGGGTTTAGGGCTGCTTTCCATTACCAAAGCAGTGGAAAGCGACTGGAGGGGGCTCGTGAATCTGGCCTATTCTGCAGCTCAATGCCACAATCCATGTAGTACAACACTAATAGCCTAGCTAGGATGCTTCAGTACTTTCCAGCTGCTGACTGCTAGGATACCTTTGTGAGCTGAGAACCTGTGATTACACAGATGTTAGGCGGAAGGAAAAAGCGGAGAGGCGTCACAGAATTAATGTTCTAACACAGTGGAAGCGTCTGTCCTGAGGAAATTTGTATGAGTAATGTAGTGGAGGTCAGATAATGGTCAAGCCCTAGCATGAATATACACAGCTATTCTGGGAACTGGGAAGTTTTGTTCATGTTCTGTCTTTACTGGCTTATCTGCTTTATGTGTTTTGAAATCGACTCAGAATTTACAAGGTCGGTTACTATCTCACAGCTGACACATGAAAATTTCTTCAGCAATTTATTTCATTTTCACATCATGCTATGTATGTCTCTGGTGCTTGTAATTCTGTTCAGAGACCATTTTGGTTTTGAAGCCCATTTTTCTGTAATCCCAGTATTAAGTTACATATTCAAAATTAGGAAAGAAATCCCAGTTGTCCATGTGAATCACCTATAAAGGATAGTAGAAGAAATCTTTGACAGATGGAGCATCATTTTCCCCATGCAGGAAGAAATTACTTTTGCATTTCTTTCTAAAACAGAGATGATGTAGTTGTGGAGGATATCACCTACAGCAACATAAATTTGCATTAGAATTAGGGGTGTTTAAGCTAAAAGCATTCAAGCTGTGATGCTGATGTACCAGCAGTCAGGGAAGACACCATGCCAGCTGTCCAGATAAATTGTGAAGAGAGTTTGCATCAACGTCCTGAGTTCAATACCTGGATCTGCATCTCCTTCTCCCTACTATAGGAATAGATTAGGCTGCCTGTGTTCAAGGTCAGCTCTCCTATGGTGCTTTAGAAAGTATCTAAATGGTGAGAGGAGTGAGAAGCCTTGCCTGAGGCCTCTCTAATGGAACTTACAAGGAGGCAAAACTGAAAAAACTGGTCAGGAGATGGTGGCTGGAGCAGCCAACACCTGTAGACCTGTAGCTTCTCCCTGCTGTGAGCATAAGGTCACAGCAGCCTTATTCTGGTTTTGACAGCCTGGCTGATGCAGCATGGACTGCACAAAAATAACTTGGTTTTGTTTCACTGTCCTGAAAATCTCAGTACACAGCAGCCTGATACAGTTGACACAATCTGTTCTTTTGGATATTTTTCCACAGTGGTCTATTATATTTAATGACCAACTGTTGATGATCTTATGGATATTTCTGCATGACTTGGTACAGCTTTTGATGGAAAGAGGTTTAAGCTGAAATGCAGGACCTTGTGCTTGCCTCAGTCCAAGGTATCATATGCAATTTCCATAGTTTAGCTGATGCAGGGAACCTTGACAATCTGTCATGCCAGGAGATATATCAGAGCCTCTAGGAAACAATGAATTCCAGAGTTACTGATAAAGGTACTTTGTGCCTGATCATGTGTTTACAATCAGAATCTTACTTGTGTGACAATCTAAGGCTACTTAGAACATTGTAACACCCAATGACTTGGAAGAGAGCTTAATTTAAGTTCAAAAAGAATAGTTATATTAAATGTAATTATGCATTTATTTTCATCAAGGACACTTTCCTGTATATAGATCCTAAGGAGAGAAAGGATTACTTTTTTTCTCAGGGCAAGCTTGTAAAAATACCTCTTTTTTAACCCTGTTACATGTAATAAACTCTGATCTACTTATAGCAGAAGATCAGTCATCTATTATCTTACTTCAAATTATTATTCTCAACATTTAAGTTATCAAAATACATTATTTGATTCTTTGGGGACATTGGTTAGAGAGTCTGTAACTCAAGGAACAATTTCTTTGCAATGGAGAGCAAGATACCTGAATTGCTTAGGGAATACTGCCCTTATACATGTGTTAATTTCTCTGAGTAAGTACATAGCAAATTCTTTTGCATAGCCTTAACTGTTAAACGTTTTATACAGGACTAATTGGGTTAAGCTAATGCCCTACAGCATCCAGAATTGTAGTCTCTTTTATTCTTAAATATGGTGAAATATTAATTCTGCTTGGAAAATATAATTATATGTGAAGGAAACAGTCAGACTTCCAGTAGCCATGCAATCATGAATTACCAACAGTAGGCTGGAACCAGAACAGCCTCAATAGTTTTTTTTTCCTTTTTTTCCTCCACTCATGGCAATGCTTGCTGATGCTTCTAATTAAGACAACTTCATCCTTTATGTATCTCTTGCCCAGCTCTTTTGACCTCTGCTTCAAGAGCAGCCTGCCAAGATGGAGGATTCATGCCTGTGTCATCATTTTAATCAGGCTAATGCATTGCAAGGAATTAATAACTTTATCATTTCTCTGCTACTGTTCAGTTTACTGTTATCAATATTTAAGGTTACTGGAAAAACTATGAAACTCCCCCTTAGGGAAATTTGCTTATTTTTACTCAACTCTTTTGACACAAGACTTGCATATTTTGTAACCCACCAGCTCTTTCAAGGCGTGTTATCTGTTTGCCCTGGGGTCTTGGTTCTGGAATCATTTAGGTCATGTTTAAACAGAAGATACATTACTCCACCAGTAAATCAGCTTACCATAAAAATCTGAATCAGCCTGAATTTTGTCCTTAGTCCTCAGGCTTCACATTTGTTTCATTAGCACTCCCTTCCCTGTTCTAGAGAGACCTGCTTTGATTTACAGTAGTAACCTTCTGTCCTGCACCAGCTTAGCCTTTGAGCCATTACTTTTTCATTTTTAGCCTTGGGCCAGCTGTTTGTAACCTTTGTGTCTTGCATCAGTGGTATTCAGCCTCTTGTAGTTTACAGCAATCATGTAGCAATGACCTTATAAACTTTCTGTACCTTTCTCCTTCTGGAGTGCTCAAATTCACATCTAGCATGGCAGTGTCGTGTTCAGGCACTGCTGGGCTCTGTTTTCAGCAAGCACAGGTTCTGCTTCAGCAGCTGCTGGCCTCTTTCACTTGGGTTTCCAAAATCTGTTGGAAACAAAATTACTGAGGTAGCTCCCTCAAACCACTGCTTTACATACAGGCTATGCTTATCTTCTTTCTATCATGTTACAGCATTTATAGGAACTGCCACCCTCACTAAAGGAAATTGTTTTGTGCTTTCTTTGCTTTGGGCTTTCTGTGACTTTGTCAAGTAGGGAAAAAGTAGATGTGTTCATCATTTAAAAAAAAGGCAGTAAATAAATCCAACCTTTATAAATTCAGTCCAGAAGAAAGCAGCAACAAACTTTTTTTCACAGCTCAGCTGTCATTTTGTTAACTCCAGATTGTATCAGGTGCAGGTTTCTCTTTTTCTAACTGATGATCAATTCATTTAAATATCAGAGAACTTCTCAGCACCTGTTGGACTGACACCATATGCTCCTATCTTACTGATAGATGTTAGAGAAATAGGCTTCATTGAAGCAGAAGGGATGATCCATAGAAGGTGAAAATGCATTGCATGGCATGCACAGGTGAAAGGACTTGCCCATTTTGTCCAAGAAATCTGCCAGGAATCCATCACACTGCCAGCAGATTATAAATTATAAACAGCATATAAGGCTTGAAGGTAATACATCATCCTCATGGCTTTACCACTTACTTAAATCTAGAGATCTGTGATAAAAAAGAAATAGCAAAACAAAAAACTCAGGCAAGTGAGTTCTTTTAGTGTAGGTGTTATATCAACAATTCATATTTAAAGATACTTCAAGATTTCTGTGCAGTTATAAAAGAAATTATAGTACATGCTTTATGAAGTTTAAACAAATCCTTGGGGTTCCCTTTGCATTAATAAATTTTCTCCAAAGTTATTTGTTGCTATTCTTAGTTTAGAATTTTACCTTTGTTCTAAAACAATTTGAGAACTACAGAGAAGCTTTTGAATAAATTCTTGTGTTTCCTGATTGTAGTTTAGCAGCACAATTCAGAAAGTTGCCTCAGTAAAGTACCTGTAGTGTAGTAGGTACTAAGGTAACCTACAGCCTTAGAAATCCATTCTTTCCAACTGAATATAAATTTTCATATTACTCTTCTCAGTTTGTGGTTTTAAGAATGCTCCAAAGGTAAAGATCCTTAACAGAATACTGTTCATCAGATGGAAAACAGCTTGATTATAATTTTGTGTAAAAAGATTAAAAAATATTATCTTTCTCCCCCTCCCTGTTTTGTAACATTTTTACTGAAAATGCACTTACTGCTAGTAGTCAGAGTGAACATTTACTCCCATGAGCTCACAACACTTAACATCCCTTTGGTGTAATTTTATTGTGGATTTTTGATTGCCTCAATGTATATTCTTTAACTGTTATACAAAACCTACTGACATATTGCTTCATGGAGGAGGAATTTCCTTTTTTGCTACTGCTTTGAATAGTTGATAATGTGAAACAAAATACTGGAATTTGCTTTGGTACATCTTGTGTGACATTCTCATTAATACAATAAAATTTGTTTGGTTTTTTTTTTCCCTCAATTTTCATTCTTTTGAAAAGGCTCTTTTGCATATTTATTTCCTAGTTTTGGGGTTTTTTGAGTTTAGAAAAAAAGTCACATGGTATATCTGGTGGTATTCAAGCAATTGGATTCAAATGAGTTGGAGTACATTCAGTGTGGGGGACTAAATCAGCAATACCCATGATCTGAATCTCAGGGCATGGTGAGTTGTACACAGAAGAAATTAGCAGTCTGTGGTAGAATGTTTGCAGTAATTCCTGATTGAGCTATTGCTTTTCAGACTAAATTTCAAGAGTGGAGGGTAGAGAACCAAAGACTCCAAGATTTCTGTGGAAAAAAAGAAACACCATAAATATCAAGTGTTTGTGTGTGTGTGTATGCAGATATAGTTAGTCTAATTAAAAATCTTTGCTAATTCTTAAAATGGCTACTTTTTTAGGCCCATTATGATGACACTTTTAACACCTGTAGCATTTTTGGGAATGAACTGATGCATTCCATGGTACTTACCCAGCCTATGTTCCTTCTGTATTTTAAACTGCTTGTTGCTAATCTCCCTCCTAGTCCAGGAGGATTATGATAAATCATCCCGAGTGCTTCACCAGGAGGAATATGGTGTTGAAGATGGAAATTAATTAATCCTAGGATATACTGGGACTTATTTCATGTTTTTCCCAGAACTGTATACTTTGCTTTTCCTTTCTTGGCTTGCAATTCCACAGAGGCAAAATTTGCCTGACATGCAGTATTTTACATATTTTGGATGTATGCTCTTTAATATCCCTAAAACTGGTTTTGTGCAGCTCCTGAGAGAGCTTTCCTTTAATGAGCAGTAATTGGCCACTGAAGAATTTATCTGGCTGAGGGTTTCTGGTTTCATCATCTGCTGGAACTTTTAGGGCCTTTATTATTTTCTGACTGCACATCTCTGTTGCTCATTTTTGTCTAGGGTCAGAGTTAACTCTGCACAGGAAAGCTACTTATTATTACTATCTGTTAATTACAGATAAGTATCAAAATTACTATAACAGTGGGCTTTATACAACACAATTGCTCACAGCTAAGATAAAACTAAAAGTAATTAGGTAATATTCACCTGGTCATTAAACAACTGCTATCACAGCTAAACAAGTTTAAACAAAAGCCACAGGCAAGTCCAGCCAAATGAAGCCTGACAAATTCTAAGGCTGAGACTTTGTAGGGCTCATGCAGTCCTAGAATCCTATTGTTAGCCATAATAATGCTTTATTTACTGGACTTGCAGGCTACAATGCTGTGTGTGAAAAGAAATGGGTGATCTTGGTAATAAGAAAATTCAGAGTTAGACTCTTATATGTAGTCTTGTGTACAGCTTTTTGGATGCATGGAAGGTGCAGTGCATCATTCAGAGTGATAAAGATTTACACACATGCTTTAACATTCAATATACATTTTTCATCTTGTTTTAAGGATGCTTTCCTGTCTGAAGAAAATGCACATGATGCCAAAAATCAAATAGTTCAACAAATATTTTTTGTAAGCTATTTATTTACATAATATGCATTGATTTAGTCTCTCAAAACCCTTTTGTTTTTAGCTTAAACTGCATTTTTGCTATAATTTAGCTTAGAATTTACTGTCACTTTGGGGGGGAAGTCACTTCTATATAAAGTTAAGTACTTATTTTAATAACTTGTGACAGAATTTATTAAAAATATTTTTTCTGAATATTCAGAAAGAGTTTGATTGCCAGAAAAAGCACAAGGCAGTTGAGCTGCTATAAAATATTGTTTTTCTTCCAAATCAAAAGAGTGTGTAATAGGAGACTTCCCACCTTCCTTGTTCCAAATACTAGAGAGTTTTAAAGATGAAAGTTTCAGTTGTTCATGTGGCACTTACCTCCCACAGTTTTTAATCAGATGCTATAACATGGATGCTTGTACAATGTAATTTGATAGATTATGTATTTGTTTTTTTTCCTATACATGGCATAAATATAGTGTTTATATATAAATGTCTCACATTTTAAAGTATCAAAGACACTACTCTAATGACCAGGGGGTGGCCCATGTTGGGAAAACATATTGTGAGCAGAATATATGTGGTATACAATTAAATGAGATCCTTTTCCATTCTTTTGTGGAGAGTAGCAGGATTTTGAAATCTTTATAGATTAAAACTGAAGTGTCATCATGCTGGAGAAACTTCTGAGATTGCATAACAATCACATGCAATACATAAGAGCTACTGCAGAAGAAATATTCAGTGTTAGAACTAAATCAATGTTCTTGGATTACCATGACAGTGAAGGTGCTATATTCTGTAGAAGTTTGTAAAGTAAGCTGTCTGAAAAATAGCTTTTATTTCCTGCTGGCTGGATATCTGGTTCTTATAATTACTAGGGTGATGTTGCCACAGCTTTGGTAACAAGCACTTGGGCTGGGAGCCCAGATGGTCATGTGTAGGTATTGAAGAGCTGTCCTCTGAGCAGTCACAACTGCTATCATTTTTCCTGGAGGAAACAGCCACATCAGGAAGAAAAATTTGCTGAAAGTTGGTTTGTTTTGTTACAAATTAACTACAATTTTATCACCTTGCTCTTTTGAAGTAGATTAAGTGACACCCAACTCAGTACCATAATTTTCCTGTTAGTTGTGCCTGGTGTGATGTTTGTTTCCCAGAAGAGAGGAGAGCCTCATGGTGGTGGTGCCTACTACCTTTGCCTCAAATGTGCACCCTCAGTATTCTCATGAAAAGAAAGAATGGATATAAAAAGGGAGGTGCCTGCCAAGTGCTTTTTTTAGGGAGTTTAGAAACACACAGATCTCCTCACAGAGAATTATAGTGAGTGTGAATGCTAATTAACCTTGAAAGGGTATTAGCTAAAGGTGTGATCATCTCCTTTAGTTTAGACAAAAGAAACAGCCCATTTCTGCAATAATTAAAATAGCTAAACTTCTTCTAAATTTGTGTCTACAGCTGAAGTACCTGTTGGTTTTTAAGGATGGTTTGTAGACAGATTTAAAATTAGTAAAATGCTGAAGTAACAACCTTCGAAAACACATGCAATACCTATACATGCTAATGGCTTCTTTCTTCCTGATATACACCCTTGGATATCCAATCAGACAAACACAAATTTTGTATCTACCGGATTTAATTAACAGAATACCCAAAGGACAGCTGGCTTAAAGGTACTTTTTTATCCTAACAGAGTAGATTTTAACTAGGAAAAATGATTGCTAAATTCATTCACTGTGATGAAACTACAACAGGAACCAAGTATTTCCTGATTATCTCCTACACTGGCACTCAATTTCTTAGGTAATCTGGATTCCCAAAATCACATCAAAGCCTAATAGAACTCAGGACACCTTAAAAAGTAAAAGGACTGTATAAGTCCATGTTAACAGGCAGAATCTAGTTAAATCAGACATTTTCGATGGGCATATTTTATCTTTGTCATTGAAGTGATAAAAAGATGATGGTAGAAGAACATTTGGGGAATGAAGGATTTTTCTGCCTCAAGATTAGAGCTTTCATTATGTTGCTCTAGGTGGGAGAAATTTAAATGCAGATGCTGTTGCAGGCTTTATCTTTGTGAAGACTGGATCAAAGGGAAATTAATCTGTTACATAAAATTCTCCAGAAACTACTTGGTCAAAGGATCAGTGCTTAGGCCTTATCTAGTCAAGTTTTGAATACCTCTAAAGGTAATAATCTCCCAAGCTCTCTGTGTACCTCTTTTAGCATTTGACCTCCTTCATTGTGAAAATATTTTACCAAGCAGCCAGTTGAACTTCCTCTTGGGACAGGGCTACCCAGGCCCAGCCATCTTCATGTTTGGGTTTTGTTTTCTTGTTTATTTGTTTGTGGGGGGTTTTTTTGTTGTTTTTTTTTTTTTTTTAATGGCTAATCCTTTCTGGCTATTATATTCACTGATGGTTGCCATTCCTAGCTCTGTATTCCTGTCCATCCTAGAGTTGCAACACTCAAATAAATTATCAAGTCAGGTCTTGCAAATTCCTCAGAGATTTCATAAGTTGATGTGTGGAAGAGAAAGAGGAACATGAAAGAAAACTTTGTTACAGAAAGAGGTGCTGATGTTCAGTACAGACTAATATTTGAGTTCGTGTTTAGCCACAGGTTTTCCGGTGGAATTTCTTGGGGTAGGATAATTCTGAAAGCCTTGTCCTTCAGAGAAGGTTAGAAGTCATGCTGCAAGTAGAGGTATTTGTTATTACTCTAGGTTCTTTTTCTCAGTAGTAAGGTTATCTTTTATTTGCAATCTGCTTACCTAAATCCTTTTGTGGGTATATAGTATCACAGCCTTTCAGTCTTTGTAATGGTTTGTATGCCCAGAAGACTTTGTCAGAACAGAAGGTTCAGTACTTTTACTAGCTGCAGGTTACTCTGAATAGCTCATGGAAAGCATATATATGATACCTGTCTCACACTGAATATTCTCACTCAGGAGATTAAATCATAAAATAATTTTAATTCATTATTTTTTGCATTTTGTAACCAGCATAGCAAATATGGTAATTATCCTTATAACCATATGCTGGTTAATGGCTGTTCATTCTTGAAAGGGGATGCATTTTAATGAGTACTAAAATAATTCATGTGCATAGAGGAGTTTGAAAAGTTGCCTAGCTCTTTGATAGCAGAAATACTCAATAAACATTTGTGCTGGCTGAAGTAGAGTTAATTTTCTTCACAGTAGCTAAGAGGGGGCTGTGTTTTAGATTTTGCCTGGAAACAGGGTTGATAATAGAGAGAAGTTTTCCTTAGTGCTGAGCAGGGCTTACCCAGAGCCTTTTCTGCCTCTCCATTTCCCCACCAGGGAGTCTCCTGGGTGGGCACAAGGAGCTGGGAGGGGACACAGACAGGACAGATGACCCCAAGTGACCCCAGGGGGACTCCATGAATTTTGGCATCATAATAAGTGTGTAAAGCTGGAGGAAGCAGCAGGAAGGGAGGGAAGCTCTGAATCATGGTGTTTGTCTTTCCCTGTCACCTCTGTGTGTGATGGAGCCCTGCTGTCTTGGGAGTCGCTGGACACCTGCCCAACCATGGGAAGTGGGGAATGAGCTCCTTTTATTTTTTTGCCTTGCTTGCATGCCTAGATTTTGCTTTACTTGTTAAACTGTCTTTATCTCAACCCATGAGCTCTCACTTTTAGTCTTCCAGTTCTCTCCCAAGGACAGGGGGAGAAGCTGTGTAAGTTTTAGATGCTGGGTTAAACCATGACAACACTTTTTGTTGGTTTTTAATGTGAAATATGCGTGGTTTATTGAACTGGCTAAATCAACATAGGTGCTTAATTGAGTGACCCTAAGTTATTTTTATACATTATAAAATTAAGTTTGAGGTAAGAGTAATCTGTTTAATTGAAGAAAATGGCAACTTAGGGTTTTTTCATCATGGACAGTGTAGCATAATTGTTCTTCAGTGTGTTAATGTAATTACCTGCATCTTAAAGTAAAAGGGAATCTATATATTTCACCCTGAGCTGAAATTATAAGGCACATCAGCTATAAGGAATGGGATGTAAAAGTCTAAAAATAAGCTATGCAGTAAACAATTTTTTTTTTTTTTGGAAGGTGGCACAACTGATTTAAGAGCTACTTCTCTAAAGTAGAGACAATAATTAATCTATAGATTTATCCCAATTAAGAGAATTGAACTCTATTAATGTGATAACATCACATTATTATTAATTAACTTCAGCACTCTTACATGATTTTATTTTTAAGGACAACTTCCTTTTTCCTGTAGGAAAACAATTTGCTTTCATTTCTTCTGGGGATCTTCAGTTACATTTATCACACTCAGTATCAGATTTCACATGCTGTTCTTGAATCTAATTTAACATATATTTTAGTTTATGTAAATTCTAAATTTGCTGCCTATTCCCCTTTGGAATTTTCTTATGAGATATTATCTCCATGGAGGAAACAAATCAAGTTCAGTTTCTCTTTCACTGCATGCTCATGCATTTTGTTTACCTGGAATAACACACTTTTTGTGTGTGACTTACACTCTAAACCAGAACATCCTGGATTTTTTGGCTGTTCCTAAATCCACAAAAAATTAATCTGCTCCTGAAAACATCTACCTGATGTCTGCTTTGCTGAGTCAGTCTTTGGAGGAACCGTAGCTGAGAATCCAATAAACCTTTTCAGGCTGTAAAAATTACTTTTCCCCTCATATGAGTACTTAACATATGAAAGTTGCTCGAGGCATATCCTGAAGCAGTTGCTCAAATAGAGCTGCTGTGTGTCAGTACTGTACTGGCATAAACTCCCTGCTCTCTTCCCACACATTTTCTGGTGTACAAGTAGGGCAGGAATGTGACACTGACACCTCCCCCCCCCCCCCCCCACAACAAAAAAAAAAACACNNNNAAAAAAAAAAAAAAAGAGCCTGATCTATTTGTTGAATATTATTAAATGTCATGCCTAAAGATATGTAGACCCCATCTGTCTCATATGCAAATGAGGAAAAAAAAACCCCAGTATCCCACCTTTTTTTCTTCAGTGAGATAACATTAATTTGATATCATTGCAGTTTATCCTGTTTTAATTTGCTCCCTCATCTTCACCAGTCTGGAAATGTTAGTTTCTCACTGAAACCCCTTACATTCTGCTTTTTAAAGGAATAGCATATAAAAACAAGTATACAACAGAGTCAAATTCACAAGAAGCTCTTCACATTTTCAGCCTCTATAAAATCTTCTTATAGATTGAAAGTGATCTCCAGGGGATGTGTTTGAATAGAGCTGCTCAAATTTAGATAATTTGTTGGACTGTGCACCATTCACTTGTGTCTAAGGGTTATTCTTCTGTTCCCTTTTGTGTTCTCTTTAAATGCATTTCAGATATTTACTACATTAGAACCTAGCAAACAAAACAAAAAGACAAGGTTTGCAGTCTTTTCACTGGTGTGGTTATTTTTTTATTATTTCTATTTTTCATTTTTTTAGTACATTAGAATCAAAACTCAATGTGCATGGAAATGGCTGCTTTTTGACTGTATTTGCTTTTTCTGTCCAGCATGTTCACTGATTTCAGTCTTCAGAATAAGCTAGATAAACATAAAATTCCTTTCTGTCATTTTTTTCTCCTTCTTGGTGTTATTGTTAAACAGGGAAAAATCCCGTTTTTAAATAGAACTAAAAAATTGCAAATGAAGGAACTAAATATGTGAATTCGAATCTTCAGAAAACCATTGTAAATAACATGAAAATACTTAGAGCCAGCAAGTTGTTGACTAACATAAGAGAAGTTATGCTGAGGTGATGGACTGCTGATCTAGATCAAAGAAAATGATGTGGAAATGAATTTTTCTGAGCAAAAGGGAAAACAGAATTAATTTATCCTACAGACATCATTTTGGTTTTGCTGTTGTTAGAAAGCCGAACCTGACAGTTCTCATGCCAAAGGTATGAAATTTTTTGTGCTCCAATATTCCATCTAGATTTTTGAACTGCTTTCAGGATTTTGGGGTGTGTTTTTCTTCCCCAATCTTGCTCAATCCTGTTTTGGTTTTAGCTTTTTAATGGGTTTGGGTTGGATTTTTTTTCCCTGAGAAGTTTCAGTGGAAAATAATCTTCTTAGCATCTTCAATTTCCTGGAATGGTATCATCCAGATGTTTGAGGGACTTCTGCTCAAACTTAGTAACACTAAGGTGAAATTTCCTCACTGCCTTGCTTTGGCTTTCATAAATGTTAAAATTTGGGGCTGAGAGAGAGAGGAGGTCACCAAGAATTGTTTGCTCAGAGCCACATCCAGGTGGCTTTCGAGTATCTCCAAGCCTTAAGGCACTGCAGGGATGGAAGAATTCTCATCACATATTTTTGAAACAGCAATAAAAAGAAAAAAAAAACACAAAAAAGAAACTGATAAATTGATAACTGCCAAGATGACTTTCATTAGTGAAATATATTCTCATTCACACTCTTTGTTACTTTCTGCTAGCTTCCAAAGCAACTGAAGTAGGTAAAAAAAATGCTGAAAGAGTACTAGGGGGAAAAAAAAAACAAAACAAAACAACCAATCCATGACTTGATAAATAGGCTGGGGGGAAAAATTATGCACCAGCATTGTCAGATTCAGAAATTGTTCTCCTGGATTATATTCTGCTTCTCTTAAAGAGAAGAATTTTAGGTTTGTTTTTTTTTTTAATTCTATTTTATTTTTCTTGTATAATTTTATGTTTAAGAAATAAGGGAAAGAGCACAATATCCCAAAGGTGAGAGCATTTCAGCAGATATGTAGTGGGCTTTCATGGTTAAATCAGTTTATAGGTTGTATGCAGAAAACCTTTTAATATAACTTTCCTCATTTGCATTCTCAGTTAAGTGTGCTGGCTAAGGTTACTATATTTATTAAGGTTTAACAGCTTTTGTCATGATTTAAGCAGAGAAAAATCCTTGGATACAGGAATGCTGGAATAGCTGGTGTTGTGTCCCTGTGCTAAATCAGGGCTCAAGGTGATTGAAGAAAAACTAACAAAACCCCCCTAAAACTAGTAGGTGTAAATAAAACCTTTCTGATATTGCCAGGGTACTTAGCTGGAGAATGAAACTTTGAGCTAGGGATAGAGTAAAACTCCTTTTGGTGAAAACTAACAGAGGTTTAATTTGTTTCATTATTTTACGCAGACCTTGATATTCAGGAAAACACACTCTCATGGAAGGACTAATATCAGTGGTTATTTCACTGGGAAGTATTGGTTGTTTTGTAATAAGTGAACTTCTGGGTGTGGTTTGTTTAATTTTTTTTTAATTATTTTTTGTGGTTTTGTTTTGTTTTAAATTTGCTGTGTGATTGGTATTAGTACTGGTAAAGGAAGAACCTTCTAACCCACAAACTGGTCACTTAACACTGTTTCCTTTTTCCTGCTTACTGCAACTCCAGGCTCCCATCTCTAGATTTAAACAGTGCAATGATATTAGTTTAGCTCTCTGTGCTGCACAAATACTTTTAACAGGCACAACTGGAAAAAAAAAATGTGGTGAGTTTCTAGCATGCGTGAAAGCAACAAAAAAAAAAGGCAAAATATTTTCAAGTGGGCCTCATTCCTATACCAATTCTGTCCCATCTGAGTAGGAAAGATTTGGAGAACTGTAATTAGTGAACTCTCAGCATACTTAATTTTCCCTTTGCAAAGATCAATACCAAACCAAGCAACAAACCAACAAAACCCCCTCAAAATAGAAAACATTTGCCTCATTGCTGAATTAATTTTGTGCAATATTGCCTCTCTGATCTATCTGTGGCCTTCATCTGAAATGTTTTAGGGGAGAGAAAAAGAGGCCAGCGCAGTTAAAAATGAACTTAAACAGATAAATTGGGCACAACTGTGATGTACAGACAGCTTAAAGTGGCTGATTACAGCTTGCTTGCCTAATAAGTGCAGCAGCTGTGCTAGGATAGGAAGTGACTATGATGATACTGCCTCTATTAAAATGACAGAAAATAAACTAGTTTCTTCACTTTAATACTATTCCCAATTTCTACCTTATTCACTGCCCAAATAAGGGTTTATAACATTTGTGTTACAATAGTGGCTGAGTGTACAGTTAAGAGGAGGGTGGTTTTTTTTTTGTTTTTTTTTTACTGCACAGTATAGACCACTTTTCAGTATTTTCCATCCTAAAGAAACAAAATTACTAAATTAGACCGGGGCACAGAGAACACAGGTGACTTACACAATGTCAAACCAAAAGTCATCCCAGAAGAAGGAATTCAGCTTAAATCTCTCAGCCTGTGCCTTTGCCATAAATATATCCAACAATTGGATTATCTCTAAAAGCTGGGTAAATTGAAGAGGTATTCTCAAGTTGCTAGACTCCCATTTGAATGATTTTTTTCTTATATCTATCTATAGATTGGAATCTTTTATTAAAAATAATTCATTTTCCCCTAGATCATTATAGGAACCATTATCAGCATTGAAAGGCTCATGGGGTTACTGACAATAACAAAGCAGAACATGAGAGCTATGAAAGAAAACACTTCAGAGCTCAAACAGATTTCTCTTTCAAGCTTCTCAGGAGGCATTAGAAACAATGGGAAAACATTATAAAACTCTTATTTTAAGAGGTGTTGAACTGCCACATCTGTTGGAGATCAGTGGGAGTTACAGATGCTGTGTGCCTCAGTACATCGAGCCAATAATTTTAAATATAGTTCAGTCGTTGCCATCTTTAAGATAATAACAATAAGGCTAATTACATCCTCCTTCCACTAAGCATTCAATTAACCAAAGAGCATCATCTCTCTTAGGGTGCAATTTTCAGAGGTGACACTACTTAGGCCAGAGTAGCCCTTTAGATGGGAGGAAGCCCCCTAAATCCATCCTGCCGTACAAAGGTTCAGATGTCAGGAGCTCCAGAGAGGAACGTCAGGCACATGACAGGATGTATGAGCACTGACATTTGGAAGCACTTTGATCTTTTAGAGCAGCAGCAGTTGAAAGTTGGGCTGTCCACCTGGGCAATGTGTGTTGATGTTGAAGCATGAGTGAGAGTGTCTGGCATGTTACAGAAGGAACTGCCTTGGAGCTGGAGCAGACTTTGTCTGAAAAACAAAACTTGAAATTTGTTGCTGCTTTCCTTTGGGATTGTTGTTTTAAAAGTGATGTGGGTGTGTCTGGAAGGGTGTTTGTTTCTCTGGGTCTTATGTTGGGTGCTGAATGAGGCTCCTTGACTCCAGTATCAGAAGGCTTATATGATTTGTTAGAATTACTCCATTATTCAGAAGGTTTTAGGACTAAGGTGCCCACATTCAGAGTTACATGTTTCCTCTACCATGTCAGAGCAAGACTCCCCAATGCTTACAAAGTCAGAGAGATAAGAACCTCTACATCATTGGCTAGAAAGAGAAAACTACATCTCCTGTATCAGGAGACAGAACAAAGGAATGTATCTGTTTTCCTTGAGTCTACACACAGACAGGGGTTGTTTTTACAGAAATCTGCAGAGAAGTCAGCTTTCCCATGGAAGGAAAATGTCCAGCAAGTTTCCCTATAAGAAACTTATAAAATGGCAGTGACATGGGATCCCTTTACCTATCGGCAGAACCAAACAATGGATGAATACATCTTCAAAATCCGCCTGTTGAAAGGAGGTGACGACTCTTCTATTGTAGCATTTCCAAAGTGGTTCACTTTGAACTCTTTTGTAGCTACTACACAGTATTTGCTTTGCATGACTTTTTGTTTTGTAGGTGCAAACGTCAGCATATTCAAGCTCTGAGGGATTTGTTTGGAGAGTTTTGAAAGGCAGAATTTCTTTGTCACCACTCTCTCTCCCCTTTCCTAGCAGAGTGTGCATGTCCTGCAGCTCTCCTGGGGGAAGAATATATTCTCATGATGTTGTAATAATTTTCCTTCCTCCTCATTACCCTTATCCTTGTGCTAGTTTTATAAGCAACAACAAACTATTAAATAGCTTGATCACCAAGTGACATGAAGAGCCATTTTTTATAAGTAGTTCTACATGTACAAAGGTATTATCTTTTACATTACTCTGCAATGCTCACTTGAATTTCTTCTCTTCCACATCTTCACCACAGTTTCCAGCATTTCTACCATACTATTAGTTTTCTTCCTACCAGTAACCTTTGGAGGGTAACAGAAAGAGCAGTTGCTTATGTCTAGAAGTACTCTCAAGTTTTCAACAAACTTATTATTTTGGCATTTAATGAAAAGAATATAGAGCTCAAATCCATGAAAGAAGGGTGACTTAGAGCATGAGGCAGGAGGCTTGAGTAATCTGGTGGTAAAGGGAACCAAAGAGAAAGGCTGCTACTTTGCACACCAAACTTCTAAAAAACTGAATTCTGCATAAACATTGTTTCCTGTGTCCCTCACCTATCCTTTCTCAGTTGTTCAAGCCTAATTATTCTGTTGAAATGTCTGAAAAAGGGGAAGCTCTAAAACATGATTCTGAGTAGAACAGAATGTATTCAGCTCTTGAGTTAAGAATTATCTTCAGCAAAAGCACTTGTCACAGAATCAGGGTTAAGACCTTAGAAACCCATTCAGTAGGAGGGTTAAAAACTAGATGGCTGCTTGAAGCAGATGCTCTTCTTTAAGAAAGCACTCTACTCTACAAGTCCTTCTCCAGGCATTGAGAAGATTTAGCCATTACCTCCAGTTAATATTCCCTTCTGTGATAAACCTTTTAGCTGTTCTTTTTTTTTTTTTTNTAAAGTACAGTTTGAAATTTGTTTGTTTAATGTTAAAAATATTTGTTTTGTTATTTGTCAGACACGTCTACAAGAATCATGGAGCTTGACATCGAGAAATGGATCTGTGTTTAGAGTGTGAAAGTTGAGGATTTCCGTGCTGTACATATTTGAGTAACAAATTCTTACCACAAAAAGTCTTTGAGAAGTCTCATAAGGAAACGTTGCCATGGAAACAAAAAAAAAGTTCATTTTTATTCATGAGTTATTGTAAGGGAGGGATAGGCCTAATTAAAGCTGTTTCAGCCCTATTTATCCACAAATATCTACATGAAAAGATCTTGCCTCAAGTGAAGTCCATTCCTCAAAAGCATACTGGTTTTCCCGTGTACTCCAAAGAAGTAGTCTGTAGTTTTCCACGACAGCAGTGAATACTAAATATTCTAAATTAATGAGCCTATCTTTGCTATATATTTGGTGAAAAAAAATTAATCACTATTGGCCATGAAACAGTGTTCCTGAATACACTAGCAAGGATATGTACCACACATGGGATAGTAAAATAGTTCATATAAATGGAAAGAATGAGACACATTTGTGCAAGTGTACATGTATGAAATATCAGCCTAGGGTTGATGTGACTTGTGTTTCAGATTACTGGATAATTGGTGCTTCTGTCTTCTGGTTTTAGCTAAAGATTGCTTAAAGCTCTGCTGTTTCTATCTGTTTGAAAGATGTTAGTTCCAGCTTTTGTCTTTATCTGTTCCATATGTGGTCTGGTTTCTCTTTGTCCCCTCTAATACAGCATTGAAGCACATATAGATCAGCTCATTTTGTGTTGGGTAAATAATATTCCTATGCTTTAGGTGCTACATTACACTATCAAATATTTCATTACAAGTATGCCTTGTTCTTCTGCTACCTGAAGTTTGCACTGAGGTTTTTTCCCCTTCTGCTTCACATTTTATTGCCTGATGGGCAGTAGGATTGTACATGTGGCCTTATTCTGCCACTTGGACGTGCTGTCAGGGATACTTTGTTTGTCAAATAATCTTAGAGCTCATCTGCAGCTAAACCTAAGAACTCGTATGGAATCTTGTTCCCATACTCATCTCCCTTTATTGTGTCATCTCCCTTTATTGTGTCAAAGAGAGCTTCTCATTTCTCATATTCTCATATTATATCATTATTATTCTCAGTATTTCTCATTTCTGAATTAGTTTCTTTGGATATGCTGAAGTTCACAGTGGGGATCCAATGGGTTGCAAATTTGATTTAAGACATAAAATTATTTTGGGGCTTAATGGATTGCATGAGATTATTATTATTATTGCTATCTAGATAACACAACTTTGTTTTTTTCCTGAGATGGCATTTGTCACTTGCAGTAAGCAGTAATTCTCTGTGATTTCCTTCAGATTATATATCTTTTTGAGAACTGAACACTATATGGAACAGCCAAGTCAATAATTTCCTGGCTATTGAGAGATTTTTTCATAAGACTCATAAAACTGGACATGTCAGCAAGGCATTCAGCACTCACTCAAATTTGATCTAAAATATACCAAAGTTGGTTTTCATCACCTCAAAAAAATTTTTTTTTATTTTTTTCCAATTCTTCATTATTTTAAAAAATCTGTCAGCTTTGTCCCACATGGAAACAGACAAAAAATACCAAGTGTTCCTAGTATTATAGTCAGTTTAGAATATAAGAATTTTTTAAAAATTGTATGGGGGATACATCTAAGGCTCTGGATTAATGTAATTTGTATTGTGAGATCTCTTCTTTTTCACCTTTGATAACTTCAGCTCTTACTGTCTTAGCCTGGGACTTAGGTTGTATTTCATATTCTGGTGAGCTGACTTTCAGATTGACCCAATTCCTTAAAAATAAGAAAAGCAGAACAGATCACTGGGGCTTCTGTTTCTTTGCTATAAGCATAGCTTCACTTTTCAGACAAAAATAAAGAGCCAGGAGTGCAGAACTAGCTTAGCAAAATCACAACAGTTTTCAAGCATATAATCTAAACCTGCATATTCTTTGTAATATAAACTGCATAGATTATAATGTTTCAATTCTTTACATTTACATAAGCCTATTTTAGTACAGCTTTCTGTTTCTGCATTATTTCTGCTCAATTGCTATGATATTTGGCAAAAAATACAATGTGCATTTTGACTTTTATGCAGGAATTATTATTATTAGTGTGATTGCTATTGAGTGGAATGTAAGTAATCCACAGGTGAAAAAATGAAAGGGGAGGGGGAAAAACAAAATCTCTCTTCATGAATCTGCATGGGTTTTGAAGCATCACTAACATAACACCCACTAATATTTACAATACCTTGTATATAATTGCACTGCAATCATGTTCTATTATAGGCAGAGTGATTGCATATTTCTTTTTGCTCTCCTGTTGCTTTGCAGGCAAGCAAGATGAATGCTACTGCTTTTAGCTAGAGTTTAGCCCCTAGAAATATCCACTACCAACATATATTTCTGGATCTTAGAGTAGGTACATTCAGAATATCTCTTTATTGAGGGAAATTGAAATGGACACAGTAAGTAACTTCAGAAAAACAGAAAGACAGTCAATGTTTAGTCAAGATGTAAAATAAGAGGGGGAGTTTATTTCTTGAATAGCTTCTGTGACTTCACTGAAAATGCATGAAAAGTAAACAATTGCTTTATTGAGAATTAGAAGTGTCTTCCTTCTTCTTGTCTCATCTACTAACTGGAAAACTGTGGCAATCTGACTTCAGTGAGCTTGATACCAAATCCACAGCAAAGAAAAATAGAGAAAATCAATTTGCAAGATTTTTTTTTAAATTGCTATTGATGAAACATCATCAGCTAAATGAGCCTTAAGATGAGCTTCCTGTTTCTGGTCTAAGGCTAATTTGGAATTGTCCAATTGCATAAGTAACTTTCAAAGAAAAGAAGAGTAACTTTGTGTGTGTGCCAGATGAAGTTGCAATTAGTGCTCTGTGTCTGTGCAGTACTGCTCAAGGGATAAAAGGGAAGTGCACCCCTAGTTTTTAAACATTAGGGAAACACCATAAAGCATGCATATATTTAGATCTTGATTACTCCAGAAGTAAACCAGAAGAACAATGCAGCCCTCCTATTAACCAGGCAAAGATGATTTTATTAGTTATCCAAATGCTAATATAGGTCTAGGAAAAATGAATATGTATATTAATCAATGTATATCTCACCTAGTGTAAATTCATACAACTTGAAATTAACTATGCTGCACTATTGAAATCCAGTGTTTTGTTTTTTTTTTTTTTTGCCCTGTGCCATAAGATATATTCATCAAAAGAAGACAAGATTCAGGAAATAACAACAGTGGTTCAGTGCCATACAGAAATTCATAGTTCCTCTCCATTTTATTCTTTCAAATTCTCTCCATTGCTTTCTCTTGTCTGGTTCTCCTCCATTTTCAAGAATTTATCTACTTCTATACTTCAGGTGCAAAGCTTCATAGGACTGGTACGTTCTTTCACTTTTCCTAAGAGAGAACATTTGGAATCTGATTCCATCTTTGGTAGCACTACAATGTGCAGAGTCATATTCTCCCCCCACCAAAACACACACAAAGATTTTCAGGTTAATCTCACTGTTGCCTTGGTTAACACACGAGACCTTGAAACCTTGCTTAATCCAAACATTTCAAGAAAATTAATAAAAAAATAATAAAAGCAGCTATAGTAATTTAAAACAAAAAAAATCTCCATTCAAACAAAAGCAGTAATGCCCAAAACATATGCATCTCACACAGGGCATGTTTGTTACATACAGCCACACCTGAGAATTCCTGCTTGCAGTTGCATGGTGCACTCACCTGAAAGCTACCTGAGAAGGGCTGAGATCATTGATAAGGAGGACACTGACTTTGTCACACTCCAAATCATGTACCTTGTCTCATCCTAGGGTCCAGCCATGAGGACAGGACTCCAGTGCTTCCTCCCAGGAGACTGCAATTCCTTCTGCACAGCAGCTGAACCCACGGGCAGTTGTTGCTCTGGTATCTTCTGAGGATCTTTCTGATGAATAGCAAATTCTCTTTTTCATGCTGTATTTCTGTCACAAATCCCCTGCTTTGAACAAAACATTTTCAATTATTTAATCCAATCATCATCCCTTTCTTTTCCTGTTGCTGATTATTTCCTGCAGTTATTTTTGGACAGTAGTCTCCAGGCAGGGTTGTTTGTCTCTTCATCTTACTTTTGAGTCATTAGCATCAATCATCTCCAGTCAATTCCCCTCCTTGCACTCATCGTGATCAGTGTAGGCTCTTATTTCTTTTAGTCAGTAGCCTTAAAATAATTTTGGAATTTCCCTTATTCTCTTTACTGTTTTCCACATATTACTAAGTAAATGGAGTGATATCTTCATTCCTGCTGGTTCACAATTGGGCAGCTCTTTTTGCCATTAAAGGTCTTTCCTGCACAGTGTACATGGAATTACCTTTAAAGTCTCTTCTTGTTAGTGTTAAGGGGATTTGGTGGTTTTGTTGTTTGTTTTTTTTTTTTTTCTTAATCATTATTTCTTTTTTTTTCTAGAAGCTTTCAAAACTTAGCTGGGATCATGGAATGAGAGTGAATTGTAAGTTGAGATTTCTAGTTGTGCTGCTCAGTTTGCTGTAGCTGAAGCTTCAGTTGTCAGGTCTGCAATATGAAATGCCAATGCTTCTTGGAAATCATACATTTCTGGAGTTATTGGTTCATTCAACTCACAGCTGTGTTGGGAGGACATCAAACTCCTCCTGAACAACACCTTCCACATTCAGCCTTTAGCAGAGTGGCTGCATGTGAAGTAAGAACATGATTTCATTAGCTATCTGACCTCATTTACCCTTCACTATCTGAAAGACCTATTTTTTTCCCCATTTCTGAATTAAGATTCCTGCCAGAACAGCAGCAAGAAGTTGGTTTTAGGTTTCTTTTTTGTTCATTTCTTTTAAAGGAACTATGTGATTTATTTTATTTTAGTCTTCCAGAAAGTGAAAACTAGCTTTAAGTGTCTAAAATTTCCCAGGCACCATTTCCCTAAGGGGAGGGGGGAAAGGCAAAAAATATAAACAAACCACCAAGAAAAAAATTTTAAAAACCAAAAATTAAAACAAACAAACAAGGAAAAAAAACCAAACCAAACAAACAAAAAAAACCCAGAACCAAACCAAACCAAAAAAAAAGAAAAAAAAAAACCAAAACAAGATGAAGCAGTTCTAGACTAGGAGTTCTGGGCAGGAAAGGAAGGAAATGTTTTTCCAGTGGTTACTCTTCAAAATATTGTATAGAATTTAAAATCAGTAAAGAATAATATATGCAAAAGTACTTTTAAAGATTTAGGATTTTAACTTGTTTTTCAAAAGTTACAAAGTCTTTTATCACTGTCTTGCTGAAGACCATTAAGACTTGACTGAATCTGTTCATCAGGTTGGGATCTGAGTGAGACACAAATAATCCAAGACACAGAGGTGGTGAATTTTTATTGCTTTCTCTTCAGCTTAAGCATCTAAATATCCTTTGGTGCTTTGGGCATTTCTGAAACCAAAGAAGTACCAAGTTGGGGTTTTTTGTTTGTTTGTTTTTGGTTTTGTTTTTTTTTTCTTTTTAGAGGACTCCAAACGCACTTGGAATTAAATGGAACAGAATAACATAAATTCCATATAAATGGAATAATGGACTTGTTTTGTAGTACTTCCATCATAACATCCTAAAAGACAACAAATTTTATCATGGTTTCTAGATGCATGTAGAGGTTCTTTTACACAATGTGGTGTTCTATAAGGAGCTTGCCATTAACTAAGATTTGTTAAATTTTTCTTCATTAGATGCAAGGTTGGAAGAGCTGATTAGTATATAATGCATAGTTTGCTTGTTGATTGAGTTTGTTGGTTTGTTTGGTTTTGTTTTTGTGTTCTGCATAAAGCAAAAGAAGGAAGTGTGGTCTGATAATTTAACTCAAAATGTACTTGTAGTAGGGGAGAATAGCCCTGAAAATTGTCCTTTCCTCCCTTCCTTCTTCATATCCTCTTCCAAAGTACAGATGGTTTTGTTAAATTTAAAACTGTTATCAAGGGAGAAAAAATAAACCAGCATAAAGAAATTTATGGCTATAAAAAAAGTCCGGTTTCTTGTGTGATGGTAATCTGCTGGAATGCCCAGAGCTATTAACAACAGGGAAACAGTCTCTGATTTACTGGTTTCTTTCCTAAGGGAGAAAAAATTCAACTTGCTTGAACTTAGCTTTAACTCTAGCATCTGAAAAAAAATACAGATTTTGTGTATGCTGTGTATGTGTGGTATAGTTAGGTGCACCATGAAATAGAAATCAGCAGATATGTGGAAAATGGAAAAAGAATTTTTAAAAGCTTACTCTGATAACACCTTCTGATAGGAATGTTCAAACGGTACTGAGTCTTCTTTTTATGGTGACAGGAAATGGTTTTCAGGTTGTGTCAGATAATAAAGCATAAAACCAAAAATAATCTTTTATTCAGTGGATTTTTAGTACTTTATTGTCCTAATAAGAAGAATAGCCTTAAAAAAAAAGGCAACACACATTTTCAAAAATGTGTTGTTGATTAAAAAACAGTAGTACAACAATAGGATACATATTCTGTGAATGTAAACCAAAGATATATGAAATTATGTGTCAGTGCACTCAGAGATCAGACATAACATCAAAAGGGCCAGGATCCATAAACCTCTTCTCATCTCATTTAATTTTACTCAGAATTTTGGGCGGAGTTTGACAATATGTGCTTCTCAAACCTCTATGTCTCGGCTGTAGGTTCTGATGCAAATTAAACTTTGAACAAAAGTACTACTTTTGGAACATAAAAACAGTAAAATCCTTTGTCTTTTTTAACTTGAGGGCATCTTTCAAGGTCTCATTTCTAGATTTATTTTTTAAAGTAAATATCTAAAAATTTGTGTTTAGACAATATTGGAATAAACAATGACAATAAAGCAAGTCAAATCTGACTTGGTGATTTTTTGGTCATGTTCAGCCTATTTTCAATAAATGTTTTCTCTTCATAAGTGATGTGATTTTGATATCAGAGTGTTAGGGAAGCAGGAAAGAATGGCATTTCAAATACCAAAACTGCATTCAGTTCAAAATATTCGAGTTCTTTAGTGCAGCCTCCTGTTGCATCAGGAAGTATTGCTACGTATTTTTTACAGTAGATATTTTCAGCTGACAATACACTTTTAATTTTAAATAGTATAAAAATCTATTATTTTGGTTTTTGTGGTGCAGTATAGTTTGTTGTTGGGGTTTTTTTTGGTGTTGTTTTTATAGGGAGTGAGATTTTTTTTATCCTCAAAATTCTCCTCCTCCAAATACATATTTATAAAGGGCAACCATTGTGTTCTCCATAAGACAATTCTGTGTTCTGTAAGAAAATTTCTGAGCCATTACATACCTGACTTGGTCTTTCAAACTGCAAGGTTTTCAGCTTGCTATTAAGGATTCTCTCTGAGGAGTGGTGCTGCTTCTTCTCAGGAGACAGACTGAGTCTCCAGGGCCAGCTGGAACTTCAGTGTCTGGGGCTTCTTTCCCTCCTTTCCCGTTCTTGGCAATGCCCAGCAGGATTTACATCCTCAGCTGATTGCCAGAACATCTAACCTGGTTTATATTGACCCTTTAGCATTTCACACCCTGAACGTGACAAAGTGGATTCCCAAACATGAAAAAAGTTGATTGACTGTTTTTTTTTTGTTTTCTTTGTTTGTTTGGGTTTTTTTTTTGGTTTTTTTTTTTTGTTTGTTTGTTTTTCCCCCTTAAAAAGGAACAAAACCCCCAGGGTTTATTCTTAGTGGTTTTTCTAACTTAGTGGTAAAATGCTATTGCATGTCTGGTTAAAACCACATATTATAAGCAAGATGAAAATAAACCTGATTAACTTGACATTTCACTGACTGCTCTCTCTTGTGTTTACTCATGCTGTACAGGCCAAGTTCCACAGCTCGGTGAAAAAAGTGGAATTAGTTGAATTTCTTATACGAAGAGTACAGCAGGGAAAAAAAGAAAAGGTGGAGGATCATGGTTAGTTTATAGTGATTACCTAAGAGAAAAAATCGATTATTTCTTTTATAACTGAGAACCCTGAGGAAAACAGTGATTAGATGTCCCCCCCTTTTTTTTTTAAATTTTATTATCTCTTGTATATTAAATGGATCTCTTTTTTTTTCTTCCCTGAAGTGCTCTGATATATTGCAACTTATCAATATTTTGAATATGCAAGCTGATAATGTTCTGCAACAAAGAATTTCTTAATAGTTCTTGGTCTATTTACAAAATATATCACAGAGGTTTTGAGTTTAAAATACTCCCTTAACAAGTTCTTCTTTTATAGCCCAGGTTTTTATTATCTCTTAACATTCTGTGCAACATCACTTGTTTTTGGCAAGATGATTTCATCTTTCATTTTTACTCATCTAAAAAGGTTTCACAGCTTTCCTCTCTGTTGTGGTTTGTTCTATTCACTATACTCTCAGTTTAATGCATTGTTTTAGAAGGATTATCTCTTCAGATGTCAGCAAATTTAAAACAAACAAACAAAAAACAAAAGTACCTTTTCAGTTGGAAGATATAACATAAACACAAATAGCCAGTCAAGCTATCTTGTATTGAAGGTTTCACACTTCAAAAAAAAATCTGGATGATGACTTGGACCCTAAATAAAGACAAAATAAAACTTTACCTCTGTGTCAGACAAGACCTGAAAATACATAAGCCAGTAATCACTGAGTCATTCCTCAGGAGTTTTCAAGGGACTTTTTGGGAAAAGGAGGATGGTAGTTTTTGAGATTTGGTTTGGGATTTTTGGCAGGGAAGGTGGATGAAAAATCAAGGTCAGGAAGATGCAAAGCCATCACACGATTCGTTTAAATATTAAAAATACTAAGTATTTTTCTGATTCTTATTTGTAAAGATTTTGGTAATGCTCAGTCTCCAAGTATATGCCAGTAAGAAAATAACTGAAAAAACAGCCACTGTATATAGTAAAGTTTAAGTTAACAGTAAAATAATATGGGGGAGAGGTGTACTCATATAGGACTGTAGCAGTGGTCTCCCAACATTTTTGATCATATAACCCTATCAGTAAAATATTTTTAAACACACGCCCTGGGTTGCATGTATATCTGAATTCTTAGTTATTTATATATTATACATGCATCTAATTGCAATAATTATTTATATTATACACACAACACAAAAATAGAAGTTTAAAAGAGATGAGGTAAAGATTAATGATATATTAATAGTTCTATTAACAGTACAGAAAACTTTAATTGAAAAAATATTTAATAATCAGTAATGTAAACAATATGGTTTAATATGCTTAATTATATTTGAATTCTGGTGTAACATCTTGCTGGAGCAATTTGAAGCTCAGTTTCTAAATTTTGATACTTTTTAATGACTGTCATAGCTGAAAAAAGATAGCTCAAAAATACATGGATGCATCATTTTTCTGTGCTTGCTAAATAATGACACTCATTTTTCAATCCCATTAACAAATTAATCAAGATTTTTATAGAACTTCAGCTGGTAAATTTTCATCCACTCCAATGTGATTCAATTTTTCTTGCAATTTAATTGAAAGGTACTACATTTTTATATTTTTAACAAATGGCTTCAAAACCCATTGACAATTTTCTCTGAGAAATTTTTAAACATGCGCAGAAAATTCTGTTTCCAGGTTTTTTTATGTATACAGATATAAGAATTTTTATAAGTGACACATTCTTTTCAGCAATAAAATCCCTTAACAATGAAATTATTTCCAAACCTCACTTGTCAAAATGCTCTCTCCATAGCACGAGGATCTCTGGTAAAACAGTTACTGTTTCACTCATTGTTAAGACATCACCTCTACCTTGAAGGTACACATTAAGTCTGTTTATTTTTTTTTAAATGTCTGCTACGTAGCAACCTGCTGACAACCACTTGTCAACACAGAGAAGCTCAGCAAATATGGAACATTTATCCTTTTTAGAAGGAAAAATGAATAACTTATCTTTAATTTTTAACAACTCTTTTAAGCACCTTGATGTGAGATAACCAGGAAACCACTGTGAGGTACAAAAGATTTTCATGGTCCCTCCCTGCCTCAATACAAGTATTGTAAAGATTGTACTATTTAAATCTCTTTATAAAGTTCACCACACTGGTGATATACTGTAGAACTTTGTGCATTCTGGCTACTGTTTGTTTGCTGCAGCAATTTCTCTGTAAATGATGTGGTGAATGAATTCTATGGGTGGTGCTCTCTCTCTGTAACCTTATTCTGGGAAACTTTTTTTATTCTAGTAAAAGCAGCCATTCCATCAGTGGTTTCAGTTGCAAAATTTTTCCATAAAATGTTATTTTTGGTAAAAAAGTCACCATTGAGAATATATTTTCTCCAGTATTTCTTTCCTTTAGTGGCTCACAAAACAGCAGCTCTTGATGTACTTCATTATGGAAACAGAATCCAGTAAATACCATAAACTGAGATGTGTTAGGAGCATGTGCACTCTCAGCCAGTTGTATAGCAAACCTATTTAAAATTGCAGCAATCTTTTGCAACATATTTCACCAGTATATTTTGAAAAACAAAGGAATGCATTTTAGTTTGTTGCCATGTTGTTTTCTGTGTATTCCAGCCATTTCCACCATGGAAGATTTTTGCCTTTTGCTCTTAAGAAGACACCACAGAAGAGGCCTCTGAACATTTGTTATTAAGTTTGGGGAAGTACAGGGTTTAATACCACATTACTTCAGACTTTATTGATTACATCTGATTAGATTATCATCATTGTTGCCTTATAGAATGACTGAGAAAAGTCCTGTCAGCTACTAAGTGTAGGAGAAATGTCACCTCTGCCATTTTCTTATTGTTTGCTTGTCATCACATTAGTATTATTTTCACTGTGAGAAATGTGTCCATTTTGTGAGAGTTGGTTCAGTTAAAGCAAGATAATACAATCTGTAAATCTGCTTAAACAAGGGCATGTGAACTGCAACGTGTCACAATATGCTGAGAGCGAGCTAACAACTGAGGGCACCATTGTTAATTAACATTTCTCCAAGTTCAAGTTCCAAATTGGAAAGCCTATTGGATCCTGTGGTGACAGAAAAAGGGTGAAGTGTTTTCAGTATTGTCAAGCCCAAACATTCAAAAGGTGCAGAAGAAGTGCCAGAACAGTGGAATTAAAAACAGCAATAAGCAGCTTACCTCTACTTTTTTTTTCTTTTGTCCCTCATTTTGGGCTGCAAGGCTGACCTTGAGTCATGAATTTCCAAGCTTGCTTCATTAACTATGGAGATTAGAAGAATATACATATACACACACTACATAAATATATATAAGTAAATTTATATATGTGTGTGTGTGCATATATATATATGCATATATGTGTGTATGTATATCTATACACATATGTACTTTGATATATTTATATATACATACATAGAGGGAAGGGAAGCATTCATAAAATACCTATTTCAGAGACTTGAGGCTTTTAAGAAAATGAGACACCTTGAGACTCATGACGAAATTGTTGTCAATGATAAAAAGTTGTCAAGACTTTTTTCTGTTTCTTTACATCTGAGAGCACAAAGAGTTTTTTTCCCTCACGTGGAACCTGAGGAGATCCCTGATGGATCGTGTCTAATGTAGTTATTTATACTCTGAACTTGCTGTGAGCTGTGGTTCTGACAGCCCCCGTGCCTGTGCAGAATCCCAGGAGCGGTTTCCCTGTGAAAGAGGAGATGTGAGTGTGACTCTGCCCACCCCATCCCTGCACTCTGCAGTGGTAGCCCGTGGCTAGCCCCAGGCAGCGTGCCCATGGTGTGTCTGGGAGTGCCTGGTGGCATGTTTGGCTGCCCTGCTGGCTGCACAGGACACCTCCTGCTCTGCAAAGCTCGCTCCAGTTGTGCCTCAGGTCGCATTTACAGGTGTCAGTCTCTTAAGGATGCTGGGTCTGCTTTTAAAAGCAGCTTCAGAAAACTGCATAAACTCTGCCTGAGCACAGAGTTGCTTACAGGAGGTCAGTACAGGATTTAGGATCTAAAGTTCATTCAAAGATGATTGTAGAAGCACAGTCAAAACTGGCACAGCCATTCAGTGTGCAGTGATATGGACTCCTTTTAGGACTTTGCCCTTACCTAGTAACACAGAAAGAAATGTTATTAACTGTGATGATCTTTTTTAAGGTTATGTATGCATCTATAAGATTTGGATTTGAATGCTTTAAAAAAAATTTGTTTGGGCTGTCAACAAATTCCAGATATAATGGTTTTAGGGAGGCCAATAGTCTATTGGAATTCTAAGGAGAAACAGAGCTGAGATTCTTTAATGTGGAGAACAGTCAAAGGGATCTTAGCAATGTGGGTAAACATCTGACTAGTGAACTAATGGAAGGAGACTAATTACTGGAGTGAACTAATGTGAGGGAGAGAGACTCTTCCCACTGGCTCCCAGTGACAGAACAAGAGGCAATGGACACAATTTAAAACACATGAAATTCCATCTGAGCACAGAAAAAGTACATCTGGGAGGTTGGTCAAACAGTTGCCTAGAGAGGTGGTGGAGTCTCCACCCTTGAGGGTATTCAAAACTCAGCTGCATGTTATCCTGGACACCCTGATCTATCTGACCCTGCTTGAGCAAAGGATTTTTGCAATAGATGATTTTAAAAGGTCCCTTCCAACCTAAGTGATTCTGTAAATTATTCCTCTCTGCCCCAGGCAAAATGTTAGAAGGCTGTCAGATATTAAAATATTAGGTGATGAAACTCTGTAACCTCTCTCTGAAAAAAAAAAAAAATGAAAATCACTAGGAGTAAGAAATTAAGAAATGCTGAATTTTCACATGCTGATTTCTTTAGGGAAAAACATATATCAGGAAACCAAGTGATGAATGTGGGTAGTGAGATGTAAAAGGGTCCTTTTGCAGACAATATCACTGTTTTACCTTCTGAGATACTTTGCAACCCTTTTTATCAACATGGATAATACATTGCAGTGATGAATTTCTCCTAGGCCTATTCACATTAGAAGAAACATTGTGGTGAGAGCAGATGCTGTAGTCATGATGGCACACTGAGAAATTGTCCATCAGATGGCATGGTAACAAACAGCTTTTGCAAACAATCCAAAATATATCTACAAAATAAAAACCATCCCACAGCCCACCTGCTCAACAGAAAATTCAGGGAAAAGCTTTCAATATGTCTTTTTAGAGATACCCTCCTAGGAAGATGTTGATGAACTGGGGAAAGTCTGCAACAGATTGTTTTATGGAGGAGGAAGATAGAAATATTGGTTGTTTCAGCACTCCCAGAAGTGGAATTATCCCAGCTTGCAAAACAATTCAATCTTGATTACTTAGCAGGCTTTAAAAAATGTTTTAAAATATGTCTGTCATAGCTACTGATAAGGAAACTATCAAGGACCATGTTAGGTTATCCTGAATCTTTCCCCAAACCCAGAATCTCTCTTAAACTTTCTTACCAGTTCCTATTTTCAGGGGAGCTGATGTAAGGTAGCACAAGGTTCTCTCACCTGTATTATTTGATGTGTTTGCTAATTTGGTCTGAAAGCTGCTGTTTTGTTTTGCTGGAGAGTGGTAGTAAAGGGGGGGAAATGCTTTGGCATGGTGGAAATGTGAGTAACAAAACGACCACAATCAATAAAAATTGAAAGTGCGTGAGAAGTACTCACACTAAAATAAAAAAGAATGGAAACAGAAAATAAAACCTACTGCTCTCAAAGTATACAGGCATGGAAACTCAGAGAAAAAAAAGGGGCAACATACTGAGGCATGAAAGGGCTGAAAAATAAATGTCAGGACAGAAGAAAAATTCAAATAAAAAAACCTGCAAACAACACCCTTCCAGAATTGTAAGCTTACCAGAAGGTAGATATTTTAACAACAAAAAAAGAGCATCAAACACCAGGAGCCAAAAGAGTGTGTGCTGACACACACTGTAATGACAGTGGGTCTCAGAGATACATGTGCCTCTGGTGACCTGAAGCAACACTCTCACCTTCATTGCTTGAAGTCTGCCTCATTGTGTTTGGCATAAAAGTAGTCTGAAGGAAAGCTGGAAAAATAGACATATACTGTAAGATTTATTTATTTATGTCAGCAGAAGAAGATGATATTGCAGCTTGAATAACAACTCTACCTTTTGTGTGGGGTAAGTAACACATTCAGCTGCTGGAATACAATACAGGACCTTGCAACATCTGAGCACTGTCACAACTTTGATACAGCCAGAAAGCTCCACAGCGGCTCCTGAACCGTCTCTTACAAATTAATATTTCTTGAGGTAATGTTTCTTGGGGAAGGCTAGAAGTTTTGTTTTAGAACAAAGAGAAGCTTTCTCGTGCTCTAAATAAGAGCTTTACTGGTGTGAGATTTTACTTTAGATTAAAAAATGCATTCATGAGGAACTTTAAAGGCAGTACGTCAGCATTTGCCACATGGATGAACTCATGAGAGCCATTTGCAAATATAGATCAGATAAAATAGATCAGATAATATTTAATGCAGGTCTTCAGAGCTCCCTTGCTCTGCCTGTCACTTTATCTCCTCACTTTCCCCTGCTTAAGGCTTTTTTTTTTTCTCCCCCCCCACTGGTGCAAGCTTCAGGGATTTACTGTGTTCCAAGTTTCAGCTGCAGACAGGTGCCAACACAAGTGAGTAAGCACCATTTTCAACTCAGCTCTGCTAGCAGCTTTATGAAAGCTTAGTGAGGCTTTTTGCTTCAAATTGAAAGCACTGAATCCAATCATATATTTCAGAGGGGAAAGTACATTTCAGCCTGTGTTGGTTCTGGCTGGGATGGAGTTAATTTTCCCCATAGCAGCACTCATGGTGCTGTGCTTTGCTTTGGCAGCTGGAAAGGTGTTGGTAAAACACCAATGTTTGGTGCTGCTGGAGGCACATTTGCTTTCTATCCCACCTCTCTGGTGGCCTTTTGGTGGGCAGGTTCTGGGGAGGGGACCTGGCCAGGACAGCTGACCCAAACTCAAGGGAAAACAGGAGAACAGGGGTCATTCATTATTATGACATTTGTCTTCCAGAGTGGCTGGGCATACCTGCTGGTGGGAAGTAGAGAATAAATACCTGTAACTGGGACCTGCAGCTGAATTGGAATCAAATTGGAACCAGACTGCTGAGTCAGGATGGTATTTTTATTTAAACCCAAATGAAAAAGTTGGGATACAGCATATTTGTATACTACCTCCTGAACCTGAAACATTGGAAAACAGGGTCTAGTGGTTAACACAAAGGTTCAATTCTTATTTTCAGTGCTTTTATGTATATTTATATATGTATGTGTGTGCAGATACACGTCCTTAATACACACATTAAAAAGGCATTAAAGAAAAAAAGGGGAAATCCAAACCTGTAACAATAAAGTCTTACACTCTCTTTATATTTTCCTGCATTACTATAACTTCATTTAGCAGACAGGAGAAAATGGTGAAGTTATCAGATTTGTTTAAGCAAATAATCCTCAATAAAATAGTACATTTACAAAAGGCTTTCTTAAATTTAAAAATTTAGGAATCAAGTACGAGTCCTCATTTGAGATACATATTTTGCATTAATATATCTCCTTTGGCTAAATCTCAAAGTAGATTTGGGCAAGGCTTGTGATTACAAAAGCATCCAACCGATAATCTTTTATCTATCTAATGATGTTTCCGTGATAACTGATCTAAAGTGTATGGAATGCAACTGAACTGGGAATTGATTTAACCTATCTGTGTGCCTTGGTATGTTAAATAGACAGGTGAGCAGTTGTATCAGGTTTCCTATATTCCTTAAATATATAATTTGTCCTTTAATTGCCTGTAAATAAGAGCTGTGAAGATCTGTAAGGCCTTAGAAGAGGATCTCTCACAAACATGTTGAAATAGGTATGTTGTGGGGAAGCTCATGTTATACAAGGCTCAGAGTCAGTGTTTTACTATTTTTGCTTTAAAAAAATATATATCCCATTGAAATTTCATTGTACTTAAAAAAAAATAAGTATTTGAAAAAATGGTCTGGAGTTGTTACCAGCTAGTCTGGTTTCCTGTAGGACAAAAGCTTTGCAATTTTATTCATCATTTCCTATGGTGGAAATTACTTTTTGTTTATTAGCATGTTGTCTGTGTGGTGTCAAGTCAAATATAAGGATTGCTTAACATTTACCTTAAGTTTTATAGAACTCCTGATTTAATCTATTTTCTGGTTTCTTTCGTATATTAGTTTGCAGTTTCTTCGGTCAAAAATATGGATTCCCCTCTGTTCATGGCAGCAAAAGTTACTCAGATTTTTTTTTTTTACTTGTATATATTGGGGGTGGGAGCGGGTCTGCATTTTAAATATTTTAAATTTCAGGATTAGCAGAGTATAAAATACTTAGATGTTCTCCTCTCATGTTATTTTTTATTTTTATTTTAGTTCTATACCAAGTATACAGTGGCAAAGAAGTCCAGACCTAGCCCCAACTACAGCTCATAGGGAAATTCTTGTTGCCAATTGAGAATTTCATTTGAGACCAACTGAGTGCCCTTCTGGGTATATTCTATGGATGGAAAAAAATTGTAAGTGGAGGACTTCAGGTGCTGGAGTGGTTGGTATGGAAAGAATTATAAAAGACATCTCAGCTCAGCTATTTGTGCTGCCCTCTGTAAAAGTGATCATAAAAACAATCTCAGAAGAAACTGGGTATTGTTTTGTTTTGTTTTTCTGAAACAGAAAAACAGGAAAACAGAAATTATTTTGGTAAATATAGAGCAATGCAAGCCACAAAACAGCAAATGAAATAAAACCGTGAGTGAACTGCACACACAACATTCTGCAGGACAAATTATGTCTCAAATATAGATTAAATCAATTTCATGCACAATTTATTAGGGTTGTCACGGATGGCCTGCTCTAAGTCAGGGCCTAGGTGAATTGAGTTGTTCACCTAAAGCAGTATTTTTGTGGTCCTTTAGAGTAGAAATGAATTACCATAGCAAAAAAAAAAAAAAAATAGGATAGATGAGTCAGAAAAGGGAGAAAAATATGTAACTTGAGAAGGGCATTTTTACTTTGCAAACTGCTGATCAGCTGCCTATGGATAAACAGATCACCACTCATTCTGAAACATTGATGGTAAATATTATTTACAGCTTGCAAGTGTGGCTGATGTAGCTAGCCTGTCTTCTAAGAAGACCATCTACTATATTCAGAAAACCTCCAAGATTCGTTGTTTGAAATTATTTTTAATTAATTCCTGCTACTTAATCCCTACCCATAGCAGAGTTCAAAAGTATTATACAAAAGAAACAGAGGTTTGAACTGTCTTGAACCACAAATCAATATAATTTTTTATATCCCATCATGATTTTACCACAACTGAAACAATTCTGTAAAGATTATATACAGCACTGATTTTGCGTTTTGTTTATGTCACAGCTAAAGTGAATTTTGCTGGCATCACTCCACTCCTTATCCATTTCATATGGACCCCTCGAGGCACAGAATTAGGTGTGACAGGGAGCCTCACCACTCTAGTGTCCCAGTAATGACACAGAATATGTATCATTGTATGTCAGCACCGAAATAAAGTTAGCACAGACATTACAATAAATTTAAAAATAACTGCTATGCTAGCAATCATATGCTGGAAAAATTATATTAAACTTACTCTCATCTTTTTAAAGTTCTACCAAACATGGGCAAATAATAGATGGCAAATAGAGAATGATGAAAGAGTCTTTTGATTTCAGATTCCTAATCTTCTCCTCAATGGGTCAGTACAGCCTCAGTTCACCCACCCAGCAGCAGTTTTTTATCCCAGGGTGTGTACATAAAAGACTTCGGTTTCCAAGATTGACTTCACTCTCCTGAGCACTCAAATCTAGCAAGAAAGGGTTTATTCAAGGTAAACAAAAAAGCCCTTGACTGAAAATAAAAACTGGAATCTAACTCTTTCTGTTCTTTATTCTCACTTCATTCCTTGAGAAGGTAAGTGCCTCAGTGTATTGCATGGTTTGGTTTTTGGTTTTTTTTTTCTTGCTGCTGCCCTACTTCACTTACTGTATTTCATGATCAAATGCTATTGAGGCAGCCACCAGGACCTGCTGTCATCTGCTCGCAACCCAGGGCATAATACTGAAGGAAAACTTGTTGTTTTGCTGAATTACAGTCGTCTGTCCTTAGATAAGACAGGCAATCACATCCCTACTTCTTCAGGTAGACCTCTTGTGCCATGTTTAATGGTATTGAGTGCTATTACATTGATTTTTGCTCCTTCCAGCCTGAATGTGGTTAAGCCACCTTGTGTTGTGACCTGTGGTCCTGACCACAGCTGGCTGTCAGCACAGAGAATGGCAAATCCTGTTCAGTATGGTTCATGTCTTGGTTTTTGTTCAGCTCTGAGCCTGTGTGACAAGGGCACAGCCTGGCACCCTCAGGCACCGCCAAGGTCTCAGATCCTCCTGGGAATGGGAATGAGGAGATGTTCACATGTTGGGGCCAGGTCCTGACAAGTATTCTGATTGTTTAGTTCTCTTCCAGGCATCTGCTTGCCTTTTATTTAGAGGCATTCTTACTGGTTTGGGAATTGGGATATGTCTGAGGAAGGCATTCAGAGTTGAGGAGCACATCCTGTGTGGTAGCTCAGGGTGCAGCTGCAGACAAGAGGCTGTGAACTGCTGCTGACCCTTTGCACAACAGAGGACACGGGGATCTGTGGCACAGCCAGCTCAGGGACATTGAGACACACAGCAGGAGCTGATGGCTCCAGATTTTCCCACTTAGACTTAGAAGATATAAAGTGGACTTAGTCCACTTAGACTCTGAAGATATAAAAGCCCAAGGGTTCTTTTGTTCTTGGTCCTCCTTGGAGACACCAACTCAGGCTGTTATTTATTTGTTTGTTTGTTTGTTTATTGCACCAATATTAAATTATTTTAAGGATTTGGATGTCTGAGACTCTGCTGTGGGACACCTAGTGTCGAGCTGGCAAGGAAATCTGGTCTGACAGAGTGAGTGCAGCTGTGAGACCTCAGTCCCATCTGAGGTGGTGAGCATGTGGCTGCCAGAGTGGCTCCTGGATATTCCAACAGGAGAGTTTCCCCAGCAGTACATAGCTGTGAGAAATTGTGTCTTCATTCTGGCAATACTTAATACTTTCTGTATTTAAAAATTTATTACAGCTTAAAGAAGGATTAATTCTTTTGATTCTTCTGAAGTCATAGACTAAATGTATTTTGGTCCCTATCACTGATTTGTTAAATATTCTGTTCTGCAAATCCCCATTGGCATGGAAAGGATTTTTATGTTGAGATATGAAGATTTTTTTCTTTTTCTTTTATTATATATGCGTGTTGGTTTCTTTTTTAGAATTTATTTATAAGTGTAATGACTTTTAGGGCTGGCTATTCTGCTTCTGAAGATTGTGGGGCTGGCTGTTGGAGAGATTACTTCCTTAGGGTATAGTCAGGCAATACTTTTCCTACTGCAAATGACTACTTTTACTTCACAGAAATTATTAGCCTTTTTTTACAGTAAATGAAAATGGCAATCAGGTATCGCTGGACTGCCAAGACAGCCTGAGCAAATCCTGGAAGAAATGAACTTGTTTAATTACAATCATCAAGAGCCTTCTTATTTGCCTTTGTGAGTCTGAGCTTGCCTTTTTTTTTTTTTTTGTGTGTGTGCTTTTTTTTTTTTTTTTTTTTTTTTTTTTTTTTTTTTTTTTTTTTAATATGGTAAGGCATTAGTAAAGCCACAGTGAATATCAATTAAAAAAGCTTCAGGTAATGTAATTTATAAGAAATGTCATGAACAGAAAACTGTGGTAAACAGTAGATAAGAAGTGTCATTTTCTATCTGAACTTCTAGGTGAATAATTTGATAATCAGAATAACAGCTATAACCACCTACACTAATCACAAAATAATGGCATAAAAATTATACATAGAATTCAATTTTCCTGATACAAATTTTTTTCCATTTTCACCTCTCAGTGAGAATGCATCACCTTTCAATCCTTTTTATTCCTGTTAAAAAATTGGCTCTCAATTCAGGACAAGAAGGAAGGCAGACAGTTCTCCAGTAAACTTGCTTCTCCATCCCTCCATTTGTGTAACCTTTCAAGATTCCAACTTCTGTCTTCTTAATAATTTCAATTTCTATAAATCATCAAATTTTTATTTGATTATAGTAGTACTGAGACAGAATGCCAGGGGACAGCAGCCGGTTTCTTCTAAAAACTAAAATGAAGAAAACATGTGTGAAAGCCCTTTGGCTCTCCTTCTTGAAGTAAAATTTTTAAAAAAAAGTCCAGAAGGGCCCAAACAAAACCACCAAAAACAAACAAACAAAAATCCCCAAACAAACAAAAAACTACCAAAAGGTCAAAATATCTGTTACCAAATAAAGTTCAAGTACACAGAAGGGTTGAGAGATCTGAAAAAACTAAGAACACAAAATAAACTTCTCACAGTTCACTTACAGCAACCAATTTTCGTGTGACAGATCCATTTTTTTTCCGCCAGATTTTGCAAGCCAGAAATAACTGGGTGAGAATGAGGCCCTTGTGATTTTGCATTATTTTAAAGGCAGGGGAGTTTTTTTATACTGTTCATAATTTCTCAATTTAACCAAGTAAACAATAGACACTGTTGAATTTTACTCAGAAAATATTTTCATTGAGTTAAAGGCGTTAAGACAAAAACAGTCTAAAAGCAGCATTTTAGTTATAAAATAATTCTCTGATTTTGTTATGGCATGGTACAGAAAGAGAATGTATAAATGCATTTCAGTTAAACAATACATAAAGATACAGGCACAAGAGCCACGTAACATCATGAAAATTATCAGAAAGAGAGTGAAACAGTGAAATTACTCTGTGCTTACTAAGTTCCTTTTAATTTGGAATTTTTGATATGAATTTACAGCAACTCGCTTGGTGAGGTTTAGAGTGAGAGAAGACAGTTGTTACTTTAGTATGTGTTTTGCAGAAACAGATTGATTTTATACCATTTTCAACATTTCTTTTCCAAGTGTTATACTTGTAGAGTTTGAATATTACATTTTGTGAAACTTCAGCTTCTCTCTCTCTTTTTTTTTTTTTTTTTTTAAATTTGCAAATCGTAAAAAAAGCAGTTCAGTTTGAGCTCCTGTGAACTGAGCAGCACCTCCTCTACTGGTGAGACCTCACACAGCTACAAGGACTTGAAGCTATATCAAACTCTTCTGTAAAGTTACCGGGTTAATTTTGTGAATTCAGCAAAAACTGAGCTTTGCACATTCACAGACAGAATATTAATGCTTCAGGTCTGTTCCTCAAACCCTTGAGATCAAGAGGAAGTCTAAACATGCCAATCTTAACTTGCATGGCTGTGCTTTTTATGCTTCTTTTTCACAGTGATATATTGCAAATTACAGTTACAAGGCCAGCTTGGATTTTTAATCTAAAACCAGCCCAGGCAGAGCATTAGAAATTTAGGAGGCTTGTACAAACATACTCTTAAACTTTGGAGAAGTGTTTGCTCTTCCTCGAAACAAAATCACTCTGTGATAAAAAAGGATAACTGTTAAAAACACAAATATACCATTTCTTTCTTTTTTTTTTTTTTTCTTAATTTTTTCTTAAATTGTCCAGAGATCTTAAAGCAGTCTTTCTGTTCTGAAAAGGGGACTGCTATAATGGATTCTTTTTCTTTATGGGTATCTGCATTGGTGCACTTGTATATGTGTGAATGACTGTATATTTATATATATAAAAATATATATATATTTGTGTATATATATATATAGATACACACAGATTAAGTCTACAAAGTGCCCTTTAGAATTAGTGGCTTTTGCAGTGCTTTAAAGGGAATTGGAAAGCAATTTCAGTTTTCAGATTTTGTTTTATTCCCGTGGAGAGAGTAAGTATATTTATTTCAATAATAATTACTATTTTTATGACAAATTGGAAAGAGGAAGATGCCGGGGACTGCTGTTATATTTAATTTTTGATTTTTCAGCCCTGAACTTTCTGTCAAATTTTTCTTTTTTCATTTAGCTGTCATGAATAGTGTTGCTGCTTGCAAGAAGCATCCTGAGTGTTGACGCAGTCGCTTTTCTCTGCCTCTTTATCACGGCACAGAACCTGCAATGGTGGTGAGTCTTCTGTAGGAGTCTCTTTTTACTTTTACTTTTTAATGATAAAATTATAATTCTCTTTCTTGGCTTGTCTTGGAATCCAGACTAATGTCACTTGGGCCCCAGGGGCTGTTGAGCAGCAGCAGCAGGTATAAGCTGAGGAAGTCAAGGCAGCACTAGCAGTCGTGCCTGGCTTTTTAATAGCAGTTTGCTCCTCCAGGATTTGTCAGTTTTGCTTTTGCAGTTCAGTCAGCAGTGGCATGTGCTGTTTGCCTCCTGTCTGTCCAGCAAAATAAAAGGAATCATTTTCTCTTGCAGGTGACAAGGCTGAAAAGGAAGCCTCAACAGTGTGTTTGGGCTGGCTGTGCAAAGCTGGATTTGTCGCCCTACAGCTGTGATGACCTTTTGTGCTTAGGAATATTTGAGTCCTCTGGATAATTCAATAATGAGCAAATCCTACTCCAACCTACTTTTCTTCTCAAAAGTTGCATCCTTTCTGAACTTTGCTGCTTTATTTTCACTCACTCTGAAGAATAGTCTGAAGGAAAGAAAAGTGGGAAAAAAACAGGAGAAATGACAAATCTCATTTCTAACCTCAGGGAGAAGTCAGTAAAGAAGAATGAGTTGGAGGATACAGATGATCTTCTTGAGAGCTCTGCTCCCACTAAATAATAATCCTGTCATAAAAGGGAAGGGAAGGTTATAACAGAAATCCACCATAACCAAGAAAAAACCCAATATGGTAAATTCCAAAGTTGGTGCAGTGCAAGAATGTGAAGAAACTAGTCCTGAATTAGAGCTTGCAGAGAAAATAGATCCTAGTACCAATATCTGTCACCCATTGTGAATCTTGAAAGTTCTGTATGCCACAACACACCAGCACAGCTTTGCTTTTAATCACTGCACCTTTTCCAGAGAGCTTGCAACAAATGAACTCGGTTATTTAGCCGTGGGATTTCAGTCAGAGCTTGTTTTGAATCCTCCTTGTGCAAACAGACTGCAAATGCATGCCAAATGCTTTTGGCTGACTGAAGGTGTTTCAAAGATGTGAATAGTTTGCCTGAGCTACAGGGAGTTTGGTGTGTTTTGTTTTTTTCTTTTCCAGTACCCACGATACGAATTAGCTGCAGAGCACTTGCCCTGAGAATGCAAATTGTAATTTTAGTTCTGAGAATATTTTCATGTTTGCCACTTCACACAGTGTGCAGTGATTCATCAAAAATGAATTGTGCTAGTAATTTGATGCTTCAGTTAACAAATATGAGAAAACCTGCATTATTTTAACAATGGTTAAATGAACATGTATAAGCATTTCCATAGGAGAAAGAAAGTTTTAAAAATATCTTTTTATGCTCCTTTTTGCATAGACAGTANCTTAAAGCAGTCTTTCTGTTCTGAAAAGGGGACTGCTATAATGGATTCTTTTTCTTTATGGGTATCTGCATTGGTGCACTTGTATATGTGTGAATGACTGTATATTTATATATATAAAAATATATATATATTTGTGTATATATATATATAGATACACACAGATTAAGTCTACAAAGTGCCCTTTAGAATTAGTGGCTTTTGCAGTGCTTTAAAGGGAATTGGAAAGCAATTTCAGTTTTCAGATTTTGTTTTATTCCCGTGGAGAGAGTAAGTATATTTATTTCAATAATAATTACTATTTTTATGACAAATTGGAAAGAGGAAGATGCCGGGGACTGCTGTTATATTTAATTTTTGATTTTTCAGCCCTGAACTTTCTGTCAAATTTTTCTTTTTTCATTTAGCTGTCATGAATAGTGTTGCTGCTTGCAAGAAGCATCCTGAGTGTTGACGCAGTCGCTTTTCTCTGCCTCTTTATCACGGCACAGAACCTGCAATGGTGGTGAGTCTTCTGTAGGAGTCTCTTTTTACTTTTACTTTTTAATGATAAAATTATAATTCTCTTTCTTGGCTTGTCTTGGAATCCAGACTAATGTCACTTGGGCCCCAGGGGCTGTTGAGCAGCAGCAGCAGGTATAAGCTGAGGAAGTCAAGGCAGCACTAGCAGTCGTGCCTGGCTTTTTAATAGCAGTTTGCTCCTCCAGGATTTGTCAGTTTTGCTTTTGCAGTTCAGTCAGCAGTGGCATGTGCTGTTTGCCTCCTGTCTGTCCAGCAAAATAAAAGGAATCATTTTCTCTTGCAGGTGACAAGGCTGAAAAGGAAGCCTCAACAGTGTGTTTGGGCTGGCTGTGCAAAGCTGGATTTGTCGCCCTACAGCTGTGATGACCTTTTGTGCTTAGGAATATTTGAGTCCTCTGGATAATTCAATAATGAGCAAATCCTACTCCAACCTACTTTTCTTCTCAAAAGTTGCATCCTTTCTGAACTTTGCTGCTTTATTTTCACTCACTCTGAAGAATAGTCTGAAGGAAAGAAAAGTGGGAAAAAAACAGGAGAAATGACAAATCTCATTTCTAACCTCAGGGAGAAGTCAGTAAAGAAGAATGAGTTGGAGGATACAGATGATCTTCTTGAGAGCTCTGCTCCCACTAAATAATAATCCTGTCATAAAAGGGAAGGGAAGGTTATAACAGAAATCCACCATAACCAAGAAAAAACCCAATATGGTAAATTCCAAAGTTGGTGCAGTGCAAGAATGTGAAGAAACTAGTCCTGAATTAGAGCTTGCAGAGAAAATAGATCCTAGTACCAATATCTGTCACCCATTGTGAATCTTGAAAGTTCTGTATGCCACAACACACCAGCACAGCTTTGCTTTTAATCACTGCACCTTTTCCAGAGAGCTTGCAACAAATGAACTCGGTTATTTAGCCGTGGGATTTCAGTCAGAGCTTGTTTTGAATCCTCCTTGTGCAAACAGACTGCAAATGCATGCCAAATGCTTTTGGCTGACTGAAGGTGTTTCAAAGATGTGAATAGTTTGCCTGAGCTACAGGGAGTTTGGTGTGTTTTGTTTTTTTCTTTTCCAGTACCCACGATACGAATTAGCTGCAGAGCACTTGCCCTGAGAATGCAAATTGTAATTTTAGTTCTGAGAATATTTTCATGTTTGCCACTTCACACAGTGTGCAGTGATTCATCAAAAATGAATTGTGCTAGTAATTTGATGCTTCAGTTAACAAATATGAGAAAACCTGCATTATTTTAACAATGGTTAAATGAACATGTATAAGCATTTCCATAGGAGAAAGAAAGTTTTAAAAATATCTTTTTATGCTCCTTTTTGCATAGACAGTATAAGACATTATGGCACTAGAGAGAGACCTAATTTTGTGGGAGAATTGCAAAACAACTTGACACTGTCTTCAAATTTTCTTCTATTCTTGCAATAGAATCCATTCATTCTTTATGCATTTTCTTTCCTCAAAACTTCTTGTCTTTTATTGTGTATATGTAATTTCTTAGAGGAGTAAGAAATTCTTGCCTCCTTGTAGAGTTCTGCCAAAAATATCAGTACAAAGGTTGGATGTTACTTGTCATTAATGGTAAATTATTGCCTCATCTTCATCTGTCTCTGTATTACAAGCTAAATTCTCCATAAATGCATATCTTCAGTATACTTTTTATATTGTGCAAATACTTTGAAATTTGGAGGAGAAATACATGAAAAGATAAGGTTGTTTATAAGATGAAATTTCATGCAGGGAAATCTTCAGTCCTGACACAAAGCCATAGCTGAGTTGCAGGGTAAGCTGGATGGCACTCTGCTTTTAGGAAAGTTAAAAGGGATTTGAATCAAACCAGTGCCTGTAGGGCTTCGTCTTTATTGAGAAAAAAAAAAAAAAAAGGGGTTATATGGTATATTTCCCAGGGCAGATTAATTTCAATAGACCACCTGCATTTTGCTCTGAGAGATGTGTGACAGATGTAAGATAAAAATAATCAAATTCTAATCTCAAATACCTCAGTGTAGGTCCACATAGTTCTAAAATAAAGAAATGCCTTTCATTTTGTAACAACTGAAACCATAATGTGGCCTTTTAACTGTAGGAATTAACTAAACCTCCTTGATAAACTAATCCATCTCCAGAAGAGCTCTCAATTACTCTGTAGTAGAATTAAGACTTCCTTTTTTCAAAAGAGCTAAATCCTCCCTGGCTTCTGATACAGAAATAAGTAAAGAAATATCTGAGAGGTACCAGCACAAATGTGTTTGTGCATCTTCAAAGCATTACAACTTTCTGACCAAAGATGGGTGAGCACATCTGGGAGGTGTCCAAGGTGCTGGGAAATATAAAAAAAAAAAATGTTTATCAAATCCCAGAGATTTCTGTAAGGCTTGTTCTTAAGACAATCGTGTTGACCTAAAAGTATGCATGTAGAAAAAAAAAATCTATACTGTTACAGCACACACTATAAAAATGTAAATGCAGCTTGATGCATGCTTTATTCATTAATGTTTCAAACTACTGAGACCTTAAAGGAAAAAAAAGATGAAATAGTTTTCTCTTTAAAAAGCTCAAAAATAAAATATGTATTTAAAATAATAAATTATACATAAATCTGATTTATAATTTACTGGCTATTAAAGTTTTATCACAGAAACAAGGAGAATGGGGTATATGTAAATACAAAAATAAGTAAACATAAGCTGGATGCTTGTGTGAGGAAAGAGTGAAGGTTTGGGTTTTTTTGGTTTTTTTTAATGTAGCTGTAGTCTAAAAGAAAGACTTCTAAGACTGCCATCAGAATACTACAACTCGGAGTATTTTTTCCCATAAGAAATATTGTTTTTTCTGCTTTGGCTGTAAGCCCTGATGCTCTCTGGAATGCTGGTGTTTATCCAGGTCAGCAATCTGAGTAAGGTAAGGCAGTAGGGACATGTCTAAAACAGTCAGTTCCTGTAATTGTTGTAGTCAGGTAGCCAAGGAGTCCTGATTTCACCCTGTGATTTTTATCATGTGTCTACCTGAGCTGCATGTCAAAGGCTTGACAGAGCTGCATATTTAACAAAAACAGATGTGAGAATCAGAGGCCATAAAAGAAGAAACATTTCAAGCTTTCCAAACTAATCCTGCAAACCTGAGCAGGGCTCATGCACAGACTTAACATCACTCAGTGTCTTCCCCCTGCTTCAATGCAGTGAAAATATGGGCTACATCTAGGCCTATCTAAATGTATGTACATATGTATAATTAGGAATTTAATGGGCTGTGTTGTTTGATTCATTCAGGACTAGTTGTTAACTGTAAGAAATTGGTTACAGTCATGACTCTACTACAAATTGATTTGGCAGTGGGTACAGAAAACAGCCCTAGCAAGCTCGTTAATAATGCTATCAACCGCGTTCCAAAAATGTTCTGATTGCTCTACTTCATGAAACCTTCCTGAGCTGTGCAGCTGCCAAGGCCACACAGAATGAAGGCAGTAAATAAGGGTTTCCACTTGGAAATTTTGCTGTCAAGCTCATGACTCTTTGAGACTCGTACAAAGACTGCCAGGTTTTTCATGCTTGCTCACTATTCCATAAACCTATTAGAAAAAAAGGTTACTGGGCTTTTTTGGGGGGCGTGCATAATATGAATTACTAAAAAAAAACCAAATACCCAAAACTTGGTGTTCAGACTTAGAAGTAAACAAAAACCATAATACTTGATTTTATATTTAACATTTTTAATAGATATTTTAGGTTGGAAGTTAAAAGAGGAAATGCTTGTCCTTCTTCACTACATTGAGGTGATGATTTTTACCAAAACAATGAATTGGTGATAAAATATCTCAAAAATATCTATTTTAATTATCTTAAAAATAAGTGGAATTTTGCACTTAGTAATGAGTTTAGTAAAGAAAATTGGAGAAAAGTAATAAAACAGTAGGACTTGAAGTAATTATTTTTATGATCCTCTAAGGTATTAGAGTCCAAAAGAAAGCAAGCATCTTAATAAAATATCCTTGAAAATAAGTTGAATACTAATAAAGACTACTTGTCTCTGGACAAGGGGTAAATTACAGCAGTGATCTTTTTCTGTTTCTCACTATATCAGCTTTTTTTTTTTTTTTCTTTCTGTGACTGAACCAGAGGGAAATATTTTGTATTTAGGACAGCTTGATTAAGGCTAAACCACTGGTAAATCAGGAGAGTACTTGAAATATTTTGTCCTTTTCAAATCACAATGGCACAAAAAGGAAATCACTTAGCAACACCTAAGGATGTGAGGCCAGACCCTGAGAGATCATTGGAATGTCTGCACTGCTTTTGTAACTTGGCCAGTTCTTTCACAAGGCTGGTCTCTTTTAGCCATCTAATATTTTCCCATTAGAGTTGCTAAACAACCCCTTTTCCTGATGCTCACTTCAGATGCCTGTCTCAGACTGTATTTCATTTCATTCTTTCTTTGAAAGGCCGTAATCTTCTTTCTCTTTACTCTGTTACAGCTGTGTAAATTTAAATTAATTTATTTTCTTCTTAGGTTTATACAGCCAACAAAAGAATTCCATCACCCCGAAATGCTCACTGTCAAATATTTGAGTGTGGCAGCCATAAAACGTTGATGAATTCTGAGTAATTCTTGCAACCTGGATCTTCTATTTATGCTTTTGAATGGGAGTAGAGCTTTTTGTAAAATTTGGTGGCTATAGCTAGGACTGGTGGTACTGTCAGTACAATTTACAATTACCCTTGAAACTTTCCTACTTAAATTGTTACAGATAATCCTCTCAGGAAAGCTTAGTCCCTCAAGAAGAATATGAGTTTTAAGTATCTGAACTGTGGCTTCAGTGAAACCCCAGTATTTTTGTTTTCTGCAAAATTGTAGGGCCATCAAGGAAAGATCCTCCAGAATTGTTCCAAATTCTCTTCAATTTATTGTGTGTTTTATTAAGGAAGAGTGCTGGAAAGAGCCTGGGGTTTTTGAATTTATTGTAAAATTTCACTTCCAACAACTTTCCCATGAGGAAAAAATGGGGATGACTTTAAACTTATCCCAGTTGTAATCTAAGATTAATATAGGAATTACTGAATCTTCACATGTCTTTGTTGTGCAAAAAATATCTTAATTTCTATAAGAAAATATTTGTCTCTTCCCTCTGCTGGCAGTTGCTGTGCTCCTGGCTGTTGTTACCATTTACCAAGGTAAGAATAGTCTCTTCTTTGTGAGGCTCTGAGCCTTCAAATTGGTAACAGAAAAATAAAGGAGGTAGGTTTTTAATTTTAGAATTTCTTTGGTTTAATCAGATTTAGTTTGTTGAGAAGATAATACTTTCAGAATTAGATAAATAAGTGCCAAGGCTGAAAAGTCAAGTGATCCTAATTAATAAGTTAGAAGCATGACACTTGTTCTCTCATCTTTGTTTTAGTTGCATGTTCACAGTCCCAAATATTAAGGAAGTGGTCACATTCACTTTTATGGTATTTAGGTCATATACCATTTTCATTTACTGTTTAGCCCCATTCTACTTAATAATGGATACAAAGACTACATGAGATGTAGAGTCTTATTTTTCTTGTGTCTCTTCTCTAGCATTTTTTACAAAATACAAAGGTGCTACAAAGATAATAATGGATGTACCTGCACTTAAAAACTCTTAGCTACACAGGAGATGGTTGTATAAACTCTTTAAAGATCTGCCCTTTATTTGGGGCATCTAGACTTTGTGATGTCAGAGTCCTCTGTGTTTTGCATGCTGAAAGCAGACATCCCTCTGGGTTCAATTGTAGTTGGCTACTTAGATTGTGTCAAGATGCCCCAAAGTGTGTATTCAAGCACTCAATTTGTCAACACCTATGGGGGAAAAAAAAAAGAAGTTTGATTTTAATTGCTTTGCCCAGCATTACACAGATATTTTGAAGGAGGCTTTGGAGCATAATCCAGTATTGCAAGGGAGGATAAAACTGATTTATCCATGCTACCAGCCTTTCTGACACCATCCTGCTCATAATACAGTCTCCAGCTGCTGCAATGAAGGGTGAAGAGGACGTGCTGAAAGCAAGTTCATACTCTGAAATGTCTTTCAACAGGTGCCAGGTTGATGTGTGTGTAAATATGTAGACATGTACATATTTACCCAAAATCTGTATGAAAATGCCTTTTCAGAGATTGTAAATCTGTGATGTTGTGGGTCAGTTCAGTCCTTGCTGTTCCTAATTTTGAATTCCTGATTGTTGCAACCACTGTTTTCTTTGTATGTTTTTATAGTTTAGTTTTCTTTCGGATACATTTCCTTTATATATGTTTTTATATAGGTGTTTGACTTTGTGTTGCTCATTTTCTGGTATTTTAAGGTACCTTTTCAGAGATTGGCGTCACTTAATGAAGCATATTTAGGGCTAGATTTTTGTTAATTGATGCTTAATTCTGTAATGCATTTCATGTAGGCCTTGTGATATTCTGAGGACTACATGAAAAAGACAAAGAAGAATTCTATATGAACTGAGATTTGCTAAAAGAGGTGTTAAAAAAAAAAATTTTAATATTTAGACATACCCTTTAAATTTGTGAGGCAAATATATTTGTATTGAAAGCAGGTAATTGATATTTACCAAGGTTTTCTAATGGACTTTTTTTTTTTTTTTTCATTTCAATCCTCCATTATAAAAATTTCAGATTTCATTATTGTCTATTTTGTAAGCACCTCATCTTCCAAATCTCCAGTCAGGCAACACTTGCCGTGCCAGCACCACTATTTTGATATCCATGCTGATTTCTATTTTCTTATATTTTATGAAACATGATTGGATACTTTAACCAAACTAAGTTATGTTCAGAATTACTAATGCAATTCTGTGATCTAGTTTACTCATAATTAAAGCTGCTGTATAATATTACCTCTTCAGAGTTGCCTGCAAGGCTCTGCCGTAGAGAAGCTAATTGTTTGGATTAACTTAAAGTAAAAGTCTAGCTTATGATCATAAATGTGCCCCACAGGAATTTAGTTACCTGGGCTAGGGCACATTATAAACTGTGCTTTAAGAACAGGCACTTAAATGCACACCTATTAAGGCTCATTCTTTTCCCATTTATGCTGGTATAAATCACATTGAAATTGCTAGAACTACACTGCTTTTACAGCATTATACTGGGAGCAGAGGAAGGCTGATTAAATTTATGTTAATTGACACTAATTGGCAGTAAGGACTTCAAGAGGATAAAGTTTTTTAATAAAGCATTAAATAGACAAATGATCTGTCTAAACCAACCAAAGGCATTTTCTTAATCTAAAAATCCTGCTGCCTTATTATTCATGTCCTAAAGCTAATTTCTGAACCAAAATCAGCTTACCCATCCTGGACTACATGTAGTCCTAGAGCATCTTCATAATTAATGCTGGTTTTGCTCTCCCATGCTCAAATAATTTTCCTGTTGGTGACCTACCCCTCCAGTGTCAGGGCTAATTCAAGACAAAACTTGGAGGAACATTTCATTCCCAGCTCTGTAGCCTCACTCCATTGCTCTTAACTCAGAGCATCTACTGAATATTCTATTCCTTTCCTAAACTTCAAACCTCTGTTTGCCAGGTTACACTTGCAAGAACGTTCTTCCTAGTTCTCTGTCCTCAATGCCTCCTTGAAGTGACGTCAAACTTTCTTAAGAGTTGAAGGAAAAAAAATATGACAGGAATGACAGAAGCTGTCGGAGAAAATAATGTCTCCTTGTAGCCCACACAGTCCTCTGCATTTCCTACTTCCTGTGGATATTACAGAATCCTGCTGAATTGATGTTCAGTATTTGTTCTGTTTGTTTTGTGTAGTGTATAAAGTATTCGAGAGGAGGCAGTGTACCCATGTGTGCATAATATATATATATGTTTGTATGTAATATTGTATATGTATGAAATATAGTGAAACAATATATACAAAATACATATATACACATATATATATGCATACATGCACAGAATATTTTTATATAGACACCATGTATTTGTATATAGATTTGGATTCACTACTGATATCTAGCTCAAAACAGCATTGATGATCTCCAGATGTGTGGTCTCTGTGTTACTGCTCTGTCCAGTCAGTGATCATCAGAACTTTCCTGTCCTTCACGTGGGATTTCTTAGGAACTCTATACTGAAGTCCAGTGAAAATAAAAAATATTGAGTTGTTTTGACAACAGTCCATTCCAAATCCTGGAATTGTGATTAGTCCTAATTATGAAGAGTGTAGGTAGCCAGTATTGACTGTGTTGGAACCTCTTTAGGCTCTCAGATTTGGGGTGTGATCCTTCTGTAATCTGGCCACTACCAATTGGCGATGCTTATTTGTCACTGTTTGAAATTTTGCAAGTTAAGGTCAAAAACCATGAAGCAGTTTTGCTTTTTTTTGGCTTTACTGATGAAGTCTCTAAACCTAAGTGTACATTTTTTGATACTTATTTATGATTTAACCCGGTTACAAACCACTGTTGTCACGGGAATTCTTTCCCTGGTGTGACACATATATAACTGTCTCCCTAATTATTTAAAATTTCTTTAAATTATTACTCTCTACAGGATCTGGCTAGACTAAATACTTAGAGTACTGAACATTCTGTGTTCCAAACTGCTGAAAATATTAATTTTCAATTTAAATTCGGACTATGGATTTGCAGATGTAATATTTAAGATGTAATTAAACGCAGATTAAAAATTTGATTACAATTTGCTGTAATTTAAACACCTAAGTCCCTGCTCATGACCACTTATTAAGGCTTTAGATGTGCATGTACAAATTATACCCAATTCCTTCATAATTTTTCAGAGTTGAGTCTCCCCAGGGTTAACCAGTGCATGAAAACTAGTGCTTAACATAATCACTGGGTGCTCTGAACATTTTTTTAAAGTTATTGGATTAGTACTGATATTATATAGATATTTAAAAATCCAAAGATGGAAAGAAGAGGGAAAAAAACCTTGCTGAGCTCTGGCTTCTTATTTATTCTTTAGTATTAAGATACATCTTATATTTCTCCATTAGAATCAAATCAATCAGTTCCTGACTAGAAGTTTTGGAATAAACTTTGTCACAAAGCAACTTTTTGCTTTAGTTTAATGACAAACACGTTAAATTTAAATCCTTTAGAAGATGACTGATAAAGAAACCCCGACACATACCCTCATATCTGCAACAACATGAAGATATTGCCACACTAATAAAATTCCATCGTTTTCTTATTAAGTGAACATTCATCCTTCTAATTCAACAGCTTATTCTCAGTGGATCTTTGCTAATAGTAATCACAGGAAAGGGGACCTGCAGGGAAGTGCATATTTCTTTTTCACATTCAGCTCCTGAGTTCTGAATATGTTACTTTTCCGAAAAAAATGAAGCAATTTCTCCCTGGTGAGATTTTTAGCTTCATCCTCTGTAAAATCTGTATCAAGTAGCCGGGTAGAAAGAAGTATCAGTAATTTACATTACTGCTATGTGTCAAGCAATGCTGCTCCAAATTTAGGAAACAAAGCTCTGTGACAGAGAGGAGGGAGGTAGTACAGGTTTTTAAGAAGCATTGATTCCCTTGGATGTTGGTTATGCATCACCTGTCTTACTATTTCCACCATTGCTTTCCCTGTTGTCAGCCTTCCCAGCCTTTCTGCAATTTTCTCTGTCATTTATTCTGCAGAAATTACATGACACTTAATACTACCCAATCTGAAGTATAGCTCTTCATTTTCTTCATGGACCACTTCAGGCTGTCAGCACGCTTTACCACGTACAGGAAAATTCCCCAGTGTATATCAGACGTTAATTTTTACAAATCTGTGGAGAGAAAAAAATTTGGGATTTTAAAATTACTTTTCTACTGCAATTCCAGGATCAACAACAGCTTCATGTACTTGGCTTGGGCAAGCATCCAGTACAGTGAATGAGTGAAGTCTGAGTTGTAGCACCTGCACACTGAGAAATACTCTTTTTTTGAGGTACACTTGTAATGTTTCGTGATTTATCTTTTTCTGGACTGATTCCAGGCACAATCTGCTTATTCTGTGTTGCTTGTTTTTAATATTTGTTCACAGAGTGCTGTTCTAAGGGGAAAATCAATAAGGACTTGCTCTCCTTTCCATGAACCTGTCAAGCTCTATGGCCTCTTCAGTATCCAAAAGATCTCAGTGAACAAGTCAGCAGATGACAAAGTCCATTTATTTCTCCATGACAAACTCTTCTCCCTGATTTTCCCTACTATTACTTATGCAGTAAAATTTCTAATCATCAGTTAAAACTAATTGTAGATTAAATTCTCTAAAAAGTGTACTTTGACCCAGACCATTTGCTGGTATATTGCTCTGATACCTTTAAAATTTAACTTCTTTACCATTTATTGATGGAATCTCTTCCCTGTCCAGATTTTAAAAAAATTAAATAAAAAATTGAGATATCTCCAGGATTTAGAATGCCACTTCCAATTTAGAATTATCTCCTATCTAAGTCTGTCACAAAGATAGATAACCCCACTTAAATTTGAATGGATTTGGGTCTTTTTAATTAAAAAACCCAGGCAAACATAAACACCAAAACAAAATCAATACATGGTTTATACCCCAATTTCTGTAGCTTCCTTGTGTACCTGTAGGCCCTGACATAGTTCTTCAGAAATAATAATAATTTTAAAAAATTGCAATTGTCCAATTTTGTGCAAAAATAAAATGACTGCTTTGTATAAATTATATAGGTAGATTTCATTCACTTGAACCTGATCATTTTTTTATTTACCTAGCACCTTTTCAGAACCCTATAAATTGGGAAAGATCCAGAAATAAGACTTCAACATCCAGAAAATCCAGATAAAAGGAAAACCAAAATAAGCACTATTTTTGTTGAGTAATAAGGATTCAAATAAAGAGCACAGAATTAAGAATATGCCAAAGCAGCACCTTTTTTAGAGTTCTCTAAAATAGGAAAAAAAAAAAAGGCAAAATTAGGGTTGACAGCCTCTGTAATCTGTAGTCATTAATGTCTTAACACGTCTAAAAATCTGAAAGCTTTTGTCCTGGCACAAGCATCTGTGCAAATGAAAACCCCTGATGCAAAGACATGATCCTTCAGCTTCTCTAGGCTTTCTTAGGATTTTCTGGTAACTGAAAAGGTTTCAGATTCTTCAGCTGATAAGCACTTGCAAGAATGAGCCAGTGCTGCTTGCTCAGTCCTGTATGTTGTATATTAGGTTCCACTAAAAATTAAGAGGGTGACCAACAGGAAAAATCACTGAAACTTGTAATAACTTTGTTTACCTGCTTTTTCTTCTGCTGTATTTAACTTTTAGAAAATTTACTGACTTACAGCTAGTCTGGCCATGGTTATTTTGGATACTCCAATACTTGTCAGTGTAAAGAACTGGAAGTTTTGGGTATGAATTTAGCTCTTGTCCAAGTGGGCAAAAAGATGTCTTTTCTAGCAGAAAGGCTTGTTTGAAGTAGGAGGCTAAAAATGCATCTGCAAATCAATGCTTTGCTCAGTATAAACAGAAAAACATAAAGATTTATGTTTGCAAATCTCAAAGCATTCAGACAGCTCCAGCAACAGAATTAAGCAGTTGTAATCTTCCTCCAAAAGCTGGACATGGTTTCTTGTTTTGGAACCAAAAACCATAGAAAGTAGGCAAATCAGCAAGGGAATTTCCAGTCAGTTACTTCTTAACCAGTTTTCAAGAAGAAAGGTGTGAGCTCGTGTAGCATTTCTAATGCCTGTATTAGTTACTGGAAAGATGAATTTGAAAAATCAGACAGGGCAAAACCCTCTTTTCATCAGAACCAAAAGGGAAAATACTGCAAGACAATAAACACTAATTCCTGGAGGGGGATGTTTCTGGACAAAGAACCAAGCCCTAGGAATTACTGAGAAGAAGCAGTTCTACAAAAAGGGTTATGCCATCCCAAGACTTTTGTGTAAGTCTTTTAAAATAATATGCTAAGGTCGCACATTTTGTGTAATGAAACCACCAGAATTTCTGTCAGACATAGTCTTAGTAGGAGAAGTTTGGAGAGAAGTAAATTTTAATTGCATTTTCCTTTTTGCTCTTTTTCCCTTAATTTTTTTTTAAGGGGAAAATCCTGATAGTTCAATGTTTTCTAGGTCATACATGCTATAAACTCTTTACTACAGTGCCTCAATCTCATTGATTCTTACTCTGATAAAAGATTCGATCTTACTTTTCAAGTTTTCCTGTTATTCCTGTTATTTCCTGTTCTTCCTCTTCCTTAGAATGCACTTTCTTTCAAATCAGGACTTTATGTTCCCACTTGCCAGTAATTGAACCAAAGCAGAGTAGAAATTATTCAGATTTATATTGTGCATTGGAGTAGACATTAGATTGTCACTCAGAGCAGCTCTGAAGCCAGCTCTGATCCAGAGGGATTTTGTAGCAGTTCACCTCAGGAGACCTCAGAACCCAGGTAAGACAGCAGAATGCAGTGATGCAGCAGGGATTCACTGACACTGAGATACCAGAGACACTCACTGAAGCTCCCCAGAATAATACAGAACTAGTAGCAGGTGTGTGGGGCATATCTGTAATCAGTTCTGACTGGAATAATAATAAAAAAAAAATCTGTTCTTCTTGTTACACAGATCCTTTGGCATTGGTATCAGATGGATCCTTATTGGCATAAAGCAAGTCCCTGGAGGTAAATGAATTTGTAACATCCATTATTTCTCAGTGAATATTCAGGGAAGTGTTGAAGAAATATGTTACATAATTTGAAATATCTTGTGGAGAAAGAAGTTACTGATGGCGAAAGCTACCACGTGGGACTGTGAAAGTAAAGGTTGGTCTAGTGCACATCTGCCAATTGTCTTTTCTATTTTTTTTTTTTTTACTTTTCAAAATAATGTTCTTTTTTCACACAGTTGGCTGGTTTCTTAATTGTTTTTCTAATGATTTTCAGTTGGCAGGTGTGTTGTCAAGAAAACAAAATGTCCTTCATCAGGTGAAATTAAGGAACTTCCCTTTTGTGAAATACAGGAACTTCCCTTTCCTAGCTCCCAGCAGTTTCAGGCTCAGGGAGAAAGCAGTGAGGGACTACATCCCTTTGTGATGACAGGATGGAGATTTCAGCAGGAGCCCAGACTTTGCCCATGCAGAAGAAAAGAGATGCAAAATCTGAATTCTGGAGTCTGCAAGGATCCTGAGCTGGTGCCTTTCAGAGAGGAGCTCAGCAGAAGGTGGTAGCAGGTAAGAACTACTTTCACAGAAAATATATCACATTTTTGAGAGATATGGGCATAAGGCTCTCAGGAGAAACCACAGGAATCTCTTCAGACCTGCAAATTTCACTGGGTTTTGAATGTCAGGTGATGGCAACTAGAGATACAGCTTCACTTTCTATCTCCCTAAATTGCCTTCTCTATAGAGGATCTCAAGGCTGTTCACATGAAATTAAGTACAGTCTTGTCAACTCTAAAAAATCTCATAAAATCTCCAGCTCCTTTCATTTGTGGATGAGAGTTTCTCTATCACAGTCTTAATAATTTTATTATTTTTTCTTAAGCTACGCAATTTCTCCTTTAGAGAGAAGTGGAAGAATAGATTTGCAGGGAGTTGTTTCAAGGTCTGGTTCTGTTTCTGTGTTTAGGAGGGATGAGGAGAAGGGTCTTACTGATAATAGAATTTTGAATTGAGACAGTATCAAAGAGTATCTTCATAAACCTCACTCTGAATTAGTGATGTAAAATGTGGCTGTCATATTTATCAAGAAGGTTCACCTTGCCTATTATTCCTCTAATCACCAAAGAATATATTCAATGTGAGAAAGAATCACTGCATTTTTTTATACTACTGTGTGTTGAAAAACTTGTGAGGAACTACTATGCAATTTTTGTAACATCATGTTTTGGAGATCGTACTTTACCAATAAAGCCTATGATGTTCAAAGTGAATTAGAAATGTAAATTGCACTTTGTTGTGACAGACAGAGTATGGTATACATGGTATACATTTTTGACCTGCCTATGTATGTTTGAAGTTTAAATTATGATGAAGTGTATATTGATCCATATTATTTATACTTTCCTGCCTGGCATTTAAAATGTCAAGCGTGAACCTAATTTCATTGTGATAAATACAAACTTTGAGTAGCATAAATTAAACAACAACAACAACAGCCATTCAGTATATAAAAGTCCTTTTTAAAGCCATAAAATCACTGATGAGTTAAAAAGTACAGAGGGATGAGAGTTTTAGTTCTGAGATTATTTCTTCTGTATTGTTACTGTTTTTCTTGTGTTTCCTTCTGTTACTACTGTAGTATATTTATTTCTCAAAACAGATATGCCAATTAGGGAAGATTTAGCCACCACTGAGCAAAATTCCACCCTACTGAGCTACAGTGGTATTTCTGTTGTCATAATATATCAAATATGCATTTAAACAATTAGTAGAAATTGCAGTAAACATTTTCACTCTTTTGGCTTATTAGATGTAAATTAAGAATACACTGGAGTAGCAAAACAAAATAGTCAGAAGTTGAGAGAACCACAAAATTAGGTTGTATATACAAGCCTTCTCTTTGTCTTTTAAAAATAAGTTCTTAAAAACTAATGCATAGAAGAGAGTTTGTAATATCCTAGAAGAAAAGGTTTGTTTAGATTTTATGTCTGTATTTTGTGTACATTTTTTTTCTGTTCAACCCATCAGACAAAAAGACAATAAAATTATACAAATCTGCTGCTTGAGGTCAGCCCATCAGCTGAAAATTGAGCTCAGGGCATCAAGGGAAGTTTCTACATATGTTTTTGTACATCCACTCAAATTAGAGTTTTTGCAGGTAAAGTTTTTGAAGGTAGAAGTGACCAAGAGTACAGGTTAAAAAAGCAAGGTAGGACCAAACATGGGAAAGTTAAACATTTTCCCTGGTGTTGGAGAACTGTGTCTGAGTGATTGAGAGGTGATAGATATTAGCTCAGTATTTTTCTTCCTTTTCTGGGTGCCTGCCCTTCCACAGGAATCTTCACCTTTTTTAGTCTTACAAAGAAGTCGATCTCCTCTTTTAAGATGTTTAACAAATAATGGCTATTAATACCTACACAAATTTATTGCACAGTTTCCTCTATATTTTGTTCCTTGGGAAAGACTCACCTTGGAACCCCAGAAGCTGTCCCCTGTTATCAGCAGAGTTTTCTCATGGACCTGTGTGTGACAGCTCTGTAGTGCTTTAAGCCCAGCTGGCAACTAAACACCACATTCCCCCACCAGTGGGGAATCAGAAAGGTGAAAGACAGAAAATTCATGTATTGAGATAAAGACATCTTAACAGGGAAAGCAAAAGCTGCACACACAAGCAGAGCAAAACAAGGAATGTGTTTACTGCTTCCCATGGTTGGGCAGGTGTTCTCCAGGAAAGCAGGGCTCCATCGCACATAACAGTGTGTGATTTGTCAGGAAGACAAATCATTCCACATGTCCTCCCCTTCCTCCTTTTTTCCCCACTTTATATCCTGAGCATGATGTCATATGGTCTGAAATATTGCTGGGGTCAGTTCTGGTCATCTGTCCTGACTGTGTCCTCTCACAGCTCCTTGTGCCCCTCCAGGTCACTCACTGTGGGGTGGTGTGAGAGGCAGAAAATGCCTTGGCTCTGAGTAAGCCCTGCTCAGCAAAAGCAAAAACATCTCTGTATTATCCACAGGTAACACCCAAAACACAGCCCCATACCAGCTACCATCAAGCAAATGAACTCCACTCTAGCCAAAACCAGCACAAACTTACAGAAGTATTTGTCTGATGCTTTAGGAGTTGCAGCTCTTAAGCATTTTGCCCCCTCTCTTCTTTTTAATACAGTGGGCATGTAGCCCTAAAAAAATGAAAAAACAACCAACCAAAATCAACCCAAACAAATCAACACAAAAAGCAATCCCCAAAACAAAAACAAGAAACTTGGCTGAACATCCAGAGTCCTAGCCATTAATTAGAGAAACTCACTGCAGAGCAGTTAAAATGCACCTGTGCCACACATGTGGCCTTGGTATGCCAGGTATATTTTTTTTTTAACAATTACAGTGTTAATTCTTAACAAAACAACAGACATCTGGTCCACTCTGAACAAAGGAGCATAGAAAATTGCCAGATTAAAACAGACTATCTGGTCCATTATACTACATTTGGAGGTAATCTAAACCTGTTGCTTCCAGAGAAGCCAGACTTGATCTCTTGTGTTGTGGCAAAAAACAACTGCTCCACTCTGCTTTCTCTAGGACTTCTGTCAGAAAGTTAAATTTCACTGTGGCTTACATAATAATCAGAACAAGTTGAAGTATGCATTTAAGAAATGCTGACCTTTTTAATATGTATGTTTTCTTTCAATTAATAATTTCTGCAGATGTGGTAGCTATTTCTGACAACATGAACATGAGACTTCAACAAACGTCAGTTTATGACTTTGTCATGTACTCTTCAGGCATTTACTGTTCATGTTAGTCATGGCTTGATTTCTTTTTCTCTGCATAGTAGAGCTTAAATTGCTTCCAGGAATAAGAGATGGTATAATTAAATATCTGTACCTTCAAATCCTTGTGATTTCAGATGTAGGAAGGTACTCTGGAGTTCTTGACCACAGGCAAACCTGTTCAGGTAGGGATACATAGTGACTTGACCCTGGCTGAATGCCAGGCACCCACCTAAGTCTCTCACATTACTCCCTGCAACTGCAGAGGGAACAGAAAATATAAAGAGTTCATGAGTAGAAATAAGGACAGAGAGAGAGAGCACTCAGCAAATACTGTCATGGGCAAAACAGACTAGAATTAAAGATAATAATTGAATTTATTCATAGCAAAATCAAAGCAGAATAATGTGAAGTAAAATAAGACCTTAAAAATCTCTTCCTCCTCCAGCCCCTCCTTCCCTCCAACAGCACAGGCAGACAGGGAATGGGGTTATGGTCTGTTCCCATCCATTGTTCCTACTGCTGCTCATGGAGAGCTTCCTTTGCTCCAGAGTGGAGCCCCTCCCAGGGGAGACAGCTCTCCATTAACTTTAACATTAAGCCCCCCCACTAACAAAACCTGGTCATGCAAACCCAGTACAGGATATCAATCAGCTATTACATTATAAGACCTCTTTGAGGAAGTTTCTAAAAAATAAATTTCTTAATGTGAAATTATTTAGTTTTTTCCTTCTCATAAATGTTGACGATTAGTTTAAAAGTTATCAATGATTGCATAAAAATGTGAAGGTTTTCAACATGTGCAATCTCCCCATATCTTTGGAAGCTTCATTAATGTTAAAAGAAAATAAATGCTATTAATATATTATTTCATTTTTGATTCCATGTCCTTACATTACTTTCATCCAGACTTCTTCAACTCACTTAGAAGCTAAATAATTTCCTTACTACCTCTGCATCATCCTGTCTGCTGTATGACTCAATCTTTAGATTAAGATCTCCCTTCAAGGAGTAATAATAAAGAATACAGTAAAAAAGAGATGGTTCTGATCTGTCTTCAGGTTGCTTTCTTATGGTTTCTGTCTTAACATTTTCAATTGGCAGAGTTTCGAAAAGACTCAAGTGTTTATTTTTTCTTCTGTCAAGACAGAGTAGATGAAAATGTTTTCTCTCAGACAAGTAGAGAGACATATTCAATTGGCCATTTCCCATTTAACAGTAGAAAGGAAATTAAAAGAAGAACTGGAAACTGTATTTATTCAAGGTCTGGAAATGCATATTAAGAAAAAACACTAGCTCAGTATTCTATAGTGCATGTACAGTGCATGTACATTCTAAATAATAACTAATTGCATCACTTACCCAAGATATTGTTAACAAAACATTTTTAAGCTCATTTTCTCTAAACTGCAGATTGAAATATATGGGTATCTACGCGTGCCAGCAAAATGTATGTATTGTCAGTGTCTCTACAGATTTTACTCTCATTTTCAAAGTAATCAGCTAAACTTTTGCCACACAAGGCAATTTTGGGAGCTTTATGTAGAAGTCCATGAAAAGGAGACAAAAAAAATCATAAAATGAAATAAAAGTATTAGTAAAGCTCTGTAAAATACAGAGCAGTAACCTCATCGTGCCACATGCATCCTTCTGGCCCACACATTACTCAATATAATGGAAAAAGTCCAAAGAAATATTAACTGGGAGAAAAACAAAATTGAAAACCAACCTGCAGCTGATGGCAGACGTAGCTGTGGATGGCAGAGTATAGTTCATTCACCAGTGTCTTTGAAGGAAGGAGTAAAAGTGAAATTTTAGCACAGAGGTAATTGTCAAGGAGAAGAAGAAATTTCCATTAATAGAAGGCTGAAAATTTTGCCTCAGCCTCTGAACTTTCTCTTTAATAGAAATGGAGTTGAATATGCATTTATGTCTCACTGAAAAAACAAAAAATTCTAGGCTCTTGTTCTGATATCTATGCTGTCCCCATTCCCTCTGTAATTGGGACTACAGATATGCTGCATGTTTTGAACTGAAGCCTCCCCAAGAGTCTGGTGACTTCTGCTTCCAAAAGCAAGGGCAAACTATAAAGGATATCCTCAGATCAAATGGATTTCTTCCCTACTGTATACTTCGAAAATGGCTAGGGGCTTCAATGGTCCTAAGAATTTGTTCTAATGTTATATCTAAAAAACTAGGTTCTTCATTAGTATTCTCCATTTTGAATATTTCTTTCTTTACCTTTTGGCCCCTCAGGGGTAGGAAAAAAAAAAAAGAAGAGATTACTCAATCTTTTACCTTTCTATTGGTTTGGTAGGGGTTTTTTTCCATGTTTTTCTTATGATGCTGATTTCTGCTGTGATATGTGTGCAGCAAGATCAGGTAACTTGGTTATCAGCCATGTAATGACAACATGATTCTTTTCACACACCATTTACAGTGGTGCAACTCTATATAGTTTATTTCTCCTCCTGTTTTATTGGGGAGATCACAATAATTTCTGTGTCATTTGCCAGGTACCTCTGATCAGGTATATCCCAAGACTGATATGAAATTTGTAATTTCCCTGTAATATTTTCCCTGTGAATGCTGCTTCTCCATTGTATTTGCTTTAAATCAGATTCAGCATCTGGCAGCCTTTTTTTGTATTCCAACTCAGACTGTAAATGGGATAGAATTTATTTAATTGAAAATTAAGTTAACGATAGACTGCTGAATTCTATCATGTGTCCCTGAATGTTGAAATTATTTACTATTGCTAATGTAGACCATAAACCCAAATTCCTCTACACTTATCAATTCTGGCTAGAAATTTATTTATGGTGTCATATTCACCTCTTCACTGCTTGATTAATGTGCTCTAGTGTGGTATGTTTAAAGAATGTAGAATGGCTGAGTTGGTTGAGTCCTATGGGTTCTTTGCCTTTTCAATTTCTCCCATCTCTTTCAAATTCCAGAGCATTCTCATGCCACATGCCTTTTGTATGTTCAGAACAAAACTTCTCCTGCACAATCACTCAGGAAAGGTCTAATGAAGAGACTAAAATTCCTAAAAGCCTCTGAGATTCTTGCTTTCCAAGCACAGGAGAAAACCCAAACCACTGGATGATCACTCAAATCACTCAGTATTTCTTTCCTCCTGTTCTTCCCTCTTTACCATCCCATGCTCAGATCCTGTTTGAGTTATGAAGGAATGTGTTTTTAAAACATGCTAGAGATTGATGTGCAAATAAACAGCATGTTGCTTCCAAATACACCCTTTATGCTCTTCTACCATTTTACAGAAATGAGTGTGGTCTGAACCTTGAGAAATTAAAAGGACAGATTACGTGTGCCAGTGTGCAAAATGGATTATAATTACCTTTATCAACTGTAACAAAACAAAGAAATCTCTGAGAGGACAGAAAAAAAAAATCTACTTAACCAACCTTCTGCAAGTTGTGATTTGCATCCTCTGAGCACATTCATGCCTGTTCTCATCACAGGCAGTTTTTTTCAGTTGAAGGAAATTTTAGTTCTCACTATGCACTCTTCTTTTTCTCTTTGCAAGAACAAAGCTTTGCGCAGTGGGCACTGGGGTAGATTATCTGGTGGGGTCTTTGCCATATTCACAGATCTTGAAAAGTTTGTAGGTATCTCTGGGTTCGCAGAAAATGTATGTATTTATCCATTTACACTGCTTTCAACATTTTCTGTTTCTGTAATAAATATTCGGGTGCTCATCTTTGTAGCTTGTCCCAAGGTGCAGCACAAGCAGCAAATGTATTCTCAAGGTTCCACAGAGGAAGTATTGCTCAGTGTTTCCTACAGGACTAGTAGCAGATCAATTAACAAGTGATTACCTGCTTTACATGGTTCTTTTTCGGGTCATTAACTTCTTGAGGAATGTTTAGGGAAAGTACTATCTCTTGCCGTTTAAACTGCTAAAAAAACCCCTCTAGTCAATTACTATGTAAATCACTCATTCTAAGTAACTTGGTGCTACTGAGATTCTAATAGAGTTGCTCATTACTGGTTTTGACTCTCAATAGTTGATCTCTACATAGAAATATGTTTTGCTCTGTATGACTTATTGTAAACAATAAAAATTGCTGGCAAATGCTTAATCCTGCAGTGAAATTATGTTTTAGCTTTTTTTTTTTTTTCATTTACACTTACTATTCTTTATTTAATACATAAAGTAAAACATAAAGGATTTGGGTTAACAAATGCAATCTCTATATGTATGGGCGATCCTCAGTAAATATCTAGATTTAAAAACATAAATGTGGACATACCCTGGCTTTTGGTCTGTTTCCTGGCTTGTTTTTGGGGTTTTTTTTTTTTTTTTGGTTGATGTTTTGTTTTGGTTTGGTTTTTTTTGTTATCTGATTTGGTTTCCCTTATAAAATCAAGACAGCAATAGATGAATCTGAGTGATTCCATTTTGGGTAGGTGACTCAAATAATTATGTGTCATTTTGATTATAATGGGCTATGTGGTCAACATGTTAGAGATCAGAGCATTGTTAAACACTTGCATTTTGGGTGCCAAAAAGTAGACTTTAACATTAAAAATTTAGAATTAAAAGGATGTTAAAGGAGACCACTACCATTAGTTTAAGTATAACATGTTTAGTGCATACATATTGGTGCCAACACTCTCTTAAAACATCAGATTAATTATAATTTTGATATCTTTGCCAAGCATTATATCTTTGGTTGCAGTTAGGCTGTTACTGCTAATATTTCATTTAAATCATACTTGTGGCAAATTAAACTGATTCTTCTTGCCCTACACCTGATAGAAATTGTGAAAAGTACCTTGCCCCTTTCTGTGCAAAAACCGAATCAATATTTTTCAAAACTCTTTGTTTACAAAAAACTCATTATTTCTTTACAAAAACTTATCACTTTATCTTTCATTTTAACTGTGAATTGTTTGTTTGAAATTTCCTCATAGATGATGCCTTCTAAAATGTCATCAGTCATTGCTTTTCCTTGGGTTCTCGTCAGGGCATCTATTAGTTGCTAGATTTCATATAGATATAGCTATAAATATAAGATCTAATTAATAATTAATAAATCTATATTAATATATAGATATATATTAATTTTTTTCTTATATATTAATATGAATGAATATAAATATGTATATATATATATATAATGTTATCATGGTTTGGACTAGAATGAGCAGTAACTGCTCTGGAAGATGCTCAGTAAAGTCAGGACCTGCTACTGTCCATGGTGCTGAAAAGGTCTCACGTAACAGGGAATAATTTATAGAAAACACTCTACTACAGAACTGCAGTAAATTTTGGAATTCAGAGATAGTAGTAGCTCCTATAGATACTCTGACTGTGATATATTGCAGCACAGGCATCTGGTTTGAAACAGTTATTGGTGGGCTACGAACTAATTCTCTCTCCAGAACTCACCTTTTTGTGCCGCTTTACCATAAATTGCTCATGACCCAAAGGGACATTTTGTTCTTGTAGGTTTTGCAGTGTCTGTTGTCTACTAAGCTAGAATTTCAATTAGCATGAGATGACATCTACAGAAAGAAAAAAATATCAAACATGATTTTTGAGTGCAATCCAAGAGTGATGGGTTTTATTAAAATAACTGCTTCTGCTCCTTGCTACCCAAGAATAAAACTAGCTTGGAGGGAGGGAGAATGTTTTGTTTTTGTAACTGCTTGGCTTGGTTTGTTGGTTTTTTTATTGGGGGGGGGGGGGGGGGGGTTGTTT